>CM053597.1:101861686-101890359 GCA_028646575.1 Pseudocheirus occidentalis | reverse complement strand
TAGGAAGGAGAGATGGATGATCACTGTCACAATATGTCCACTATGAAGATGTCCTGTATAATCACATATCCACAGCCTGTATTGAAGTGAGTGTCCTTCCAGTGGGGATGGGTGACAAGGGAGGAATCTAAAGAATCTAGAATTTAAAGTTATGTAATACCTGCAACTAGGAATTAAGATATACAGGGGCTGAGATAGGGAGACCCTTCCTGCCCTACCAGAAAATAAGAGAGCAGAGCAGGGGAGGGGCTTTACAGTGGGAGTGCTGTTTTAGGGTTGGGATAGGGGTAAGACGGGGAGAAAATTTGTAATTCAAAAATGCAATGAAAATGAATAATGTAAACAAGAAAACAAATAAAACTAAATTTAAAAAAATTGTAAAAAAAAAGATTTAGAAAGTCTATGCTTTCCAGAACATTAAATATGGTTCATCTTAATCTACAAAATTATTAGTATATGATTCTATTTCAGGAAGTAAATATCAAGAATTTTATATTTCCAAGAAAAGCCAAACAGTTTAAGGACAGTAGAGAAAGCAATGGCCCCACTCTTCCACTCTCACTCTTCTTCCTACCCTATCCCCATTATTAAATTCTAGTGCATAATAACTATAGTTGGCACATATTCTGAGGTCATGATGACTCTACCTTATGCTAAGCAGATGAAATGTCAGAATAAAATCACAGCCTGGCTTCAGATATGAATCTTAAATTAGAGAGATAAAAAAATTGAAGTGTTATGTGCTATAATTTTAATTCATATTTTCTTATTCCTATCCAGAGTACTGCAAATTTCATTCTAAATCATGAACATTACTTGTTGTCTGAGCTACCTTTTAATAAGCTCATATGTGGCTGAGGGGACCAAAGAAGCATCTTAGAGATACTTCTCTTAGACAGAAATCAACATGCTATTTGGTTCATTCCTTTTCCCCTTTCCTTTGCTAATATTTTAATTACTACTCAGCAGACCACAAAAGCTCCTTATATCATTCCACAAATAATTAACTATAATGCCATCCTTATACTTGCCCTCCACCAAGTACAAAATCCTTTTTTTGGAAGGGAAAGGTTCATTAATTGAAGAGGTACCAAGTGAAATTCTCCAATGTATTATAGGAACTTACTGGAATTTGACAGGCCTTCTCTAGAGAGATGCCCTTCCATTAACCTTGCCATTCATCTGGCAATGATTAGAATACTACATTCAAGGTGACCTCAAAACTCAGTAAAATGTGAGGAAGAGAAGGAAATAATTAAATTCAATGATCATCAAATGTAGACCATGCAAGAAAAGCACTCTGCTCTACAATTAGTACTACCTTGCTAGGCTACAAATAGAAAAAAATGAAAAAATCCCTCAAGGATTTTGTATTCTATGTAGGTTAGAGGGGGAAATGAAATGTATATAAATAAGAAAATTAAAACCATATATAAAATACTATTGATGCAGAGGCTTATTGAAGTCAACAGATGAACCATCAGTATTAAGGATACAGAATAAACTCATAGTATCCTGCCATAGTATCCTCTATTTGCTTTTCCCTGTACACAACAAAATTAATGACCTGATTTTATCATCACACTTACTACCTCCTTGCTTGTGCCTCTTCAAACACCCTAGGGTTTTCTTTTGGATTTTTACAGGTGTTGTTGACTCTTGTATGCATTTCCACTGCTGCCCTGTGAGCCAAAGCTTTGTATTCTTAATAGAGAAGGGAAATTCTTCTCAATTGGCTAACGTGGACATTGATGGTTGAAGGAAAGGTCACTAAGGATGTGTCTAAGAGTTTGTTGGAAAATGTTTGACAACTAGCTCTCTGAAAAAAAGGAAAAAATGTGTATATATGTTTGTATGTATATAGTATATGTGTATGTATGCATATAGCTATATAATTATATATATGCATGTGCATGCTTTTTTATCATAATTAAAAATTTCTCCATCACTTTCTTAAGTATAATCAACAAAAGAATAAATCAAGCCTTGATTTTTAGCAATTAACAATTTGTAAGGTGTGAATATTTATACTAAAATTTAACACTAAAATTTTAACAGTTGACTCTTGGTACCCTGTGTAACCTAATTCCTTCATAGTCCTAGTGGTGTCTATAAGGAAAGTAGATAATTCACATTTGAAAACTTTAATGTCTGTTGCTTAGTTGGTTCAGGTCAGAGTGGATTTAGGTCTTAAATGAGTGGCGTGGTTCCCTAATTGACTTTGTATAGTGGCTACAGGAAATCTGGTGCAGTTCAAATACTACTGAATCATGCTCACAGAAACTGAGTTTCAAACTTGGCTTTATGCCATTTTACCTCATGAGATCTCAATTTCCTTGTCTGAAGGATAATTGTAGTAGAACAGAGAGAGTGCTGATCTTGGATCCACAAAGATATGATTTTCTCCTCTAACACTTAACTATCTGTCTAATGACAATGAGAAAGTCACTTAGCCTCTCAGAGATTCAGTTTACTCCTCTGCAAAGTGGGGACAATCCACTTCCCTGTCTTTACTTCACAGGGAATATCTATGGCTAAATTATCTATGGAAAAATGATCTAGATATGTGTATTCAAGAACAGAAAATTCACCAGATGCTTTTCAAGAATATTTTGCAGGGGGAATCATGACCAAATACATGAGACAATAGATTTTGAGGTGAATGGATGACTTGTTTTCCTCACAAAAATGCAAAAATTTGTAGAACTTGTTAGAGGCCAAGTAGTAGGTGAGAAAATGAGAGCCACTCTTTGTCACTGGCAACTGAGTCATAACAGTCTGGGCAAGAGGCAGGAATAGTAGTAATACTAGTTGGTTGTTGGTAAAATTGAGTTCAAAATTAAACTTGATTTGTAGAAGCTTTTTAAAAATAAAAGAAGAAGAACATTGCACTGGAATTTAGACAAGATTATGTCTTATCTGGCTTTGACAGTGTAACTAATGATGTAACTTTGAGAAGCAAGTTACATAACTTTTTAGTGCCTTGGTTTCTTCATCTTTAAATAGGATATATCTGACCTACCTAATTCACAAGATTCTTCTAAGATTTCAATTTGTTGGACATGAATGTTGATAAAGGTAATGAGGGTAGCTTACACACATGCAATATATGCCTATTATATTATATATGTAAGTGTATATGTACATGCATACACATATTTATATAGAGACATACACAGAGGCAAATACAAAGAGATTACTTTAAAGTTTACAAAGTTTTTATACACAACATGTTGATTCTCACAGCAAACTTATGACGCAGTTATTATTACCTTCATATCTTTTTTACAGATGAAAAGCCTGAGGTTAAGATAATTTGAATGATTTTCTCAGGTCACACAGCTAGTAAGTATTTGAAGTAAGGCTTGAAGTTGTGTCTTCCTGATTCCAATACCAGTCTTCTAAGCTGTGCAAGTGTTTTGGAAAATGAAAAAAATGCTACAAAAATCTCAGATAGTGTCATTATATCAGGACAGAAATCAGACCTAGTCCCAGTACAGTAAGATGAAAAAAATGGGTAAGATTTTCAGTAAGTCAATATAAATAATTGTGGGAGAAACAAAAATGATCTGTACCATTAGCAACATTATTGTTAAAGTGATCAGGTGTTCAATTTTTTTCTTGGTCAAATTCAAGTTTTTCCCTTGTTCTTCTGATTGATTATTGGTCCTATAAGACTTTCTAGATGAATATATTTTCCAGGAAGATGAGACAATAGTGGATACAAAAGTAGATCCAAGGCTTCTGTCTCCAAATCTAGGTCATTCCATTCCATCATGTGATCTTTGATGTTATGAAGGTGATAACACCAAAGCGTATAGATGATATTGAAATTCTTCTGGGTTCTCTATGGGATGGAATAAACAGACATAGGTTCTAAGTGGTGTAGAAGCTGGAAGGGAAAGATATGACCTTCATAGAGAAAGGTAGGTTTGAAGGAAATCGAGCTGGCAATTGAAACAGAGCTTTCAGGAGATACTGTAGCTTCTGTGGACTTGATGATATTAGATTTAAATATTTGCTGAATCCTTTACCAGGATGCTATAGCAACTATGACCTTCCCTTTCATTCATCTTGAGAATAGCTTTTGTTTTTTTAAATTTTATTTTATTGGAAATGTATTTGCCCTACTCAAAGATAAGAATCTGCATTAGATAATGTTTCAATCTGTCTTAAATCTTGCATTCTATGACCTATTGAGAATTTCATCATTTCTTTTTATCTCACATTTGTTTCATTAATAGAAACAATGATTTTCTTTGTTATCTTATGTGATTAACATTATACCTCCATGAAACAGATGTGCCATTCTTTGCACAATATCTCGTACACTCTGAGCACTTAACATATACTTGTTAACTGACTGGCTGACATCATCAGTAAATTATGAAAAAGTACTCTATAAATTGAATTTTTGGAAAATAAATCATATTTTAAATGAAGTAGGGAGGGAAGTTATTTAAAAAGACATTCCATAGTAGGAGAGATTGATTGCTCATTTCAATAAAAAGTCATTTAATGCAAAACCAGAAACATTTATTAAACACTCAGTATGTGCAAGACAGTTCTAGGCACCAGGTAAATAATGTCAAAATAAAAAAAAGAACAGTCCCAAGTCCTTCCCCCAAATTAAAGAGAATACATTCTACTCAGGTAGATTCAATCAGAAAGACATCTTTTCACTAGATGTAAATACTGTCTATCAATGCTTGGCAATGCTGTGTTTTCAGAAATGACATTTTAAAAGAAATTCATTTATTTTTCAGGTCTTTGATTTTGCTAGAAAACAGATATGGTTCAGATTTTGAAAGAAGTTAATGAATTATTTTATCCCTGTAAATGGCACTACATATCTTTAATGTTTATTTTTAAAATATTATGAGCACTTTCAAAAACAGATAGTACATAGATGGCTCCTGTACTGACCTAATAGACAGTAATAGCTCATTTGTAAGTTTTATAGTCTAACAATCTGATAATTCACTTCAAAATCCCTAATAGTTCTTGGCATGAGAGAACTCAAGGAGGATTCAGAGGACTTGCTATAGATTATTAAATAAATAACTCTCATTCTTAAACAATATGCAATTAAGCACCAAGAGTTTATGTGTATGCTGAAAGGCCTGCTATTTTTCTTACACAGAAATGTTTAGTTTCTTTCATATTCTGTTTTTTTTCTCTAATAATGCTGTGGTTGTTCTTTTAGGGTCTTATTAGCTGCAAGTTATAAAGGGTCTTAGATAAATGAATTGTCTATAAAAAAAAGGGAAGCTGAGGACAATTAAGCTACATTTACTCAAGATAGTCTCCTCTTCAGTTCAACCTTCTTATAATAAAGTCCCATTAAGTAGATTCTTTCAAGAAGTTGTTAATATGATTACCAGGTTAAAATGAAACTTCTATTTAAATTTCTTAACAAATGCATTTTTCTTATAACTTGTTCCTGTTTGTTACATTTATCAATATGGAACTTAGCAACAAATTTTTCTCCCTCTCCACCTTATCCCATGGCATCTATCATTTTGTTATCAAAAAGCATTTGATAAGTGAGTATTGTAATTAAATTAAATTATATAATTCAGTGTGGCTCCGTAATTATGTACATTCATAGGTAAATTAAGTTAGTCAGTCCTCATAATGAAACAGTATGTTTGGCAAGTGGAACATTATCAAGCCCATTTTATATATGAAGACAATGATATTATTAATATTATTACAGCAATAATACCAACTTTTTATTTGGTGCTTTAAGTCTTTTAAAGCACCTTATGCGTGGTATCTTATATAACTCTCATATGATTGGAAAAAGTTGTATAACTTGCCCAAATAACATAATAGATACAGTAAATGACTACTATATTTCACCCCTTCAAATTGCTTATAGTTACCATATTCTCCTCACTCCAAGGATTTTCTGTTATACTAAATATTTCTAGGTGCTTTGACAAGCCTTCCTGTTCTGTCTCCTCAACACCCTGGATACTTTCTTCCAGATGCTTCACAATTGCCCATCTCCTACATAAAATGAAATAACCATAATATCTATCCCCAAATGACCAAAACAGAGTACAGGGGATTTGTCACTACTAATGTTATAAACATTTTGTGAAAATATCAGGAATTTTTCGACAAAATTCCATCTAGTCACACTTTTCCTATTTTATGCATGTGAAGTTGACTTTTTGAATAAAATACAAGTGTTCATATTTATCTCTATTCAAATTAATTCTACTAAATCCAACCCATTGTTCTAGCATGTATGAGATCCCAACTCTTCCAATTTATTGAATATTATTTTCCATTTTGTGCTATACACAAATTTGATGAACTATGATTTTATCCAAATTATGGAAGAAATATCAGCAGTACAAGTTCAAGGAAAGATTCCAAGATTTATTCCCCTAAAGACCTATCTACTCAGTGATTTTGAACCATAGGGCCAGCTAGGCGGCACAGTGAATAGAGCATCAGTCCTGGAGTCAGGAGGACCTGAGTTCAAATCCAGCATCAGACACAACACAAAAATTAGCTGTGTGACCTTGGGCAAGTCACTTAACCCCAATTGTCCTCCAAAAGGCAGAAAAAAATTTAAGCATTAATGACTATTCTTTAGATATTTTCATTCAACTAGTCCAAAATCTTGTACAAATAGTTGTAATATTATCTCCATAATAATATTGAATAAGAATAGTTAGCATTTATATAGCACATTAAAGTTTGCAAAGTTTTTTTTATATATGAAGTGGTCAAGTGAGGATTTATTTTGCTTGACTATGCATAATTATAAAAATAAAGTTTACTTTTTTCTTTGTTTTTTAATACTGGGGAGTGGGAAGAAAAATATTAGTTGAAAAAATAAAATTTAATTAAAATATGACATATTTTCCCACTAGTATCTATTCCCTATGCTGTTCACAGGTCTTTTATTATACAATGCTATATTATTATCCAGTAGTACATTCTGTGTTTCTCAATAATGAATTCATTTTTAATTCTAAATTGTTGAGCTTCTTCTCAATTCTCTACCGGAAACTTATACTTCGATTACAGTATTTTTTCAGATATAAAGGAATACTGAATTAGAATATAATAGAATTTTTTCCCTCTTTCTTAAGGTAGACTAGCCATTTGTTAGTACTAAACCCCTAATTCTCCATCTAAGATTTATTTAAATAATAATAAATAAAGTAGTAATCTGAATATCAGAGTCTATCTCTTAAGGATCCCTAAAGTGAACATTTTATCAGAGAAGATTCATAAATTAACCATTGATTATCTACTTCTCTCTTCTTGTTGTCTTTCCCAGTTACATAACAGAGGCCACATTTTGTGGTTATCTAAATGTAAGTGATCTTTTCTTTAGAGTCTGAGTTTAAAAGCATTAGAAGCAACTGCTACTTTCTTCTCATTATCATATAACATTAGTTTTTCACTTTCCTTCTAAAGAGAAGCTAAATCTTTCTTTGGTTAGCATTTTTACCCCTAATGTTTTGAGCTACTGAAGATAAAAATTTGTCCAAAGCAGGAAATGTGAGAGATCATCATTCTTGAAAATATTTGTGTGTACAAAGATTAGAAAATGAATCACATCTCCTTTTCAAGTCCTTGTCACAACCAAGCCCAACGTATTGAAAGCAAACCATATTCAACTGATTTTTCCTTTTAAAATATATTTCTTGCTTTCTTCATTTTACTTTGTGTCGATTTTAACCCTTGTTCCTTGTACTGTTACTGTCACTATTCTGTAGAAACCAGATACTTTAAGAGTAATCACTTGTTGAGGAGGGATTATTTCATTTTTGTCTTTATGTCCTAAGCATCTATTATAGGTACTTAAAATTCAGCCCCTGTATGCAATAGGGACTTAGTGTAAATGGTAATAAATAAGTTATTTCAGTGATTTTAGGCATGTGCTATCATGTTGCTTTTTGTGTTTAGCTAACTTGTTTTTGTTCCTTTCTTGTTATTATTTTGAGAGAGTAGTTAGAATAATTTCATCATTCAATATTATACTTTCCTAGACTCATTCCTCTTTTAACCTTCCTTTCTTGAGAATCTTCTCTCTTTCTTAGGTTTTATACTTAAAACTCATTTATTTAACTTTTCTTCTTCAACTTACACAGCCTCTTTTTTCCTTTGTCCTTTGTCCTTCACATCTGGAATTAAACATCCTTTGACTATCCTTTAATTGATTCTTTATAACAGTCATAATGTTTTGTTGTTATTTACATCACTCATCTATATATGTATAATGTTACTGATGATATGAGAGACTTTTTGTGACTTCTTGGCATTTTAAAAGACCTCTATACACTCTCATCACTATTTTCTCAGAAACTATTGACTGACTGATAACAAACTGGTTTTGTGTTCTGATTTTTTGTCATTTTCTATAGCTAGGTGGAAGAATGCAATGCATGAATATAACAATCTTTCCATAACCATGATAAACTGACTTGCAGCTACTTATAAAAAGATGCATTTTTTTATTTTTGTGTCTCATTTGATGTGACCATCACCGTGATCTATATGTAGTTCTAGAAAGTTGCTTTTTCATAGTTTGTCACTTTGCATACTTACCATAAATTATTGAACTCTTTAGCTTTCTATGACTCTTTGAAAGTATTTGTTTGAAATAAAATGGTAGAAACATTTATGCTTCCTCTATCACAGTACAAATTCATTCTTTTACTTTCTAGTAAGATCTTCCACAGCACTGATTATGATTTCCTTTCCTACATATTTAAGAATTCAGGCTTTGTGGATTTGACAGAGCTTTAAAGGCTAGAAGGAACCAAAGAAACCAACTCTCTCATTTTATGCTTGAGAAAATATTCTTAGAAAGGTTGTGACTTATCCAGGATTACAGAAGTTAATGCGGAGTGCAGGGAGGGGAGAAGGCTTCCTGATTCCCAATCTAATTTTCTTCCTACTAGACTTCAAAGTTTCTCTTGATTTATTTTTGAAGTATTTTTATTTGAATCAAGTCTGAAGGTAGAATGCAAATGAATGCTGGCATCAGGGAAGAACATGAATAAATTATTGAATTGTCTTATGTTTTGATAACAAAGATAATTATCCATTTCTTCAGGGAACAGGATATAGTTTTTTTTTATAGGCAGCAGGAACAGAGAAAAAGGAATGTTTGTGAAGGATATTAAAGAAGAACTGGTAATTGTATGTGGAAGGTAATGGAGAATGAAGAGACAAACATTATATCAAGGTTGAAAATTTGAGAGACTGGGTGAATGGTAACATTATTCTTTGAAAGATTGATGTCAGAAGGAAGATTAGATTTAGAGAGGAAGAAAGTATACTTTGTTTTAGACATGCTGTGTTTAAAATGGTATTGTGACTTCCAAGTAGAGATTTCCTATAGGTTATTGGAGATGTGAGTCTGGAAATCAGAAAAAAAAAGCCTTAGATGAACATAAAGGTTTAGGGATTATTTGACCAGGGGAAAGACTTGAAGTTATGAAAATAAATTTGGGAGCTAGAGGTAAATGTGAAAAAAAAAGAAGAGGAGAGGGGCAAGGCCATAATTCTCAGGGAATATTCATCTTAAGTTTTGGGAAGTGAATAAACATTAGGCTAAACCTAATATGATGATGTTTAGGGATAGAGAATGGGGACTGAAATTATGGACTGAACCTGTCATTTCACTGATATAGGGGACTAGTAAATGAGGAAACTCCCTATATTAATGTAGGCAGGAGTATTTCCTTCAATATAAGGTCCCAGAGAGCTACCTAGAGTACTGAGAAGTTCAACCAAAAAACAAAAACTTCCCCAAGGTCACATAACCATGATGTGGAGGAGTGCGAACCTAATCTCAGGTCTTCTTGGCTGTAAAGCTAATTATTTACTTTAAAAGAGTGATGGATAATTGGGATAAATATAAAGTTTTATCCTAGCTTCAAAAAATCAACTTCTGAATTACATGGTAGTGAAGGCAAGTATAGATAGTATTTAGTGTAGAAAAAAAAACCACTTAGGTTTTTTTTTTTAGCAGATTGCTGGATCAATATGTCTATAGTGATTTAGCAGTCACCAAAATCACTCTCAATTTAGGCTACATTAAGGGACACATAGTTTACTGATAATAATAATCCATTTGGATTCTTCATGGTCAGATCATAGCTGGAATATTGTATTTTCTTATGTGGGACATATTATTGAAGTATAATTATTAATATGAGAACACTCAGAGGAGGGTGAACCAAAGAATGAAGGGCTCTGAAGTCATGCCAAATAAAGATCAATTAAAAGAACTAGAGAAGTTTAGCCTAGAAAAGAGATTGATTAAAGGAGACTAAATAATTGTCATGATAAATTTGAAGGGCTGGCATGTACTAAAAGAATCATTATATATGCCAAATATCCTCAGAAGCTAGAAAATGGTAGCTAATGGAAAAGAGAAAGATTTAGACAATGTGAGGGAGAATTTATTTTAAAAAAATTAGAACTGACTTAGGTGAAAAGTAATTCCCCTAGAGATGATGGGCCCTTCCTTATTCAAAGTGTTCAAACAAATGTTGAAAGACAGCTTGTCAGGACTGTCACACAGTGGATTTTTGAAGGAATGAGTTGTATTATATGGTCTCCGAGTCAAAATGTTCTAACCCTAAGAATTCAAGATAAAGATCTAGGAAAGAGAAAGAAGAGGAAGAGGTTTAAAGGTAAGCTGAGAACTAGGGGTTTGGCTACTCTTTCCTCCCTTTCTCATAGATTGATGTCAATTCCTCCTGAAGTTGAATGACGGAAAAGGGTACAGTCATCAATACAAGCTAGTTAGACCAGGTCCTCTAACCCAATAGAGAAAAATGAAAACATAGAACTAAAGATAAAATAATATCAATGAGTATTTATCCTGACTCCAAAGGAATTTTTTAATCCCAATTTTTTGCTTTTTGATTGATGTTTTTCAAAGGTCATTCATGATCATCATCACTTTTTGACTACTTCAACATAAAATCTCCTTCACATTGTAGAACCACGAAGACCAGTCTATTACTGAATAGAGTCAAGTTCAAGTTCTGCCTATGACAAATACTGTATGACACTGGGGAAATAATCTAACTTTTCAGTGCTCTAGGCCGCTGTTTAAGAGTATAAGTTCCAAAGAAGGTGCCAACATACATTGGTACAGGATAGCAGTTTCTTCATCTGTGTGATTCTAATATTAGTCATATCAGAAGTTCTAGTCTCAATCTCTAGTCCCAACTCTAGATCAAAAGATCAGACACTACATAACCTCATAACTTAGAAAATGAGTCACAAAACTTATTTTCTCCTCAGAATCTGAAAAATTTTGTTAGAAGGGTGATACAAGACATAAATCATTGTTAGAAACGTTGAAGTGAAAAAAATCACTGAACGGCTACAACTGACATTCTGGAGCTGTTTTGTTTAACATTATATACTCTAAACATCTGTTCAATTTTTGGATAATTTTGTGATTCATTTGTCTGGAATATCTTAAATATTGGCAGGCAAAACATTTTCCTTAAAGAGGTTTTAAGTTTTTGTTTTATGCGTGTATATATTTTTGTCTATGACTTTAATGAGGATATTATTGTATATTTGTTTCTTCACAGATTTTGTATACTTCAACAGGACTTATCCAAAGTCATATGGGGTTTAATTTACAGAGGCAAAAATTGAAACCACATCAATGAACTCCAAAGTTAGTATTCTTGTCATTTTAGGGCATTTATCTTTTTTTTTTTTGCTTTTTGGAGGGCAGTTGGGGTTAAGTGACTTGCCCAAGGTCACACGGCTAGTTTTTGTGTTAAGTGTCTGAGGCCGGATTTGAACTCAGGTACTCCTGACTCCAGGGCTGGTGCTCTATTCACTGCACCACCTAGCCGCCCAGCATTTATCTTTAGTAATTTGATAGATTCATAATTTCATTGATTAACTTCCTCCCATTGCTATGTATTGCAACTTACAAATATATTTTTGGATTTTGAGACTCATATTCTTTAAGTCTCAACTAAAATTCCATATTTCATTGGGATTCTTCCCCTATCCCTGTTAATTCTCATATCTTTCCTCCATTAATTATTTATTATTTATCCTGTACATAGCTCACTTTGCATATGTATGTTTTCATGTTGTCTCCACCAATAGAATGTAAACTCCTCCAAAGGAACTGTGTTTTGCCTTTCATTGTATCCCCAATGCTTATTACAGTACCTGATACACAGGAGGCACTGGATAAATATTTACTGATTGATAAATTATACATGTCCTAATGTAAATCCTCTATGTAGTGAGGGGAATTCACTTTTCTGTTTCTTAGAGACAAGTTTGGCGCTCAGGTTATCTACATGTTATCCCTAACTTTTGCTGGCAGGTCAACCTCTTTTTCTAGTCATATATCTCATAGATGTTATGTTTTATGATATCTTTTGCCTACAAAATTATGCTAGGGTTTAGGGTGTGTTCAGGCTGGTGTGGGGTTTACTGAGCCCCTTTCAGGCATACTTTCCACATTCAGTGTCCACCTGATTCATCCAGCTATTACCTGTGATTCCAAGAAGCTATAAAATGTACAATGGACACATCCTGGTAAACTATTCCAATACCCATGAAGGTGGTTGAAGCAGGTGCGATGGAACTCTTAAGGCTTAGTTAGACATTGAAGATGCCAAGGTTATCTACTGTATCCCAAGCTATCACCAGTCATCTTTACTTTTGTCTTGTCATTGTACTTTAGTGATTCTGGAAGAGACAGTGAGGCTGATCACTTTGAGCAACTCTGCCTCATTTAAATCCAATTTATGCATAAATCAAAAGACATCACCCATAACATTTTGCTATTTTTTACCAAACTTAAACCCCTGTGGTGACAGAAGGTGATAAAGCAGCAGGTGAAAGTACATTGGGAGCTGTAGTCATGAACCTACACATAGATGGCCCATTTCATAGGGTCATCTTCTCACTGTACGAATGGTTGTGCACTCTTTGAAGTCTCTGAGGATGAGATACACCAAAAAAGGATAAATTCTTTGCTGCTTGTACCGTTTTGGCCTAATAACACCAAGAAAACACAGGTTCTTCACCAGTCAGTACCACACCATCCATACTGGAGCCACTAGTTATGGCAAAGGGAGAAATATTGAATGCTGTAGATAAGTTCATTTACTTTGGCAGTATAAATTCCAGGGATGTACACACAGATGATGAGGTTGATCCACACATTGCTAGAGCTAGCTCAGGGTTTGGGAGACTCCAAAGGAAATCATGGGAGAGAGATACTAGACTGTTTACCAAATTGAAGGTCTACAGTGGCATTGTGCTGACCTCATTATTGTATGCCTCTGAGACGTACCATGAATTGCTTCCATTTGAATTATCTTAGGAAGATTCTGAAGATCATCTGCCAAGATAAGGCACCAGACATGGAGGTCCTTACTCAAGTTAAATCGCCAAGCACTCAAGCTCTACTGCAGAGAGTGCAACTCTGATGGGCTGGTCATGTTTGAATGTCAAGCATACATTTGCCTAAAAGCTTATTTTATGAAGAACTCACACAAGGCAAATGCTCACAGAGGTCAGAAGAATTGGTGCAAGGATGCTTTCAAGGTCTCTTTGAAGAACTTTGGAACAGATTTCATATCATAGGAAGCACTGGCAAAAGGCTGCCCAGCAAGTCACGCCCATATCAAAAAAGATGCTGTGCTTATAAATAAAGCAGAATTGTGGTAGAGCAAAAGAAACAGAAGATGTGCATATTTAGACATCTCCTCTCCAAATGTTCATATGGATTATTTGTATCTGACTTGTGCTAGAACCTTACGAGCTTGTGTTGGTCTGATCAGTCACAGGTGGACACACTGAATCTTTACTTCAGGATTGTGATGTCATTTTGGTCCTTTTCCAGGATGAAGGGCAACAACCAACCAGTGTGCTACATCCTACCTATGCCTACATATTTTCATTATTATTTGCATCACTTACTATTTTGATTTTTGGATATTTGTGTGCTTTATCATTTGTTATTATCGAGCATTAAATGAAAAATATTAGTGTTAAAAAGTTGTGATTTTGTTTCAGCTAAAATTCTATATAGTTTTCCAAAGTGTCCTAATCTCTTTATCTTATTCATTTCTATGCCCAGATCACTGTCTTAAGAGCAATGTCTGTCTGATATATATTATGCAATGATGCACCAACTCAACAGGTTGTTCATACAACTGTATATTATTGTCTTGACAAAAGTCATTCTTCCTCCAACTTTTTTTCTGCTATTATTATCAAATAAAACTCTTTTGATTATCTGTCTATATCAGAGCCATTTATCGTAGCAGTGTAAATGAGGGCTGTATGAGTGAGTTCTAGAAGTTTTAAGTGAGGGTACTTGATCATTTTCCTATACATTTACATGATGGCAAAGAATAAAGGAATAATTGACCCATAAGCCAGAATTCTTATGAATCAGGGGAAAAAAGGAAAATAAAAATTATGCCCAAGGATTGAGTGTTCATATAACATATATTGAAGGGTATTCTTTTTTCTTTTTTTAGTTTTCAACATTTCTACAAGATTTTGAGTTCTAAATTTTCTTCCTGTCTCTCCCCTGTCCCCATTCCAAGATGGCAAGCATACTGAATGCCCATTCTCCCAGTCTGCCCTCTGTGCTATCCAGCCTATGCCACCCCTTTCCTCCTACCCCCTTACTTTCTTGTTGGGCAAGATGGATTTCTATTCCCCAGTGCCTATATAACTTATTTCCCAGTTACATGTAAAAATATTTCTTTAACATTTGTTTCTACAACTTTGAGTTCAAGATGCTCACCTTTCTTCCCTCCTCACTGCTCTACCATTGATAAAACAAGAAATTCAGTATAGCTTATACATGTGTAGTTATACAAAACATTTCCAAGTAGTCCTATTGTGAAAGATTGACTATATTTCCCTCTACCTTACCTCACCCCACATTTATTCTATGTTCTCCTTTGACCCTGGCCTTTTTCAAACGTATTTGCTTCTGACTATCCCCTCTCCCAGTCTGCCCTCCCTTCCATTACCCTCCCTCTTATCCCCTTCACTAATTTCCTGTAGAGTAAGATACCTACTTGAGTTTGTATGTTATTCCCTCCTTAAGCCAAATCCAATGAGAGTAAGGTTGACTCATTCCTTTTCACTTCCTTTATCTTTACTTCCATTGTAACAACTTTCTCTTGTTTCTTTTATGTGACATAATTTATCCCATTCTACCTCTAACTTTTTCCTTATCCCAATATATTCCTCTCTCACCCCTTAATTTTACTTTTTAGATATAATCCCTTCCTATTCAACTCACCCTGTGCTCTCTTTCAATGTATACACACACACACACACACACACACACACACACGTATATTCCCTTCAATATCCTAATACTGAGAAAAGTCTCATGAGTTACAAATGTCATATTTCCATGTAGGAATGTAAATTGCTAAACCTTAATAAGTTCTTTAGTATTCCTTTTTCCTGTTTACTTTTCTGTGATTTTTTGATTCTTGTAAGCAAAAGTCAAATTTTCTGTTCAGCTCTGGTCTTTTCATCAAGAACGCTTTGAAGTCCATCTACTATTTCATTGAATGTTCATATTTTCCCCTGGATTATCATACTTGGTTTTGTTGGGTTGGTGAACCTTAGATTTTTTAATTGATTTGTTTATTTGCTTTTAGTTTATGTGAGTCAATTCCAAAATGCCTTGAGGTTCAAATTTTCTCTTCTCACCCTCCCCCCCCCCCCAATGGCACTATGCAATCAAGCATAGGATCTGCAAATACTTTCTTTCACATTGGACATTAGTCTGGTTGTATAGAAGGGTTGTAACCAAAGGAGTGAACAATGTGAAACAGGAAACAAAACCAAACATGGAAAAGAGTGATAGCATGTAGATTGCTTCAATCTCCATTTAAACTCTGCTCTTTCTAGATCTTTCTCTGAATGTAAATATCTCCTTCCATCCTGAGACTTGTAGAGTTGTCTTATAACCGTGTGTTGCTGAGAAGAGTCCAATTTATCAAGGTTGGTTGTCACACATACAATGTGTCTGTGATTGTGTACAAGTTTTTCCTGGTTCTGCTCTTCTCACTTAGCATCAGTTTGTATAAACCTCCCTAGGTAAATATGCAGTCCATCTCCTCCCCATTTCTTATAATATTCCATTACAATCATGCACCACAACTTGTTTAGCCATTTCCCAATTAATGGGCATGCCCTTAACTTCCAGTTTTTGCCACTACAAAGAGAGCTGCAATAAATATTTTTGCCTTAATTTCTCCTTTAGGAATGTAGAGGCCATACCACTTGGTGCATAAATGTTTAGTAATGATATTGTCTCTTTTTTGATGGCGCATTTTAGCAGGATTTAGTTTCCTCCCTTATCTCTTTTAATTAGGTCTATTTTTGCTTTTGATTTGTCTGAGATAAGGATTGCTACCCCTGATTTTTTTTTTTACTTTAGCTGAGGCATGATATATTTTACTCCAGCCTTTTATCTTTATGATGTGTGTATTCTTCTGTTTCAGATATGTTTCTTGTAAACAGTATATTGTAGGATTATGGTTTTTAATCCATTCTGCTACCCACCTCTGTTTTATGGGAGAGTTCATCCCATTCACATTCACAGTTATGATTACTATCTGTGTCTTTCTCTCCATCCTATTCCCTCCCCTGTTCATGCTTTTGTTTTTCCCCTTCTCCCTTCCCCTTCTTAAGAGTTTTCCTTTTGACTGCTGCCTTCCTCAGTATTCCCTTCTTATCCATTCCTCTCCCTTTTCCTACCCTTCTCCCTTATTACTTCCTCCCTCCCTTCTAACCTCTTCCCCCCTCCTACTACCTGTAGGATATGATTGATTTTTATAAGCAATGTGGTGTGTTATTTCTTCTTTGAACCAAGATTGACAAGAATAGATCTCATGCAGTGCTCCTCTCCCTCCCCTCTTTCTCTCTGTTATGATAACTTTTATGTCTCTTCTCTATAAAGTCCTATATTTAACTGGTTGTGTTATTTCCTCCTTGCACCAGAACCAGTGAGGGAGTAGTTCATATAATGGTCATCTCCCTCCCTTCTTTTCGTCTACTATATTGTTTTTATGCCTCTTTGTGTAACATAATTTGCCCTTTTATATTTCATTCTTTCCTCTTCTTCCACTGTAGTCCCTTAATAAGGACTTTTATCATCATTTTGCATAATTTATACCCACACTCTCTATTTATCTATATCCCTTTTAGGTGTTGCCATAGGTATAGAGTTCATGGTATTAACAGGTATTAACTTCCCATGTGGTGATGTAAACTGTTTGCTCTTGTTAAATAACAAGTTATGTGTGTGGTTTTTTCCTTATTTACCTTTCTATGTCTCTCCTGGGTCTTGTAATTGGAGGTTGAATTTTCCATTGAGCTCTGGGTTTTCCATCAGGATGTCTGGAATTCTGTTATGTCACTGAATGTCCATCTCCTTGCGTGGTAGATTATGCTCAGTCTCACTGGATAGGTGATCCTTGGATGTAGCCTGAGCTCTTTTGCCTTGGGTAAAATCATATTCCAGTTCCTCTGATCTTTCAATGTTGAGGATGCCATATCCTGTGGGATCCTCACTGTGGTTCTGCAATATCCAAATAATTTCTTTCTGGCCAGTTGTAGTATTTTCTCTTTTACCTCATAGTTCTGGAGTTTGACCACAGTGTTTTGTGGACTTTTCAATTTGGGATCTCTTTCAGGAGGTGTCTGGTGGATTCTCTTGATTTCTATTTTACCCTCTGATTCTAGGATCTCAGGGCAGTTTTCCTTGATGAGCTCTTGGAAGATATTGTCCTGACTCATTTTTCATCATGATTTTCTGGTAGACCAATGATTCTCAGATTATCTTTCCTGGATATGTTTTCCAGGTCAGTTATTTTTCCATTGAGATGTTTTACCTTTTTTTCTAATTGTTCAGTCTTGATGTTTTGTTTGACAGATTCTTGGTTCCTCATAGAGTCATTGGCTTCAATTTGGTTGATTCTAGTTTTTAGCAAATTATTCTCCTCAGTTTTTGAAGCTCCTTTTCCATATGCTCAGATTTCATTTTTTTAGTTAACACATTTTACTTTTTAAGGAGCTCTTCTCTTCATTGTAATGTTTTTCTAATTTCACAATTTTGTTTATGTAAGAGGTGTTGATTTTATCTTCTACCTCTCTAAGCCAGATTTCGAAGTTCTTTTTGAGCTCATCTAGAAATGCCATTTGAGCCTGAGACCAGGTCATAGTTCCTGTTAAGGCTTCAGCTGTGGGTATGGAGTCAATACTCTTTCCTTTTGAGTTTGATTCCTCCCTCTCACCATAATAGGATTCCAGAGTCCTTGTCTTTGTAGCTTGCTTTCTTCCCATTTTGATGCAAGACCTTATCCATGGCTGTCTTCCAGGGTTCCTAAGCCTTAATTTCTTAAAATTTTCCTCTGGGGCTGTGTTTTGGCTTAAAGGTTGGGTGGATTAGGGCAGCTGGGGTTCAGTCTGTCATCCTGGTCTCTAGAAGTTCAGGTAGGGTTTTTATTTTAATTTCCAGGCTGAGGATGGGTAGTCCTGGAAGTCCTGGGTAGGCTGCCCCTGACATGGAACCTCCCTTTGTCTCTTACCCATCTCAGTCTGATCTCTGCCCTGTGGTAATAGGCCTGGGAAAGTCCCCTGTGGTTGTTGTATCAACAGGCCTTGTCCAGCAGCTTCTTGCACAGTCTGGTCTGGGTCTCCAGGCCCTGTCTCTGATTCTTAGTTTTAATCCTAGCTCCTTTGAACTCCAGGATATCTCATTCCATGTCCTTCAATACTTTAAGGTAGAAGTTAATAAATCTTGTGTTATCCTGGTTATCCTGATTGTGTTTGCACAATACATGTTTTTTTTTCTGATTGCTTGTAATATTTTTCCTTGACCTGGAAACTCTGGAATTTGGGTATAATATTCCAAATAGTTTTCTTTTGGGGATCTTTTTCAAGAGGTGATCAGTGGATTCTTTAAAATTTTATTTTACCCTCTGATTCTAGAATTTCATGGCTATTTTCTTTGACAGTTTTGTGAAAGATGATGCCTAGGCTCTTTGTCTCCCTTTTTTTGTCCCCTATTTTTTCATTTTTTTCATCTTTTTTTTTATAACATCTTGCGTTCTCATAACATCATTAGTTTTTGTTTGCTCCATTCTAATTTTGAAGGAATTATTTCTTCAGTGAGCTTTTGGACCTCCTTTTCAATTTGGCCCATTGTGCTTTTTAAAGTATTCTTCTCATTGACTCTTTTGCCTTTTCAGTTATACTATGTTTCGTATTGTTATTTTCTTCATTATTTGGGGGGGTCCTGTTTAGCAAGCTGTTGACTCTTTTTCATGATTTTCTTGCATCACTCTCAGTTATCTTCCCAATTTTCCCTCTATTTCTCTTATTTGATTTCCAAAGTCCTTTTTGAGCTTCTCCATGGCCTGTGACCAATTCATATTTTTGGAGGCTTTTGATGCAGGAGTTTTTACTTTGTTATCTTCTGGTTGTATAATTTGTTCATCTTTATCACCTGAGAAAGGTTCTATAGTTTGTTGTTTTTTCCTCTGTTTGCTCATTTTCCAGGTAGTTATTTGAATTTGAGCTCTTGGCAAAGTAGAACTTTGCTTCCAGAATGAAAAGTGCTCTGTCCTAAATTTCTGGAGTTTTCTGTAGATGTTGTCAGAGCTAATTTTAGGCACCTATGAATTTTCAGTCCTTCTAAGGTGATTTTTATCAAAGGAGAAGTGTTTATTCCTCCCACTGTCTGTTCTCTGGTCTGTAGGGACCACAGGCACTCTTTTTATGTCTCAGAACTGTGAGGAGAATTCCCTCTTTTCAGCTACCACAAGCTCTGCCATTTCAGCTCTCCTCCTCACCTCAGGACCACCACCCAAAACTGCGACTCAGATCCAAGAAGGGCAAAACAAGAGTAATTGCCCTCTGATCAGCCACTTGATTCCACGCCCCCCACCCCCACTCTCTGTGGGCCTGGAGCTTTGGAAGCAGCTGCTGCTGCTACTGCTGCTGCCACCACCATGGTCATCACCTCTGTAGCCCTAGGACTGTTGTCAGACCATATTCTTCTCTAACCCAAGTCCATCAGAATTTTCCCACCAACTTTTTGCTTTATCTTTGGCATTTATGGGTTGAGAAGTCTGGAAACCACCACGGCTTCCAGTGATTCAGTCCCATGAGGCCTGCTGAGGCCTGGTCTGTGCTGGCACAGCTCTCACAAGACTGTGTTCCACTCTCAGTCCGGTGCAATAGATCCTTTCTTTTGACCCACCAGGCTTTCAACTTTGATTTCAATCTTTCATTTTTTGAGTTTTATAGCTCTAAAATTTGTTAGGGTCATTTTTGCAGGTATTTGGAGGGCTTTGGTGGGAAGAGCTCAAGGAAGTTCCTGCATTTACCTCACCATATTAGTTCTGCCCCTGAAGGCTATTCTTTACAGCCAGTTATAGGTAGAAGTGATGCTGAAGTACTTAAAATCTGTATAACTATTGAGGTGACAGCTCCAAAGTTGTTCTTCCCAGTTTTCCCCAATTTGTTTAGGAAAATTCTCATTTTTGACAAATAGTAGGAATGTTCATTTGCTTTTGGTGACTATGGGCTGTATTTAATGGGTAAAAAAGGCATAACAGTTTCTCTGTTTTCAGTTCTGTACATTAGAATTTTTTTGGCCAAATGCTGTGGCCGAATTTGAGCTCATTTTTTTTCATGGTCAAGGACCTCCTCTGAGAAGTGAATGGACTTCATAGAGGGCAAACTGGATGTCAAACTGGAAAGAATGCTGAAATTGAAATAGTGAACTTAGAGCCTCAGGACCTGAGTTTGAATTCTGGCTCATTCTTGGCCTTCAATTTCCTCATCTGAAAGATTAAGGGATTTTACTGGAAGAATGCTAAGATCTTTTTCAGCTCTAAGTCTTTTATACCAAATTTTCACTTGCACAGGTTATCATGAACCCTAAAAAAGAATGGCATAAAAAACCACCAATGTTTATTATCAGAATTCCTGATTTGACTCTTGCCTTTCTTGGGCTACTATCCTAACTCTAAAGTTTAAACTGGTGACATTGAACAAGGTCATCTAGTCAAGGTCTTTTGTTCAACATTTCATAGTTTGGGCTATTTTGCATTTAGGAGATTGATTATCAGGAAATTGTCCAGGGCTAGAATAGGTCCTACAAGCATCACAATGTGACCTGAGTCTATCAAGGTGAAGGGATTGTTTTCAGGCATTGCCATCTATACTCCTGAATATCTCTTCCTTTTATCAGCTTTGCAGAATGAATTCACTGATGCTCCTTCTGGTCACAGACAATGATATTGAGGACTTTCAGAGAATGTCAAAATCTATTAAGATATAATAGCTCTTCAGGGGATAGAAAATCCAAACAGAAGACTATTACCATTGTTATATACAATAATTAATTCATTTTTATATGAATTGTTCTGTTCATGTCACTGAAAGTGAATATCTCTAGCATATTGGAAATTTATTTTAGTCAGTTAACAAAAGTTTAGGCCATGAATTTTGCTTGCCAACTTCTTTTTTGAATAACTGTGTTTCCCAATTAAAATCGTTTTATCCAAGAATTTCAGTAAACAAAATTTAAAATATTTTTGGAAATATTTGTGAACAATTATAAAGTATGCCTATTCTGCAAATTCCTTAGTATTTTAAAGTTTTCCATAGTTCAATAGTTCCTCTAATAGTTCCCTATTTTTGTCAGCTTGAATATTTTCTCCACTGAGGCATATTGCATTCCAATTCAATTCAATTTAATTAAATACTTGCTTATCAAATGGCTACCATCACCTAATAGTGCTGTCAAAATACTTGCTGAATGTGATTAGGTTGCAACACATTATAAAGTAGAATTTACAGAGGTAATGTAGAGTAAGGAATCTGGCCACAAAAAAAGATGTTCACATGGGGACATTGATAGCCCAATGGGTACTCCAAAAATGCCTATGTTATAAATTCCCTATATTAAGAGAAAGCAAGGCAGCATTGCAAGAAATACCTGGGGTTGAATTGGGGGAGGACATGTATGGAAATCACCCTGGATAGACAGGCATAGTTGGGTTGAAATTTGAGAAAATAATCAAATGAATGAGATCACCCATTCATTAAAATGTGTGTATGTATGGCACCCTGCTAGATGCTGAGGACAAAAAGAGAAAACAGACTATCCATGTTTTCAGGAGTTACTATGCAAAAAAAAATCATCATCTCATGACCCACCTTACACTTAAGTAGGCTTGTCCAGGGATGGCAAAGACACAGATTCCACTGTCTGGTCAACATTGAACACCTTTTCTATATGAAAGAGCTTTCCAGAGTTTGTGCTCTTTGGAATTAGACTTTAAACCCAGGACACCTTAATGACACACTAATCGTAGAATCTGAGCAGAGGCAGCACTTTTATAACTCATATAGATATGTTTTCTGTAAGATAGGATACATAATGCAGAATGGAGGCCACTTAAGTGAATGTTGTTCTGCAGTGATATATGTAGCGTATATTTGAGACACAGCCTTGAAACATTTAAGAACTAAATGGCTGATTATAAAGCACAAGCTATACCATATGCAAATAACCCCATTACCTTGATTTTCTGCAAGAGGTAGGCCGTATAAATTAATTTCCCTGCGATTATTCTTTTTATAAGAGCAAATGTAGTCATTAATGGATGTGAGCTATTAGGAAAGAAACAGCCAAAAGAAAATCAGAGAGATGACTATGCTAATGATGTTAGAGCAACAAGGGGAGCTGAGTAACCTGGATAAATACTATTGTTTTGGTTCACGGTCTTAGAATTTGTCGGCTCTGTTAGGAAAATCACCATGACTAAAACATTCATTTTCACTAAAGCAGATGCAACTGATGTTCACTGAATTGATTTTAGACTTTTTTTATGACTTTATATCTTTAGAACTATTGCTATTTTTGATATTTCCCATTTTCCCCCAAAAGATAAATTTTAGATTTCTCTCATGCAGCTTCTACAAAGTGAAGAGAGATTGCATTGCACAGGAAGACCTGAGTTCACATTCTGCTTCAGGTTTGCATACTAGGTGTTTACCATGGGGAAGTCACATAACTTCTCAGAATTCCAGAAAACTATCTCCAACTAGACATTATAGGTAAGTTGCCTGTTTGTATTACTAAAGGAAGTTACAATACATCTCAGGTCCATGCCCTTTTCATTCCTCAGAACAACCTCTTTCTGCTCAAGGTAAGTCAAAGAAAGGAAATTAGAGGTTTTATGAATTAAGCCTTATGGCAAATATTATTATATGTAATATTTTAAAAAACAAACAGATCAGATAATGATTTGGTACAGTCTATAGCAGGCATGAACTTTATGTTCTCCTAGTTATTTTGTTCAAGAAAGTTAAAAGTCCTAACATCTTAATTTTTTAACCCTCTCATTGAAATGGGATGGAAACAATGGGGTATTTATGTATATGGTTCATAAAAATGACCATTTAACTTGAATCCACAGTCTTAGTAATAAGATAATCACAGAACTATTCTGGGCATGATTTTCAATTGCTTCAGTTAGATATTATCTCTCTATGGGTATGGATAATTAAGATTATTTATAATACTGAGTCTTTACAGTGGAGAGGCAAAGAATCTGACCATGATGGGACCAGGCAGGAGGTATGGTTTTTTTTATTCTTTAGGGGGGAGGTGTATGTAGTTCCAAAAAATAGATGGTTAAACTGCCTTAACTAGGCTTGTCAAGCTATAGCGACATTCATTCTACACATTATGAGATAGGCCTAAAACACAGTATACTGAAAGTGGGGGGGCAATATATACATGTGCATGCATGTGTGCACATACATATACACACCGAGAGATAGAAAGAGAGAGGAGAAGAGAGAGAGACTACAGAGATACAGACAGAAAGTCGGGAAAGTATGACTATAGTTAACATCATAATCTAGGTGTCTACTGTCTTATTAACCTTCCCCCCTCAAAAAATACATATATTTGGATAATATGTTTTCTACTCACCACCAAAAGAGGTACTTACAAAAAATAATTGCTACATTTGGGCTTCCCATTCCCTTAAATATCTTAGGCACTGTGTCCTGTCTTAGTATACATTAGGAGAGACAAGACTGAAGGAAGGAGCATGTGATGAGTCTGTAATTCAGATTCATTGTCCAGCTACATACCCGATTACATGCTCTGAGGCTGCTTACCCTTCTTGAAGGGTGTATATAAACACATATGCATTTATATACACACACATACACATATCCTTTTCAAATAATTTCTCCTGTCTTGGTTTTCCCCTATATTTTGTAAAGTTGTCTTTTTAAATTTTATTTTCTCCTTCTGGTGGGAGAAGATAAGTTATATATATTTTTCGTTCTCTGCATGATCTTGGTTTTGGAATGGGGATAGTAAAAAGAGCACGTCGATTTCCAAGACTAATTCCCTTTGTTGTATCATAGAAGTATTGTATTGGGAGAGGGGGTGTAGGGGACTTTTCCTATTTATTTTTGTGCATAGGGTAAAAAAAGAAAATTTTGCAAAGAGTTGGACTTAGGATATGAGATGGTGTACTGGGCTTGGAGAAATTTTTACTTCTGTTTTCACTCATTCCTCCCACAGTCATTTAAATCCCCATGTTATGCTTTGGACTGTGTTACATTATACAGAAATAAATCTAAAAATGTAATAGTCCCTGTCATTAAGGATCTTTAATGTTTTGGGAGAATATAATGCATTCTCTGATAAGAGAGAGTCCCATTGTAGAGTAGAAAAAGTACTGACTCTGGAGCTGGAGAACTTGGTTCAGAAGCTTCTTTTCATTCCTTCTTCCTACATGACATGGGGTAAATCACTGTTCCTTGTCCTTAGTTTCCTCATCTGTAAAATGAGGACACTAGAGTCATTATATAGATCTAAAACGATGATCTTTTAAAAGCATTACAGGGAGTCAAAATGGCAGAGAGAAGCAAGGAAGTTGCCTGAACTTCCCCCAATTTTCCTGGGAAATAACATTAAATCACATGTCTAAAAGCATTCTGAAGTGATAGAAGCCACTAAAAGACAGAGTGAAAATGTTTTCCAACTCAAGAGAACTTAGAAGGATTTTATGAAAGGTGTGTCTTGCTTGGGTAGAAGGGGACCAGAGCCCAGCACAGACAGTGTCTGGGCATACTAGTGGAAGACTCCTAGCTACAGCACAGATCAGCAATTGAGACCCCATGGTCTTGGTTCAGCAGGCAACTGGTACAGCATGTGAACAGTAAAGACTTCAGCTCTAGTACAATGGGCAGATTGCTAAACTCAGAAGCAAGGGAACAATAGGGGTGAGTGGGCCAGGCCACTCCAGTGCAATGGATCAGCAATCATTACCTCAGGCACAGCTACAGAAAGCCAGTGAACAGGACCCTGGCCTCCACCACAAGAAGCTTGGAGCCCTCTGTACCCCAGCAGCAAAACTTAACTTTTAAAATGAGCAAAGGGGGTGGCTAGGTGTTTCAGTGAATAGAGCACTGACCCTGGAGTCAGAAGGACCTGAGTTCAAATATGAACTCAGACACTTAACACTTACTAGCTGTGTGACCTTAGGCTAGTCACTTAATCCCAATTGCCCTGTCTTCTTCTCCCCTCCAAAAAGCTAAACAAACAAACAAATGACTGACTAACTGAATAAATAAATCAATCAATAGATAGATAAATACATAATACATAAATAAATAAACAAATATTTTTTGGTAAAGTTCTTTGCAAAATTTATTTTTTGTCTATCTTTTCAATTAACTTTTGTTTAATTTTAGTTTACATCATTGATTTCCACAAGATTTTGAGTTACAAATTTTCTCCCCATCTTTCCCCTACCAACCCCCCCAAAACAGTGATCCCACCATATACTCCCTCCCCCAATCTGCTCTCTCCTATATCCTCCCCCATCACCTCTCTGACTTTCTGGTGGAGCAAGATGGATCTGCCTATCCCAGTACCTGTATATCTTATTTTCCAGTTGCATGTAAATAATATATATATATATATAATTTATATATATTTATATATATACATATATACATTTATATATATAAAAACACATTTTTTAAAATGAAAAATGAGCAAAATATCAGAAAAATAAAGAAACATAAAAGGCCATAGAAAGCTACTATACCCGAACAAAAGGTAAAATCAAAACAGAAACCTAGAAAAGTACAATGTTAATATGCCTATGTGTTAAACATCAAAGGGAAATATGAATTGACCTCAAGTTAAAAAAGAAACCTTATTTGAAGAACTCAAAAACAGTTTTAAAAGAAAGTAAAAAAGAGTAAGGTATCATTTAAATTGAGAATATTAATAAGAAGTATGCAAAAAAAATCACATCATGGAAAAGAATGGACAAAAATTAACTGAATAAAACAATTCCTTAAAAATATAGTCAAGTGGAAAAAATATGCTGAAGAAAAATACTTCTTAAAATTAGAATTGGCCAAATGGTAAAGGAGGAACAAAAGTCAACTGAAGAAAATACTTCCCTAAAAATTAGAATTGAGCAAGTGAAAGCTAATGGTTCTGTTAGACCTTAAGAATCAGTCAAACAAAATTGAAAAAAAGAAAAAAAAACAATTGAAGAAAATGTAAAATATTTAATTGGAAAACAACTGAACTGGAAAATAAGTCATGGAGAGATAATTTAAGAATTATTGGACTGCCTGAAAAACCATGATCAAAAAAGAACCTAGACATGATCTTTCCAAAAATCATAAAATAAAATTTCCCTGATATCTTAGAACAAGAAGATAAAATGGAAATAGAAAAAAAATTATCAATAACTTCCTGAAAGATTTCCCAAAATAAAAACTCAAAGTAACATTGTAGTCAAATTTCACAATAAGTAGGTCAAGGGGAAAATACTGTAAGTAGCAAGAAAGAAAGTTCAAATATCAAGAACGTATAGGTCAAGATTACACAGGATTAAAGGATCTAAGGAATAGGAAATAAGCTTGGATTACAACCAAGAATCAACTACCTAGCAAAACTGAACATAATCCCTTAGGGGGAAAGACAAACATTTAATGAAATTGGAGACTTTCAAACTTTTCTGATGAAAAGAACAGAGCTGAACAAAAATTTCATCTTCAAATACAAGAATCGAGAGATGTATAAAAAGATAACCAGGAAGGAAAAACAAAAACATGATGTTCAATAAGGTTAAACTGTTTACATTCCTGTATGGAAGATGACACTTGAAACTCTTAATAAGAACTATACCTTTTTTAGGGCAGTACTCAGGGGGGGTATAAAGAGACAGAAGAGATGAGTAAAAGTTGAATTTGAGGTAATGATATAAAAAATTAAGGTGTAAAGGCATGGATTTCATTGGGAGAAGAGGGAAGGAGGAGGCATACTGAGATAAATTACATCACATTAACAGGCAAAAAAGACCTATTACAGTAGAGGGAATGAAGGGAGGGGGAGTGAGCATCATTTGAACCTTACTCTCATTTATTTGGTTCAAAGAAGGAATAATATATCCACTAAAATTGATATAGAAATTTCCATCACACTAAAGGGAAGTAGGAAGGGAAAGGTGAAAGAAAAGGGAATGGTTAGTCCGGCAGAAGTAGCATTGGGGATAGGGGAGGGCATATTGAGGGAGGCAATGTTCACAACCAAAATGTTGGTGAGGAGGGATAGAGTAAAAGGAGAGTGAGAAGTATAAATAGGGTAAAAACAACATGGACAGAAATAACCAGTTAGTAAGCATAATGGTGAATGGGAATGGAATGAAGTATCCCATAAAAAGGAAGTGGAAAGTGGAGCAGATTAAAAACCAGAATCTTACAATATGTTGTTCAAAAGAAACTCATTTGAAGCATAGAAATACATACAGAGAAAAGATAAAAAGGCTGGATCAGAATATATTATGCTTGTGTGGGAGCTGTGAAACTTTGCTGTTTCTACACTGCCATCTTGGCTCTGCTCCCCAACTATTCACCCTAAATACCCATAAAATACAACTCTAAACAAATTCTAGGGCTCCCAAACTCACAAAAATACAGAAAACACATCTCTGGCTGAAGGCAGCTCAGCAGGAGGGTCTCATCATGACAGGCTGGGAGCTGAGGACAGCCCAGCCTGAAATCAAAACCACCGCCAGGCCCCAGGGTGGTTGGGAGAAGCCGTGCTGCAGCGTGAGTCTAGCAGACAGTGAGGCAGCAGATCTGCAATGCCTGGAGCAATCTCCACATTTATCAAGCCAGGAAAAATAAGGCTTAGAGAAAGGTCAGTGGAATTCAAGCTTGCAAGCTAAATTTGGGGGAGGAAAAGCAGGGTAAGGAAGCAGTGGGAAGTGGCAGGATCTTCTGCAAGATCTGCTTCAAGATGGGCTGCTTCAAACTCTTGGCCTGCCAGTTGCAGGGAGGCTGAGACAATTGATCTTGTCAAGGGCTAAGGGCTCTTGTGTTGAGCAGCCTGGATCTAGATCATGTACTTTCAGCGAGCCAAAGCTGGTGAGGGCTGCAGCATCCCCCTAATAGCTTGGGCAGCTATGAAAACCCCAGCAATTTGGGATACAGCTTTCCCCACTGGAAGCAGAGTTCCACAGAGCTAAAAAAACAAGCAATTAATTGACTGGTCAACATGAGGAGAAAGTTAG
>CM053597.1:101829498-101861186 GCA_028646575.1 Pseudocheirus occidentalis | reverse complement strand
TCAGGTAAATTCAGAGTCATGCCTTTCAATATATCTATTCCAATGATGTATTCAGGAATGGGTACAATGACCACAGTATATTCTCTCTTAGGCAATTGTCCAATTTTCATTGTTATTTTAACCTGTCTTGCTGATATTTCAGCCTCTCCTTACCATTACCTCTGTGATGGTAATAGGAGTTCCATGTTTAAATTTATCAGGGTTTTCATAGATAAGTGAGGCCTCCGCCCCCTATCGATTAAAGCCCTTGTTACAGTTGTTGATCCATTCTTCCAATATATTGTCAAACCAATATGAGGTCTGCAATCCACTCTGTGTATTTCTTTAATCTTATACAAGTGAAATCATACAAAACATGTTCCTATTTTTTAAAAGCAAGAAAAATAAAGTGGAAAAATTCATACTTCAATCTGTAATTAGACTCTATTAGATCTCTTTCTGAAAGTGAATGACATTTTTCATCATAAATTCATTGGATTTATAATATTTATTTTGCTGGGAATAATTAAGTCATTCACAGTTGATCATCCTTGTAATATTTCTGTTACTATGTACAATGTTCTCCTTGTTTTGCTGCTTTACTTTGAAACATTCTATGTAATTCTTCCCAGGTTTTTCTGAATCCATCCTATTTTCTTATTGCACATTAGCATTTCATCATAATTATATAGCAGAACTTACTCAGTAATTTGCCAATCTATAGGCATTCTCTCAATTTCCAGTTCTTTGCTACAGCAAAAAAACAAAGTTCCTATAAATATATTAGTTCAAATAGGTCCTTTCCCTTTTCCTTTTACATCTTTGGGAAACAAATTTAGTACCATTATTGCTGTGTCAAAGGGTATGAACAGTTTTTTAGTCCTTTAGACGCAGTTCAGATTGTTTTTCCAGAGTGCTTGGACCAGTTCATAACTTCACCAATAGGACATTAATAACTCAGTTTTTCCACATCTCAAATATTTGGCATTTCACTTTTGGGTCATGTTAGCCAAACATATAGGTGAGTGGTGGTAATTCATAGATGTTTTAATTTAGATTTCCCTAGTTAATTATGATTTAGAGCATTTTTATTTGACTATAGATAGCTTTGATTTATTTTTTCTGAAAACATCCTCTTCACCTTGCTCTAAAAATTTGCACCCCAGTTTCTCTTATCATTTAGGTTGCATTGGTTTTGTTTGGGTAAAACTTTTTTACTTAATGAAAATTATTCCAGTATCTTCTCCATCTCTTATTTTGTCATACTTTTCCCTTTTCCATAGTTTTGAAAGGAGAATTTTTCCATGCTGCAATAATTCATTTTCAACACTACTCTTTGTGTCTAAATCATATACCTATTTTTGAACTTTAGCTTGGAATATGATCTGAGATGATGGTCTCTGTCATCTACTTTTCAGTTTTCTCAGCAATTTTTGGCAAATAGTAAGCTTGTGTCCCACAAGATTGGATATTTGGGTTCATTAAACACTAGATAATTTTGGTACCTTACTATTGGCTATTGTTTAGCTAATCTATTCCACTAATCCATAATTCCATTTCTTACCTAATAACTGATTGTTTTTATGATTACTACTTTATAAAATAGTTTGAAATCTGGTATTGCTACTTTCACATTTTTTCTTTGATCTCCTTCTTATATTGACCTTTTATTCTTCCAGATTAATTTTCCTATTATTTCTTCTAACTCTATAAAATAATTCCTTGGTAGTTTTACTGACATGGACTAAATAAGTAAAATAACTTGGGTAGAATTATCCTTTTTCTTATATTGTCTTGGCTTACCCTCCAAAATTCATATTTTCCCAGTTATTTACATATTTATTTATATGAAAACTGTTTGTAATTGTGTTAATATGCTTTCTAGGTATGTTTTAACAGGGATACACTCAAGTATTTCATATTGTTTGCAGTATTTACTGGAATTTCTCTTTCTGTATTTTGCTTTTGAGTTTTATTGGTAGTATATAGAAATTATGATGATTTACGTGAGTTTGCTTTATAACCTGAAACTGTTGAAGTTATTAACTGTTCAAATGTTTGTCTGAGGTTTTCTAAGTATGCTATCATATCCCCTTCAAAGTGATAATTTTGCTATTATATTGACTATATTTATTCCTTCAATTTATTTTGCTGGTCTTATTTTTATTCCTAGCACAAGTATCCCTCATAATATAGTAATCCCCCATAGTCTCTTTCTGACCAATTATCTGATGCCCTTACTCTCTATGGGCTGAGAGCTCCCCAAGATGCGTGTTGGTGGTGTTGCTTCTCCATGCTAGTCAGCACCCCAATGTCACAGACCTCTCCTAAAGACCTCCCAAGTTAACTTTATCTGGAAAAATGTCTCACCCTGAATTTTTATTGATATTACCATTCTAAAATTTTGAGGCATTAAACTTACTTAAAGGGGAATATGGGAGAGTTCAGCTATACTGCTACTTCTACTCAACCATCTTCGTTCTGTTCGTCTATTATACATATGCTATTTATAATAATGTAATAACAACTATCATATCAGGCCAAGGTACTCATTTGATAGTTTGGGGGAATAGGTACTACCTTGTGATTTCAATGTGATAAAGAAGGGTCAGATAAACAATATCCCTCTATAAATGCTGATCAGCACCATCTCTTCAATTCTAGCTTTAGAGAGTCATGTAAGATATTAAGAAGTTATGGGATTTCCCCAGGGTCACATTTGACAAGGTAATGCTTGAACTCAGGTATTCCTTGCTCCAAGGCCAGCTTTCTATATGCTATGCAAAGCTGCCTCTTAAGTCTTTAGCCTAATCATAATGCATGCTAAGAATATAGGAACATACTTAGTTTGATGAAGGGGAAAATGTATTTTTCCTTTAAAATGTACCTTCTCAAATAAATTATGCATATTGTTTCTAGAAGACCACTAAGGTGTTCTTCTCTTTTTTTTCCTACTTCTATGATTCTATACTATTAAGTGTTTTTCTCTTTTTTGAAAAACCAGATCCAATGCATTTCAACCAAAGGACCTGAAGAGATTGCATGACAGGCCCTTGAAACAAATCATAACCTGGATGACATTCCTGGTGACCTCTCCCTTCTAACTTGGTCCTCCCCTGACTTAATATGCATTCTTTCTGTTTTATGCTACTGTCATCTAGAACTTTTGTGTGTTCTAATTGTTATGTGAAAAAGAATGTGGAATAGAAAAAAAATGTATAATCCTTATTAAAATAGTAGTAATTGAAGTGTGAACATAAATAAATACAGGTTATTCTCAAGGATATCAATGTAATCTTTTAAGTATTGCATATATACTTATATATTTCCTGAGAAAACTTCAGTGGAAACCACTAGTTTCTTCATTGTGTTTTTATTATCATATTCTCTGGCTCTCTGGCTCTCTGGCTCTGTCTCTCTATCTGTCTCTGACTCTCTCTCTCTGTCTTTCCGTCTCTCTGTCTCTCTCTGTCTCTCTCCCCTCTCTCTCCTCTCTCTCCTCTTCTCTCCTCTCTCTCTGTCTCTCTCTCTCTGTCTCCCCCCCCCACCTTTCATTACACCATAGGCAAAAATTATAATTACAGGAGAATTAAAAGTCATGTCCTCTGACTTTTTAAAGAATTTGGAATACTTAATATAATGTACCATGTTGACAGGATTTAACAAACAAAAATTGAAACAATATTTTCTGTATATTTGTTTCTGAATTCGAAAACACTGAATATAGGAGGATCAAAATAAGAGTAAATTCCCCATTCTCTCATGTGATGGCAGAGATTGTTTAATGAGGATCCATGCATCTCTCTCTGCTGGGTTACAGAGAGCATGAAGAGATATTATCTGGTCAGTAATAATCCAACATGTAGAACTTAGTGGAGAATTCTTCCAGCCACATTTGATGTGGGCATTGGGGGCAGTAGGTAGATCAAAAATTTCAGTTTGATGAGCCAAAAAACTGATGACTTAGAAGGTAGTGTATTCAGAACTTCTAAATACAGAAAGCATAATCAATAGGAAGAGTCAAGAGTTCAAGTATGAGGTAAGGGAGTATGGGGGATAACTATACTTCAAACTTCAAGATACATAGAAGGTAACTTTTGCAGGAAAACAAAAAAGAAAGACATTTAAATATTAAGGAAAGAAATTTGAATATGACTATTTTGCTCCCAACAGAAAACTTAGAAGGGAATGAAACAGCATATTCCATTTGATTAAAAAATGCTGAGAAAATTGGACAAAAGTATGAAGAAATTAGATTTAGACTAATACCTCATACTGTATAAGTTCCCAATGGATATGTGACCTAGATATAAAAGGTCACTTCATAAAAAATAGAAAAACACAGAAAAATTACATATCATATTAGTAGATTGAAGAAAAATGAATGACCAAACAGTTTAAGAAGTCATAGAATGTAAAATGGATTATTTTGGGTACATAAAAGCTAAACATTTTTAGACAAATCTAATAAAGATTAAAAAGGAAACAATAATTATAAAGAACAATTCCACAAGTGCTAAATACTCTAAGGATATGAATAGTGAGTTTTCTAAGAAAAAAAATCCTCAAACTATCAATAGTCATAAAATATTCAAAATTAGTTAATTATCAGCTAATTAGAGAGGACACCTGGATGTCACAGTGGATAGAGTCCCAGGCCTACAGTCAGGAAGCCCTAAGTTGAAACCCAAACTCAGCAACGTACTAGCTGTGTGACCCTGGGCAAGTCACTTGATTCTATTTGTCTCAATTTCTTCATCGATAAATTGAGGTGGGGAAGGAAATGGCAAATTACTCCAGTATCTTTATCAAGAAAACCTCAAATTGGGTTAGAAAGATTTGGACAAGATTGAAATGACTGAACAACAACATCAGCAAAAATAATTAGAGAAATACAGGTCAAAATAAATTCTGAGGCTTCACCTCATGCCCATCAGATATGTAGAGTTGTTGGGGCGGTTAGGTGGTACAGTGACTAGAGCACCATTCCAGGAGTCAAGAGGACCTAAGTTCAACTCTGGCCTAAAACACTTAACACTTGCTAGCTGTGTGATGTTGGGCAAGTCACTTAACCCCAATTCTGCCTTCCTCCCTCCAAACCACCACCCCCAAAAAAGGGCATGTAAAGTTGGTAAAACAAACAGGCAGAAGTGATGGAGAAAAAAAGCACATTGATGCACTCTTCATGAATCTATGAATGGGTAGAGCCATTCTGGACAACAATTTGGAACTATATAGGAAAAAAGTTACTAGTCAGTAAAAAAATGGTTTGATCCAGTGATAGCCTTGCTAGGCTTTATCCCCAAAAGATCAAGGAAAGAAAATAAGTCCCATATGTACTGATATATTTATAGCTGTTCTTTTTGCGTTGGATAAAAAAAGGACAACTGGAAAATAATCAGATACCCAAATCATTAGTGAATGACTGAACAAAGTATGGCATATAAATGTAATGTAATATACCATTTTGCTATAATAAATGAGGGCAAAAAATGATTTCCTAGAATCATGGGAAGAATTTTATAAACTAATACTAAGTGAAAAGATCCAGAAGTATAGTCTATACTATAACTTCAATATTACAAAAGCAAACAATTTTTAAAATTTATATAAACTGATGTAGAAAGAAATTGGTATAGTGCAGGAGAATAATTTATATAATGATTAAATACGTTGAAAAGACATAACTTTGAAAACTGTAAGAACTCTAGTGAATGAAAGGACCAGCCATGATTCCAAAGAGAATTACACTACCCAGCTCCTGAAAGAAATTTCTCTCTCCCTCTCTCCCTCTCTGTCTCTCTCCCTCTCTCTCTCTCTCTCTCTCTCTCTCTCTCTCTCTCTCTCTCTCTTTCTCTCTCTTACCACACACACACACACACTCACATATATACACAGACACGTACCTATGCACATATAGACATATGTATACACACATATCTATGCACATATATGCACACATACATACACGTATACATATATGTATACAAACATACCACACATACCTATACAATCCTGCATCTTAAATCAATTTCACATATATGTGTGTATATATACCTATAAGACCCATGATGTAAGCAGTTTTGCTTGATTATGCGTGTCTGTTACAATTATGTTTTTTCCCACTAGGTGAAGGGTATGGGTATGAATAGAAAAGAGATCTGTTCATTAAAAATAAAATAAATATTTTATAAATAATGGTGTGTGTGTGTGTTTGCACATGTGTGGGTATAACATGGGGAGAGAGGAAGGGAGGAAATACCACAGGCCAAACACCTCTAGGTGCATCAGTGTATTTTGTATGACAACTGCAGGATGGCAGAGTGCACTAAAAGGAAAAAGAAGAAGATAGAAAAAGAAGATGGAATGTTTAATATACCCTTTTCAAGAACATGGTAAACAAGTAAAAGAAAATAACTCTTGTACACTCTCAGCAAGAAGCAGAGATAGAGAACATTGAGTGACATGCAAAAGGAATTGAAACAAGGGGGTAGAGGGAGAAGTGGAAGAAATCTTAACTCACTTTATGGGAGGGAATCCCATTGAAGAATATCTCCATGAGATGTATTCTGCAACGGGAGATAAACTTCTTAAAACGTGTCTAATCTTCAGATTTTTGGTGCACAAGTAGACCACATTTTCTGGAAGAGCCTTGTGTTTCTATGGACACTGCCATGTAGCTCATGGGAGTGGAAAGCTGAGCTCTTAGGAGTACCTGGCATACACAGGGAATGGGAAGGTATGGATTCATGGAGGATAATATTTTACAATACAAAAGAATATGATCATGGAGATAGCAGAGGTTAGAACTGGATGGCATAATTTGTGACAAAGGGAAATGTTTGATTTGAAACAAGGTCTCTATTTTCATTCTCTCCCTCAGGGATTGGTGTTTTAAGAGTAAGTCAAAACAGAAAAAAGGGCCCAAGGGGCAATTTCTATAAAAACAATAGTGAAAAAAGTACTGAAAAGATAATTCAAACAGGAATTTTAGGAGCTTCAATTTTTTATGAAACAATAATATTAAAGAAAAATGAATACATATTAAACCTATAAAGTAAAAAATCCAATATGCAGAAAGCTAAATGAGTTATGAAAGAAAAGAGGATTTTTTTTTAGAAAAAAAGGCTCAACAGATAAGGGAAAAAACTAAAAATCCAAAGAAGTTGGAAGAGATAAAGGACAGAAAAAAACCTCAAAAATGAGAGGGAAAATGGAGGAAAGGGGAAAAAGGGGAAGAACCAGGTAAATAAAATTTATATATATATATATAATGTTAAGCTGGATTAAACAAAAAAGAGAAAGGGAAACAGCAAAAAAATCTTAATTTAGAAATCTTATTTTAAAAAAGCTATAAGAGGCATAAAAACTCAATTTCTAAACCTAATGCTTACAACTTTAAACTATAATAAATTACAAAATAAAATACTTTGAAAGTGTGTGGGAGATTAGATAACAAAAATAAAACCTAACAATCTATTCCTTATAAGCAATACATCTAAAAGTCAAAATGTTAATAGAATAAAAATAAAAGCTTGGAAAAAAAATTTTCAGTAGAAAAGGCAAATACCAAAAAAAGGGAGATTTACTGAATGTTTTGAATGGGAGTCCTAATACATATACATACATATATACATATATATATATATATACACATACATATATATATACACATATATACACATATATACACACATATATACACATATATACATATATGTATATATGTATATATAAGTATACATGTACAAATACATGTATTGACTATGTGTTAGGACATACAAATGTTAAATAAACAAAAATATTAAAAAAACAAAGAAAAGAAAACACTGTTTGTAGACCATAGTATAGAAAAAATAGTGACCAGTTCTGAGGACACACAACACTCAGGTGTAACTAGAGACTTAGCAATGAAAGCCTAAATACAGAATTGACTGAAAAACTAATTATAAAGCAACTAATAACTATGGGAATGATAATTATGAATTAAGCCAGAATTTCCAAATTGTATATAAAACACTTACGAGGGAAATATTACATCTCAAAAACATACAATAACAAAATAGAAAAGGATAAAAGGAAATAAACATCTTTAAACAACAGAAACAACAAATAAATTCAAAATAAGCATAAATAAGTAATATTGAAAATAGAGACAAAATGTACAAATTGGAAATCAAATAAATTATAGAAATTATAAACAAAAATAAATTTGGTTCTGTGAAACTGCTATCAAATTGGTAAGATTTTAGTTATTCTGATTGAAATGAAGGTGGGAGAATATTAAATCAAAAAAAGAAATTAACTATGTATAATCACAATCAAATCATAAGAAATAATAATGGAAGTGGTATAAATTAGTAGTAGTAGTAGTAAAATAAATATATCAGAAACTTCTATGTATAGTAACATTTGTAACAAAATTCAGAGGAAAAATTAAGAATTAATTTCAAAAACATAAAATAAGAAACTAACAGAGGGCCAAATAGAGACTTAGCCTTATTTGAAGTAAATAGAAATAGCCTTAGAGAAACTACCAAAGGGGAAACAATGTTCTTGGTTTGAATTATTTACACACATTTTATAGATGTTTTTAAAGAACAAATGATACAAATACTATGTACCTTATTATTTAGAAAGTAAGAAAGCAATGGACCAAACTCTTTTTTTGTTATTAATTATTTTATTAATTGTCTTGTTTACACCATTCATTTCCATGAGATTTTGGGTTGCAAATTTTCTCCCTGTCTTTCCCCTACCCAGCAATCTCACTGTAAAGCCCCTTCTCAAATCTGCTCTCTCCTATGTCCTCCTCCAACACCCCTCTACCTTTCTGGTAGGAAAGGGTGGGTTTTCCTATGCTAGTACCTGTATATCTTAATTCCCAGTTGCATATAGTTAATGATAACAACAACAACAACAATAATAATAATACCAAATAAGAGAAGTGGAGGAAAAATAGGGAAGAGAAATGAGAATGATGTGAGAAAATCATGAAAAGAGAGTCAACAACCTGACAGAAGAAAATAACACCTTAAAGAACAGATTAACTCAAATGGCAAAAGAGGACCAAAGAGCCAATGAGAAGAATGCCTTTAAAAAGTCAAATTTGCCAGATGGAAAAAAAGAATCTCACAAGCATTCTGAAGAGAATAATTCCTTCAGAACTAGAGTAGAGCAAATGGAAGCCAATGACTTTATGAGAAATCAAGATACTATTAAACAGATACAAACCAATAAAAAAAACAGAAGGCAATGTGAAATATCTCATTGAAAAAACCACTGACCTGGAAAATAAATCCAGCACCAAACTCTTTTTGGAGACACTGAAAGCTAGAGTGAGCACCAATATCATTAATGAATATCATTTCTAGAATTTTAGATAAAATGCTATCAGACAATCTATAGTAGTGTATAAAAATAATTTCTTGAGATCAAGATGAATTATTTCCAAGAATCCAAAGATTGCTCAATATTAAAAAAAACAATCAACATAATTAATCATATTAAAACATTAAAAATCCCCAATAAACTCAATAGAAAAATCATTTGAACAAAGTACATTTATGATAAAGACTCTACAAAGTTGAGAGTGAAATTTTTATTTATAATAAATAATAGCTATCTAAAACAACCATCCTATGAAATGTGGCTATAGAAGGAACTTTATTAATAAATAAATGAATAAAGAAAGAGTGGGGCAGAGGAAAGATGGCAGAGTAGAAGAACAAACATGGCATGGGCTACAGCTCCAAACAATTCTAATACCTGTAAACAATGACATAAAACAAATATTAAAACTACAGACCCCACAAAGAGAAAGAGAGAAACAAATCTCCCACCAAAGACAGCTGACAGGCCAACAGGAGAGGTCTATCTCAGAGAACCAAGAGCCAAGTGAAGTTCTTCAGGAGCCACATGGTTCCAGCCCCAGGATGACCCTGACCTGTGGTGGCCAGAGTAGACTTCAGAAGAATGAATAACCAGTAACTGTGGTGTCTTCCAGACTTCTTAATCCATAAACGCCAAAGCAAAAGGTCAATGTGGAAATTTATTGGAACAGGGGGAGGGGGTGAACTTAAGAGCATGGTTTGGCTGTTGCCTGTGGGGTAAGAAGGGGCAGAGGTGTGGCAGCTGTGTCATGTGGCACCCTCAGGAGCTCCTGATATGCAGATAGGAGGGGGACCAAGCTACCATTCATAGGGTAAGCTCCCTTGTTTTAAACTGCTTAGATCTGTATTGTGGTCATGGGTGGTGCATCTGGAGTTTTTGAGCAGTGACCAAGAGCTTGTAGGGGCTGTAGAGATGGCATCCTACTAATAGCTGTGACAGTTGTGAAAACCCCAGCAATTTGGAACAAAACTGTCTCAATTCTGGAAGCAGAGTTCTACCATGGCAAAGAGCTCAAGGGTCAAATAATTTGCTGGCAATATGAGTAAGCAGAGGAAGCACAAACAGAACACGCATTCCTCTTTTGGAGACAACTGAATCTTATTAATGTAAGGAGATATTTCACATTAACTTCTATTTTTTCATTTGTTTGTATCCGTTTAATAGTATCTTGATTTCTCATAAAGTCAGTTGCTTACATTTGCTCCACTCTAATTCTGAAGGAACTATTCTCTTCAGATTGTTTGTGAGATTCTTTTTACATCTGGCAAATTTGACTTTTTAAGGCATTCTCCTCGTTAGCTTTTTGGTCCTCTTTTGCCATTTGAGTTAATCTGTTCTTTAAGGTGTTATTTTCTTCAATCAGATTGTTGACTCTCTTTTCATGATTTTTCTCACATCATTCTCATTTCTCTTCCCAGTTTTTCCTCCACTTCTCTTATTTGGTTTTCAAAGTCCTTTTTAAGTTGATCTATGGCTTGCAGGCAATCTTCATGTTTCTTAGAAGCATTTGGTGTAGGAATTCTGACTGTGTTGTCTTCCTCCTGTTCCATGCTTTAATCATTTTTCTCACCAACAGAGGATTCTAGAGTTTGATTGCTGTTCTTACTTTGCTTCCTTTTCCTACTCATATTGGCCAGTCAATTAATTGCTTGATTTTTTAGCTCTGTGGAACTCTGCTTCCAGGGAGGAAAGCTCTGTCCCAAATAGCTGGGGTTTTCACAGCTGCCAGAGCTATTAGGGGGGTGCTGTAGGCCCAACCAGCTTTGGCTCACTAAAATCACACCACAGGACCACCACCCAAGACCACACTCCAGATTCAGGCTGCTCAACACAAGAGCACTTGGCCTCTGATCAATTGCCTTGACCCCCCTGCAGTCTGCAGGCCAGGAGCTCTGAAGCCACCAGGTGGGGGCAGCTGCCACTGTTTCTGCCACTACTGCTGCTTCCACTGCTTCCTTGCCCTGGGGGCAGTTTGGCTGGATCACTTTTCTCCCCCAAATGTAGCTGAGTCCCACTGACCTTTCTCTTAGTCCTTATTTCTTCTGGCTTGATAAATCTGGAAACTGTCCCAACTACCACTGATCCACTCTCCTGAAGACTCCAGCTGTGGCACCTCCTGACCACCCAGGGGCCAGGCCATGGTTTCTGGCTGGAGTGGTTTTGGCTCCCAGCCTGCTGCAATGAGCCCCATCTGCCAAGCTGCCTTCAGTAAGAGATGTGTTTTTTTGTATTTTTGTGAATTTTGGGTCCCTAAATTTTGTTTAGAGTCATATTTTATGGGCATTTGAGGTGGCTATGTGGGAGCTGTGAAACTTTGCTGTGTCTACGCTGCCATCTTAGCTCTGTCCCTGAATTCTATTATTGTAAACAAGAAGAATCACTTTCAGGAGATACCATAAACTCTTTATCCACACCATAAACTCTTTATCCACATTAAAAGCAAACGATTTACATCCCAGTATGAGAAACTGATATGTGTCAACATTGAAATTTATATGATCATCATGGCATTGAAAAGGGATAGAGAGTGTGGGTATAAATGAACTAATCTGATGATTAAAAAATTACTAATTAAGGAGTTCAAAGAGACTGTAAGGTGAAAAAAGGAAAGGATGAGGCAGAAAAAAGGTAAATTATGCTACACAAAGTGACAAAAAACATACTATTGTAGAAGGGAATCAGGGAGGGAAATGAACAGTATAAACTTTATGCTTATTGATTCTGTTTCAAAGGGGGATCCACATAATCAGTTAAGTTGAAGATTTTAATGAGAAACGACACAAAAATCCATTGTAATAGGGGGAAAGGAAGGAGGGAGAGAAGCAGTGTATGAAATTTACTCTCATTGGTTTGGGGTCAAAGAGGGAATAACATACTTCAATAAGTATAAAAATCCACTGTGCCCTACAGGCAGTAGGAAGGGTAAGTTTAGGTGTAAAAAGGGATAGGGTGGTTAGAAGGGAGAGAAATAGTAGTAAGGGGAAAGGGTAGGTAAAGAAGGGGAGTCACATGGAGGGAATACTGAGAGAGACAATGGTCAAAAGGAAAACTATAAAGGAGGGGAAGGGAGAAGAAAGAAATAAAACCATAAACAGGGGAGGGAATAGGATGGAGGGAAAGACACAGATAGTAATTATAACTATGAAGGTGAATGGGATGGACCCTTCCATAAACTGAGGCAGATAGAAGAATGGATTAAAAAGAATAATCCTGAAATATGCTATCTACAAGAAAAACATTTGAAACAAGAGGATATGCACAGGGTAAAGGTAAAAGGCTGAAGCAAAATATATTATGCTTCAGCTAAATTTTAAAAAGCAGCAGTAGCAATCCTTATCTCAGATAAAGCAAAAGCAAAAATAGATCTAATTAAAAGAGATAAGGAAGGAAACTATAGGCTACTAAAAGGCACTACCGAGAATAAGGCAATATCATTACTTAACATACATGCAACAAATGGTATAGTATCCAGATTCCTAGAGGAGAAGTTAAGGGAATTAGAGGGAGAAATAGCAAAACTATACTATTGCGGGACCTCAGTCTCCCTCTCTCTGAACTTGATAAGTCTAACCTCAAAAAAACCCAGGAAAGAAGTTAAGAAGGTGATTATAATTTTAGAGAACCTAGATACGATAGATCTCTGGAGAATATTAAATGGGGATTAAAAAGGAATATACCTCCATCTCAGTGGTACATGGCACATACACAAAAATTGACCATGTACTAGGGAATAAAAACTTCATAATTCAGTGCAGAAAGGCAAAAATATTCAATGCGTCTTTCTCAGATCATGACGCAATAAAATTAATATGGAATAATGGACCATGGAAAGATAGAATAAAAACAAATTGGAAAGTAAATAATTTAATCCTAAGGAATGAGTGGTTCAAACAAGAAATTACAGAAACAATCAGTAGCTTTTTTGAAGAAAATGACAGTAAAGAGACAACATAACAAAAGTTTCAGGATGCAGCAAAGGCAGTTCTTAGGGGAAGTCTTATATTCCTGATTGCATGCATGAATAAATTAGAGAAAATGGAGGTCAATGAATAGAGCATGCAATTGAAAAAGCTAGAAAAAGAACAAAGTGAAAATCTCCAATTAAATAATAAACCAAAGGAGAGATTAATAAAATTGAAATAAAGAAAACTATAGAATTCATAAATAAAACTAAGAGCTGGTTTTATGAAAAAAAAAACAATAAAATTTAGAGACCCTTAGTCAATATGATAAAAAAAAAAGAAAGAAGAAAACCAAATTTCAAGTATCAAAAGTGAAAACAGGATGAGAAGCCAAGATGGCAGGCATAGATGCAGCAAGGTTCTGCAGCTCTCACACAGCCACCCTGAATACCCATAAAATATGACCCCAAACAATTTCTAAGGCTCTCAAACTCACAAAAATACAGAAAACACATATCTTGCTGAAGGCAGATTGGCAGGAGGGGCTCATTCAGCAGGCTGGGAGCCAAGGTCAGACCAGCTTGAAAGCAAAATGCGGCCAGACCCCAGAGCTGTAGGGAGGAGCCAAGCAGAGCCGCAGCTGGTCTACAAGAGATGAGATCTACAATACCTCCAGCAAACTCCACATCTACCAAGGCATGAAAAATAAGGATAAAAGAAAGGCAGCTCAGGAGCAGGGGTTCATCATGGTGGGCAAGAACTAAGACCAGCCCAGCCCAAAACTGAAACCACAAAAAGGCCCCAGGACAGTCGGGAGGAGCCAAGCCAAGCTGAAGCATGAGTCTACCATAGGGAGCAGATCTACAGCACCTGAAGGGATCTTCATATCAAACAAGCCAAGATTAGAAATGGTCAGTGAGAGTGGAACTTTGAAGCTAAATTAGGGGGAGGAAAAGCAGTTCAGCAAATCTGCCATTCGGGCAAGGAAGCAGTTGGGGAAGGACAGGAAATGCTGTAATTTGTGGCTGCCCCCACTGGACTGCTTCAGAGCCCCTGGCCTGCAGACCCTGCAGGGGGGCTGAGTTGAATTGATCAGGGCCAAGTACTCTTGCATTGAAAGGCCTAGATCCAGATCATGGTCTTGGGTGGTGGTCCTGGGGAGCACTTTCAGCAAGCCAAAGCTGGGGGGAGGGCCTACAACACCCTGCTAATAGCTCTGGCAGCTGGGAAAACCCCAGCAATTTGGAACAGACCTTTTCCCCCTGGAAGTAGAGATTTACAAAGCTAAAAAAAAAGATAACCAACCAATTAATTGACTGGCCAAAATGAGGAAAAGGAAGCAAAATAAGAACACCAATAAAACTCTAGAATCCTTTTTTGTGGACAAAAAGGATCAAAGCATGGAATGGGAGGAAGACAACACAGTCAGAACTCCCACACCAGTTGCTTCCAAGACACTTGAAGAATGCCTAGAAGTTATACATCAACTGAAAAAGGACTTTAAAAAACAAATAAGAGAAGTGGAGGAAAAATTGGGAAGAGAAATGAGAATTATGCAAGAAAATCATGAAAAGAGAGTCAACAACCTGACTGAATAAAACAACACTTGAAAAAATAGATTAACTCAAATGGCAAAAGAGGCCCAGAAAGCCAATGAGGAGAAGAATGCCTTAAAAAGTCAAATTTCCCAGATGGAAAAAGAATCTCAAAAGCATTCTGAAGAGAATAATTCCTTCAGAAATAGAGTAGAGCAAGTAGAACCTAATGACTTTATGAGAAATCAAGATTCTATTAAACAAATACAAACAAATGGAAAAATGGAAGGCAATGTAAAATATCTCCTTGAAAAACCCACTGACATGGAAAATAGATCCAGAAGAGACAATCTAAAAATTACTGGTCTACCTGAAACCCATGACCAGAAAAAAAACTTGGAAAGCATCCTTCAAGAAATCCTCAAAGAAAATTGCCTTGATGTTTCAGAGTCAGATGGCAAAATAGAACTTGAAAGAATTCACTGATCACCTCTTCAAAAAGATCCCCAAAAGAAAACTCCTAGAAATATTATTGGTAGGTTCCAGAATTCCCAGTTAAAGGAGAAAATATTACAAGCTGCCAAGAGAAAACCATTTAAATATTGTGGAAGCACTATCAGGATAACCCAAGATCTGGAAGCTTCTACACTGAGGGATGGAAGGGCCTGGAATATGATATTTCGAAGATTAAGGGAGCTGGGATTGAAACTAAGAATCAACTACCCAGCAAAATTGAGCATATCATTCCAGGGGAAAATATGGTCATTCAATGAGGTGGAGGACTTTCAAGCATTCTTGCTGAAAAAAACAGAACTGAACAGAAAATTTGACAATCAAACACAAGAAGCATGAGAAGGTAAACACGGGAAAGAAATCATAAGGAACTGATTAAATTTGAATTATTTACATGCCAATATAGAAAAATGATAATAGCAACTTATGAAACGTTTCTTAGTATGAGGATAGTGAAGGGAATACAAATGTATATATATGTATGTATACTTACACATATGTCTATATAGGAGGCTATATATGTGTATGAATACATATCTGAGCATGTGTGTATATGTGTATATAGAGGGTATAGGATGAATGGAATATGAAGAGATGATACTTCAGAAGGCGAAATTTTGAAGTGGGAGAGGACTAAAATGAGAGAAGACAGGGAGAGACAAAATGGTGCTAATCATCCCATATAAAAGAGGCAAGGGATAACTGTTACAACTTTACTTTCAGTTACTCTCGTTGAATTTGGCTTAGGGAAGAAATGGCATAAACACTAAACTGGGCATCATGCCACACAGGAGAGTAGGGCACATGGGGATGAGAGGGCGGGTGACGGAGGGGAGGGCACAGTCTGGGGGAGGGTCGCTGGAAGCACACACTTCAGTAAAGGGAGAAGGACAGAGTAGAGAACAGAACACGGAGGGGAGGGATAGGAAGGAGGGGCATATGATTACTGTCACAATATGTCCGCTATGAAGATATCCTGTATAATCACACCTACACAGCCTGTATTGAATTGCTTGTCCTTCCAGTGGGGGTAGGTGACAAGGGAGAAATCAAAAGAATCTAGAATCTAAAGCTCTGCAATACCTGAAGCTTGGAATCAAGATATACAGACGATGGGGTAGGGAGACTCTCCCTGCCCTACCAGAAAGTTAGAGAGCAGATCAGGGGAGGGGCTTTACAATGAGATTGCTGTTTTGGGGTTGGTGTAGGGGAAAGACAGGGAGAAAATTTGTAATTCAAAAATCTCATGAAAATGAATGATGTAAACAAAAAACAAATAAAAAATTTATTTAATAAAAAGTAAAAACAGTGAATGTACCTCCAATGAAGAGGAAATTAAAACAATAATTAGGAATTATTTTGCCCAGTTTTATGCTCATAAATGTGACAGTTGTAATGAAATGGATGAATATTTACAAAGACATAAGTTGCCCAGATTAAATGAAGAGTAAGTAAATTACTTAAATAACCCCATCTCAGAAAAAGAAATTGAACAAGCCATCAGTGAAATCCCTAGGAAAAAAATCTCCAGGGACAGATGGATTTATTAGTGAATTCTATGAACCATTTAAAGAACTATTGATTCCAATACTCTAATGACTATTTGGGAAAATTAGTGAAGAAAGAGCCATGGAAAATTCTTTTTATGATACAAATATGGTACTGATAGCTAAATTAGGAAGAGACAAAATGGAGAAGGAAAATGGTAGATGAATTTCCCTCATGAATATAGATTTAAATGTAATATTAGCAAAAAGCCTACAGCAACTTATCACAAGAATAATACACTTTGATTCCAGGAATGCAAGGATGGTTCAACATTAGGAAAACTATCAATATAATTGATTGCATCAACAATAAAACTAGCAGTAACTATATGATTATCTCAGGTGATGCAGAAAAGGTTTTTTGACAAAATACAACATCCATTCCTATTAAAAACACTAGAAAGTATAGGGGGAAAATGGAGTTTTCCTTAAAATAATAGGTATCATCTATTCAGCAAGTATCATATATAATGGGGATAAGCTAGTAGCATTTCCAGTAAAATGAGGTGTGAAACAAAGGTATCCACTATCACCCCTCTTATTCAGCCTGGTACTAGAAGTGCTAGCAGTAGCAATTAGAAAAAAAAAAGAAATCAATGGAATCAAATTAGGCAAAGAAGAGACTAGGCTATCACTCTTCGCAGATGATATGATGATATACTTAGAGAATCCTAGAGAATCAAGTAAAAAAACTACTTGAGACAATAAATAAATTTGGCAAACTTGCAGGATATAAACCTACATAACTCCTTGGCATTCCTATATATTTCTAATGAAATCTAACAGCAAGAGATACAAAGAGAAATACCATTGAATGTTACTGTAGACATTATAAAATAATTGGTAATCTACCTGCCAAAACATACCCAGGACCTATATGAACACAACTATGAAACATTTTTCACACAAATAAAGTCAGATCTAACTAACTGTAAAACCATTGATTGCTTGTGGCTGGGAGGAGCTAATATAATAAAAATGACAATTTTACCAAAATTAAATTACATATTTAGTGCCATACCAATCAATCCACTAAAAAAATTGTTTTATAGAACTGGAAAAGTAGTAAAATTCATCTGGAAGAACAAAAGGTCTAGAATATCAAGGGAATTAATGAAAAAATGCTAGAGAAGGTTGCCTAGACATTCTAGATTTTAATCTTTATCATAAAGCAGCAGACATCAAAACTACTTGGTATTGGCTGAGGAATAGAGTATTGTGTACACAAGACTCAGCAAATGACTATAGTATTCTACTGTTTGAAAAAAAAACAAAGACCCCAGTTTGGGGGATAAGAACTCACTATTTGACAAAAGCTGCTGGGAAAACTGAAATATAGTATGGCAGAAACCAGGCATAGGCCATTATCTAACACCATATATTCAAATCAAGTCTAAATGGGTGCATGATCTAGGTATAAAAGCTGATACTGTAAGCAATCTGGAAAAGCAAGGAATAGTTACCTGTCAGATTTATGGATAAGGGAAGAATTTCCTGCTACACTCATGAGAATTTTTGCCTGGGGGCTCCTGGTGGAGAAGTTCGCAGGATCCAGCACAGATCCAAACCCTCATGAGTGTAGCAGGAACTGCCAGAGAACTTCACTGTAGCAAGAACTGCCCAGAGCACTGGACAAGAACCTGGGAGCTGTCTGCCTCTGAATACAGGTGACTATTTGGTGGATTCAGGTAGGAGCTGGGACCATGGAAGGGGATCCAGGGAATCTGAGAGACCACTCCAAGTTAAGATGAAGAAAAGGCCTCTCTTTGGATATTGAATGTGGTGATGAAATTAAAGTTTATTAGAGAATAAGGGGTGGAGGGTTTGTGTAATTTTCTAATGATTGTATTTAGTGATTAATGATATTTAGTGACTGATTACTACATAAGTGACTAATTAAGTTAACTGATGATTGCCCCATGAGTAGAAGACTGACTATTGGACACTGAGATGTCTAAATGACTGAGTAATGAGGCAAATCTCCTTACGCATAGCAGATGGTTGTTCTTTTGTTCTTTGTTCTTAACCTAGTTGCCCCATGAGTGTAAGACTGATTTGTATTGTGAGATGATTGAATGACTAAGTGAGGAGGCAAACCACCTTAGAGATACCAGATGATTGTTCTTTTGTTCTTTCTTTTAAATATTGTGACTACTTAGGTAAAAACTACGTGGCCATGTTAATATTAAGCTGTTGTGAACACTATATTATGATTTTGTGCGATAAGATGTAATATTGTGAATAGTTTGTTGTGATTTGTTGTGAATGTTTGCTTTTATTTGTTCTTGAATAAATGGAGTGTTCACTATACTGTGTAATCAGAACCATAAAAGCTGTTCACAGTAGCATTCTTTTGGGAAGGTGCTCATGGATGGCATTACATTGAGTGAAATCTATAAGAATACAAATCATTCCCCAATTCATAAATGGTCAAAGGATATGAACAGGCAGTTTTCAGAGGAAGAAAATAAAGATATTTATAAGCATATGAAAAAATGCTCTAAATCACTATTGATTAGAGAAATGCAAATCAAAACAACTCTGAGATACCACATCTCACCTATCAGATTGTCTAAGATGACAAAACAAGAAAATAATAAATGCTAGAGAGGATGAGGAAAGATTGGAACACTTATGCATTGTTGGTGAAGTTGTGAACTGATTCAACCATAGAGTAATCTGGAACTATGCCCAAAGGGCTATAAATAAGTGCATACCCTGTGACCCAGTAATATCACTTCTAGGGTTGTGTTGTTGTGCCTAGAATAATAGCGAGCCGAGACCTGGGTTCAAGGTAAATTTAAGTGTGGATTTATTGATCAAGTGCGTGACTACCTGGAGTATAAACTCAAATCAGGCAGTACCTAATGGATTTCACAGACTTGATTATATAGGCCAAAAAAAAAGAACTACAACCAGGGAGGAGCTAGCAAAAGATATGATGGTACAGAAGCTAGAAGAGCAGATTTATTAGCTATTTTGGGAATATGGCACAGGGGTACAAAAGCATAAGGGTGCAACCCCTGATGATATAAGGGTCCCTCCCAGAAAAGGGTGAGGTGCAGGGTCATGAGGAGGGGAACTGGAAAGTCTCAGGGTCATGTTCTGGGCAAAGGGTGTAGGTACCCTGCTTGGTCAGTGGAACAGGATGGGGTGATCTCTAGTGTTGTACCCCAGGCCAATCCTTGGAAATATACAGAATGCTAATTTGAGGAAGTAGAGGGTAGGGACTATGCCTTGGGTGGTAATTTGCCCAGATTTGCCTCAAGCAGTTTCTAGCTGTGACAGAGAAATAGGGGCAGAAAGCAAAAGTAAAAAGGGGCTTAAGGGTGGGACACAGGTGGGCTATGTTCAGGTGGTGGGCAGGTGACCTGGGATTTTAATTAGGGCATAACAATATCCCAAAGATATAATAGAAGTGGGAGGAAGACCCATATGTACAAAAATATTTATAGCAGTTCTTTTCATGGTGGCAAAGAATCTCAAATCAATGGGATGCCCATCACTTGAGATATGGCTAAACAAATTGTGGTATATGAGTGTAATGGAATACTATTGTGCTATAAGAAATGAGAAACAGAAAGACCTCATATTTACATGGAGAGGCTTATACAAACTGATGCTGAGCGGGAAGAGCAGAAACAAGAGAAATGTGTACTCAATTTATAGATAAAACATATGTGTGACGACCAACTTTAATAGACTTGACTCTTCTCAGCAATAAGACAACTTCAAAAACTCATGATGGATAGAGATGTCTACATTCAGAGAAAGAACTAGAAAGAAAAGAGTTTGAATGAAGATTGAAGCAAACTACCTGCTCTCTTTCTTTTTCTTCTTTGGTTTTGTTTCCTCTTTCCCATTGTGCATTCCATCTGTTACAATCCTTCAAAACTTGACTAACATGTAAGGTGAAAGCATTTGCAGATCCTATATTTGATTGCATGCCACCATGGCGTTGGAGGGAGGTGGGGTGAGGAAAACAAGGGGGAGAAAATTTGAAACTCAAGGGATTGTGGAACTTAATATTGTAAACTAAAAGTAAACAAATAAATTAATAAAGACAAATTTTTAAAAAAGAAAGGAATTATCAAGTAAAATTGCCCTGCTATTCTAGAACCATAGGGCAAAATAAAAATGGAAAGAATTCACTAATCACCTCTTGAAAAAGATCCCCTAAAGAAAACTCCTAGAAATATTATAGCCAAATTCCAGAGTTCCCAGGTGGAGAAAATGCTGCCAAGTAGTGACAAAGAAACAATTTGAGTACTGTGAATACACAATCAGGATAACACAAGACATAGCAGCTTCTACATTAAGGGATCAAAGGGCGTAAACTATTATATTCCAGAGGTTAAAGGAGCTAGGATTAAAACCAAGAATCACCTACCCAACAAAACTGAGTATAATGCTTTAGGGGAAAATATGGTCAGTCAATGAAATAGAGGATTTTCAAGCATTCTTGATGGAAAAAACAGAAGTAAACAGAAAATTTGACTTTCAAACACAAGAAGCAAGAGAAACATGAGAAGCTAAAAAGGAAAAAAATCATGAGGAACTTATTAAAGTTGAACTAGTTACATTCCTACATGGAGAAACAAAAATTGTAACTCACAAGACTTTTCTCAGTAAGATAGCTGAAGGGAATATATATGTATGTATAGGAGAATGTATGTGTATATAAATATATATATATATATATATATATGTGTGTGTGTATGAGCATATGTATGTTCATGTATACATAGACAGAGGGCACAGGATGAGTTGAATATGACAGGATGATATGTAAAAAATAAAATTAAGAGATGCAAGAAGAATTTATTGGGAGAAGGAGAAATGGGAAGATAGATTTGAGTAAATTATCCCATTTAAAGAGGCAACAGAACACTGTTACAATGGAGGGGAAGAGCAGGAAGGTGAAAGGAAATGGGACAACCTTACTCTCATTGAATTTGGTTTAAGGAGGGAATAACATACACACTCAATTGGGTATCTTACCCTACGGGAATATAAGTGGGGTAGGGGATATGATGGGGTATGAAAGAAGAGAGGGCAGATTGGGGGAGACGGTGGTTAGAAGCAAACAGTTTTGAAAAGGGATAGTGTCAAAGGAGAAAATGAAATAAGTGGGGAGCCAGACACAGTGGAGGGAAATATAGTTATTCTTCCACAATATACCAATTCTGGAAATGATTTGGGTAACTACACATGTACAACCTATATGGAATTTCTTATCTTTCCGGTGAGGGCAGGTGAGGAGGGAAGAAAGGAAAAAAAAATCTGGAACTCAAAGTTTTACAAACAAATGTTTTTTTTTTAATTTTACACGCTACTGGGAAATAAGATATATAGGCAATGTGGTATAGAAATCCATCTTGCCCTACAAGAAAGTAAGGGTGGCAGATGGGGGAGGTCATAAGAGAGAACAGATTGGGGGAAGTATTATTCAATAGGCTTGCTATTTTGGAGGGGGGATAGAGGGAAGGTGGGGAGAAAAATCCATAGCTCAAAATGTTGTGGAAATGAATGATGAAAACTGAAAATTAATTAATTAATTAAAAAATAAAAGGTGCCCATTCTCTCCACTATTATTTAGTATAATTCTAGAAATTTGAGAAAATGCTATATGACAAGAAAAGGAAATTGAATGTGTCAAGAGAGGATGAAAGAAGATAAAAGTATCTTTCCATGCTGTCAACATGGTGATTTACTTAGTAATAAGATATCAGCAGAGACATTCATTGAGATAATTAATTACTTCAGCAAAATTTTATGCTATAATATACCTTCACAAAGATATTTCCATGTAATAATAAAATTCAAGTGGCAGTAACAGAAAGCCAAAAGTAATTCAAAATAACTAAAAATACAAAAAAATATTCACAATTCTAACCTCCAAGGCACACAAAAAGCTTGTATATATTAAGCTAAAAAGAGCTCTTTAAAAATATAAAGAAATTAAATATTGGAAGAATACTCAATGGAAATAACTGGACCATGCCAACATAACCAAAATGACAAGAATTTCAAAGCTAATTTGTTTTATTAATGTGTGGTTTTTATTTTCTATACAAATGAGTTTTAAAAAGGATATGTTACAGAACTCAATAAAAATGACAACAAAATTCATTTAGAGAAACAATAGCTGTATATTATCAAAAAAGATAATGAAAAACGATTATGGAGGAAGGAGGAATAGCACTTCCTGTTGTCAAAATGTATTACAAAGTGACAACCATCCAATTTCCTTGTTATTGGTTTAAAAACAATAGAAAATTTATCAAGGGAATTGCCTAGGTAAGACAGAATAAGAAACACTTGATCTCAACACACAAGTTGTCAATCAATCTGGTATGTTACCTAGCAAAGAAGTTTCTTTCTTATAAGGACTGATTGGAAAATTAGAGATCAATCTGGAAGAAAATAGACTTAGTCCAACACCGTACATGATGTTCCATAACAGAGTCAAAATGAATGTGTAATTTGAATATTAAAGCTTACACAACTAAAAAAATAGAACTGTGGATCATATTATTTTTTGAGATTTCATATATTCAAGATCTCTTAGTTACATTATGCTGTAGTGAGCATATTCTGGCTCACTCTTCCACAACTAGGGTAGTTACATCTTCTCCTCGGGGTTCATTAGTACCCTGAAGGATTTAAAGTATCTTTTTTCTCTGTTGCTGTGAGCTAAAGTTCCAGTGTGAATATTTCTTAGTTTCCACTTGGGCATTTAACATCAATTTGATTTAACAAAGGGAAATTTACTTCAGAGACAGCAAAAAAAAATGTAAAAACATTCTTACCCAACCCTCCTAATTGGAGGCATACTCATCATTACATGACCTGGGAGTTGGGTGGCGAATTTATTCATAATTTAGCTTGGAACCTACATAGCACTGATTTACTCAGTTCATGTCCCAAGGCAGCATCTCTTCTAGACAAAACCTCATCTCATCTATGACTGGAGGGTAGGAGACATTTTGCTAACGTAATAGGCAATATAGACTTTTATAAAGAATAAAGTAAATCATTTTGACTACATGAAATTGAAAAATCTCTACAGAAACAAAATTAATGCATCTAGGTAAAAAGAGGAGATGGTTGAATGGGAAAGGTATTTTTGTCAAATTCATTGGATTGGCTCTGGTATTCAAGATATATAGACTCCAAAGGAAATATATGAAGCCAAAAGTCATTCCTTAGCAGATGAGGATGTTAATAAATAGTTTTCAAAATATTTGCAAACTATGAACAGCCATGTGAAATTATGTTCCAAATCACTAAGAGAAATAGAAATCAAAAATGAAAGAAAAGCAAACCCTGAGGTTTCTCCTCACACCCAGAAAATTGCAAAGATGACTAAAGGCAAGAATACTCAATTCTGGAGGGCTTGTGGAGAGATGGAAAGATAGGCCTATTAATTCATTGTTGGTGGGATTATAAACTGCTATATCATCTCATAATGCAGTTAGGAATTATGCAAATAAATTTGCAAAAATATCTATATCTTTGACCCAGAAATTCTACCACTAGGTATCTACTTCAAAAAGATCATTGATTTTTTAAAGGGCTCCAATACACTAAAATATTCATCACATTATTTTTATGACAGTAAAGGACTAATAACAAAGTAAATGTCTATCAATTAGAGAGTGATAAACACATTTAATTATTAATCTAAATAGATTAATGATCTGTGTAATATAATGCAATATTTTGGGGCTGTGAAAAATGAAAAAACATCTTGAATAAAGAGAAGAATAAAAAGACTCTCAGGTTATGTGACCAACAAGATGGAAAACTAGGCACTTTCTCTAATCTTCTTGATGTCTCAAACATACCAAAAATGAGAATTATGTGCAAGATGTAAATCAGTTTCAGTTTTCTCCAAAGTATAAGAACCATAAGAGTTACCAATCCAATGGACTAATGGCAGAGAGGGCTAGCACAAATTCTAACCAATTCCCTTGGCAGCCCTCACCCACCATTCACCACATTTGGCAGGAATGTACAAGTTTAGCCATTCACAAGCCACTAGATCCAATTCTCCCCAACCCTTCTCCCCCTGCATCATGGAAAACCAAAAGTCAGAATCCACCTTTGTTTGGGACTGTAGTGTGGGGTCACTTTGTGACACATCAGTAGTCAGAGAAATGAGGAAAATAGGGAACTGAGGCAGAATGCTAGCATATACATACAGCTGCATAAGACTGAGACAGAAAGACAGACAAAAAGACAGAGACAGAGAGGAAGAGAGAGAGAGAGAGACAGAGAGACAGAGAGAGAGAGAGACAGAGAGAGAGACAGAGACAGAGAGACAGAGAGAGAGAGACAGAGAGAGACACAGATAGGCACAAAGAGGGAGAGAGATGGTGCCAGCACTATGCTGGTTCCAGTTCTATTCCCTCTGAAATTACTTTAAGCAGAAACTGAGGCTTGTAAAATATAAAAGTCCAACTTATAAGAAGGCTTAAATAGCTTGGAAAAACAGTTACCAGGGAAATCAATAAAAATAGGCAATTAAAGAACAAATAAAATGAAACATGAAGAAATAATCTGCTTCAAATACAAACCAGAGTAGAGCCAAGATAGTGGAGAAGAGGAAGCACTCAGACAGCATTACCCTCCAAACAAATTTAAAATAATGCCTCAAATTTAATTCTGGAGTGGCAAAGCCAACAAATGATCAGTGTAAGTCATTCTTCCAATAAAAAGCAACCTAGATCTTTGGAGGGAGAGATATATGATACAAGGTTGGGACTAGCTCAAAGACCATGTGGGTGCTACAGTAGCAGTGGTACTAGGTCTTGGTAACAAAAGCAGAAGCAGCTTTGGGAGCTCTCAAACCAGAGATAGTAAGGGGAGTTGGCAACTGGCCAGAAAGAGATTTCAAAGGAATACAGTACTAGCACTGGTAGCAGGACATGTTTGGCAGTCCATTGTGTAAGCCCACTTCTGGGTTACAGTTCAAAAGCAGATAATCAAGAGAGAGTAAGAGCCCTGAAGAGAAATATCCCTGCCAACTACAAGTTCATTAAAGGCTGAAATCCCAAGGGACTAGAAGCTTTTCTGAATAAGAAACAGAGTGCAGACCAAGAGAGCAGTGATCGCAACTCTTCCCAAATCTCATAAACTTAGAAGCACTGAAAAACTCCAAAATCTCAGAATAAGCTCTGAAAAGAGCAGAACAAAAAAAGCTGAAACTTAGAGAACAGAGCTCCTCCCTGTCATGCTGGGAACAGAGCCTGATTTTGATATAAATTCAGTTAATTCAAAGAAATAGACTAAAGAAATGAGTAAACAACAGAATAAGAACATGACCATAAAATTTTACTGTCATGATAGAGAAGATTAAGACACAAATTCAGAGGAAGAAAATGAGGTCAAACAGCTAAAAGGAAAAAGTTTCATGGTAGAGGGCAGGGATTGTCCAATTCTACACAGGACCAAAAATTCCTGGAAAAGTTGAAAAATTATTTGCAAAATCAAGTAAAAGTAATAGGGGAAAAATAAGCAAAGAAATGAATGCAAAAAAGAAAATCATGAAAAAGACAATAGTTTGATAAACAAAGAAAAAGAATAAAAAGTAATGAGGAAAAAGACTTCAAAAAACAGAACTGGTCAAATGGGAAAACAAGATGTACTGATGGGAAAAATTTTAAAAGGAGAATTGGCCAAATTCAAAAAAGGTACAAAATCTCTCTGAAGAAAATACCTTTTGAAATTAAAATTGAGAAAGTGGGGCTAATGATATTATGGGACATCAAGAAATAATAAGAGGGCAGCTAGGTGGCATAGTAAATAGGACAAAGCCCTGGGGTCAGGAAGACCTGAGTTCAAATCTGGCCTTAGACACTTAACACAAAAAACTAGCCATGTGAACTTGAGCAAGTCACTTAACCCCAATTACCCTACCTTCTCCCTTCAAAAAAAGAAAGAATGAGATAAAGTAAAAAGAATGAAAACATAGGAGAAAATGTGAAATATTTCTTAGAAAAAAACAACTAACCTTGGAAAACTGATTGAGAAGAAAGAATTTGAGAATTACTAGAAAACATAAGAGCCACAATCAAAGAAAGAGCTTAAATATCATATTTCAAGAAACTATGAAGGAAACTACCTTTATCCATGAACCATATCCATGGACCATAAGGTAAAACAGAATTTACATTAATCTAGTGGAGATACCCTTTACAAATCCCCAAATTAAAACACCCAGGAGTATTGTAGTGAAATTCCAGAGTCCCTGGGTCAAAGAAAAAATATTTCAAGCAGCCATAAAGAAATCACTGAAATTGAAAGAATTAATAAGTAATATGGTAACAAGTTATCACTCTTAGAAGATGATATGATGGTATACTAAGAGAACCATAATGAATAAATTAAAAAACTAAGTGAAAACATTAATAATTTCAGCAAATTTACAGGATATAAAATATATCCAGATAGATAAATATCATTTCTACTTACTACCAACAAAACCCAGAATCCACAAATAAAAGAAAAATCCCATTTAAAATAATTGCAGAAAATATAAAATGCTTGGAAGTACACCCTCCAACACAAACAAAGGAATTCTATGAACAGGATTACAAAACACTTCATGCAAATAGAACAATTGGAGAAATATTATTTGCTCAGGAGTAAGCAGAACAAATATAATACAACTGACAATTCCACCTAAGTTAACATCCTTATTTAGTGCCATATCAATCAAAACAGCAAAGAATTATTTTCCAGAGTTGAGAAAAATAATCACAAAATTCATCTTGAAAAGGAAAATACCAAGAATATCAAGGAAATCACTGCCAAAATACGTGAAGAAAGGCATTCTAGCAGTACCAGATTTCAAACTGTATTTCAAAGTGGTAATAATTAAAATTATCTGGCACTGGTTAAGAAAAAAAAAAGAGAAGACCACTGGAATAGATTAGGTACACAACACACAGTAGTAAATGATGATAGTAATCTAGTGTTTGACAAACCAAAATAAGATAAGCACTCACCATTTAATAAAAATTATTGGAAAACTGGAAATCAGTTTGGTAGAAACCAGGCATAGATGAAAATCTCACACCATATACCAAGAAAAGATCAACATAGATTATTTGATTTAGACACAAAGGATAATTTCATAAGAAAATTTGAGAAAAATTTGCCTGTCACATCTATGGATAAGGGAAGATTTTGTGATGAAACAAGAGATAGAGAAGATAACAGGAATTTACAAAAGATAATTTTGATCATGTAAGTTTTTAATTGCATTAAAAATCAATGTAGCCAAAATTAGAAGGCAAGAAGGAAACTGGAAGGGGAAAAATCATCAAGTTTCTCTAATACAAGCTTCATTTCTTAAATATATAGGGAACTGAGCCAGGTTTATAAAAATAAGAGACACTCTTCATTTTACAAATGGTAAAAGGAGATAGATAGGCAATTTTTGGAAGACAAAATTAAACTTATTGATAGGCATATGAAAAAGTGTTCAAAATCAGTATTGATTACAAAAATGTAAATTAAAACAATTTTGAGGTGCTGATACACCTCTGAGGTTGGCTAACATGATACAAAAGAAAAATTTTTAATGCTGGCTAGAATGTGGAAAAAATAATTGGGACACTAATACACCCTTAGTGGAGTTGTGAATTAGCCCAGCCATTATGTAAAACAATTTGGGACTCTGCATCATAAAGCTCTGCCTATACTTTCACCTACCAACACTTCTACCTGGTGTGCATCCCAAAGAGATTAAGAAAAAAGGAAAAGGACCTTTCTACACACACCAAGAACAAAAATTCATAGCAACTTTTTGGGGTGACAAAGGATTGGGAATTGAGGGGATGCCAAGACAATGGGAAATTGCTGAAGAATTTGTAGTATGATTGTGATAGATCACCATTTTGCTACAAGAAATGACTAGCAGAATGATTTCAGAAAAATCTGGAAGAAATTGTATGAACTCATGCAAAGTGATGTGTGTAGAATCATTGTACAGAATACCAGCAATACTGTTAAAGAATGATCAACTGTAAAAGACTTACCAAGTATGTACAAGATCATGATCTAAATCACAATTTCAAAGGCCCCACAATAATAAATTATATCTCTCTCAAAAGAAAAATTGTATTGTCTCTGATCGAATATTGAAACCTACTTTTTCACCTTATGTTTCTTGGGTTGTTGTTTTGCAACATGGCTAATACTGAAATATGTTTTGCATTATTTCACATGTTTTATTGACACCATACTACTTGCTTTCTCAATGGGTAAGGAATGGGTGGGAAGTAGGAAGAGAATCTGGAACTCAAAATTTTTAAAAATGAATGTTAATTTTTAATATAATTAGGAAATGATTAATGAAATGAAATATATAACTAGAAAAACAAACCAGATGACAGAATTACAAGAAAAAATAAATACTTATGGAAACCAATAACAGATTGATGATAAAATAAATTAAAACAACAAAAAAATTAAAACAAAAAATAGAAAGGCACTGAAGGAGTGAATAATAAAATAACAACCACAACAAAAAATCATGTTAGATATACCATTAAGAGATATCATTCTGAAAGTATACTAAGAGATAAGGGAGAAAATAGAAGTTGAATAGAAGTGATAATGGAGGACTAGATATGAAAAATCATGAATTATACCTCATATACAGAAACTATAAATAGACTAAGTAGGTATATGAGACATGAATCAAAGAATAAAATTCTAGAACAGACATAAGAGGAAGAGATATAATAAAGAGAATAAAAAGGAATCATTTTGATAAAAGAAAGAGAAAAATATAAATTTAAAAGTAATCAAAAACCAACTGAAGATGAGAAGAGGAAAGTGAATTATCTTCTTTACTGGAAAAAAATACAATATTAGAAAAAAAAATAAAAGAAGTAAAAAAGAATAATAAAGCAAAATATCAAAAATTATGGAAAAAGGATAAATGGGAGGAGGCAGAGCTTGAGAATGAGTGAAAGAGAGCTGGTAGTAATATTTTCTCTTAAAGCAGATTAAGATAAAATATGAAGAAATGTTTTTAAAAAGGAATAAGAAAAAGATCCTAATTTAGAAAAAAGGCAAATGGAACAAAATATAAATATATCTCTCATAATTTTAAATATGTCCAGTCAATGGATGAAGAGGGACATCAAGAAGGTAACAAAACTTCATAATCATTTATAAGGAATGTGCATTTTTTTTACATTTTTAATAAATAAATAAACAAACAAATAAATTTTAAAAAATTTAAGGAATGCTACTCGGTTTCCTATGTATCAGATGATTCCAGAAAAACAGGAGTTGGAATCCTATTATTAAAGAAAAGAATAAAAATTCACAACTTAAAGAGATTGAAAAATTAGGCAGTAATAGACCATAGAAAATAAACCAACATTAGTATTAATCTATATGTTCCAGGTGCCTTAGCATCCAAATTCATGAAAGAAAATCAAATGACCTACAAGGATACATAGTAAAAATAAATAGTGACTGGAGACTTAAATGACCCTCTCTTAGTGTTTTACAAGTCTAACAGAAAAATTAAAAAGGGAAGCATAGTACTAAGTTAATTGTTGAAGAAATTAGAGGAAAAATAATTATGAAAGCTTTTAAAGGAAAATGGTGAATAATATACATTATTTCTTAATACCACATAGAACTTTTACAAAAATTTATCATGTATTAGGAAAGAGAGATATTGCAAATAAATGTAAAAAGGCAGCCATTGTAAACACATCTTTCAAGACTATGATACAATAAAAATCAGATAAGTTTGTGGAGTACAAGCAATAGAGATACACCCAAACTGAGACTCAAGAATGATGCCCTAAATAATTAATGAGTAAAAGAACAAATAATACAAAACATTAGTAGTTATAGAAAGGAGGATTATAGATGAAATAAGACTGCAGTTTTTCTAGGATACAGGTAAGTGGATCACAGTGAAAACTTTATACTCCTAAGAATATATATCAACAAAATAGAAATGAGTATTAATAAACTGAATATGCATTTTTAAAAGTCAATAAGTCACCCTAAATGATTTTAATAGAGATGTCAAAAAATAGGGATAAATAAAATGCAAAATCCATATACATATATATAGGAATAAATTTGGTTCTTTTAATAAATAATAAATTTCATACATCTTTAATCAGATGGTTCAAAAAGAGGTGAAAATAAATAAAAATTATTAAACAAGATAATTTCTTTAAAAATAGAATAAACTATAAAGCAAGAACTCATTATGCAATTAAATAGCAAGAAAACCAAGATCAATAATAAATACAGGAATATCTTTAAAAATATCAAATATCCAAACTAAGAGATTAAATAAATAGGTTTAAAAATACATTAAAAAATAAATATAGTAACCTGCAATGAAACTAACAAAAAGGCAGATGGAACCTGCTACTTCTGAAGGATTCAAAAGAAAATTCTATTATATTTTTAAGAAGAATTACTGGACTAATAAGTGATCATTCAGAGGCTAAGTGCTCTTACCTTAACCTGCCTGGATCAGGATCCGAGTCTTGGGTGGTGATCCTGATGAGTGAGCCAAAGCAGGTGGGGGCTGCAGAGATGATGGCATCTAATGGCTCTGGCAGCTGTGAAAACCCCAGTGATTTGGGACAAAGCTCTTCCCTCTGAAAGCAGAGTTCTACTGAGCCCAAAAGTCAAGTAACTGACTGGCAACATGAGCAGGCAAAGGAAGTAAAGCAAGCTCAGCAATCCAACTTTACACTCCTTTTTTTAACTTTATTTTTATTTGTTTTCTTGTTTACATTATTCATTTTCATTGCATT
>CM053597.1:101790666-101811757 GCA_028646575.1 Pseudocheirus occidentalis | reverse complement strand
TAATTATTATCATTGCTATTTTTATTTATATGCAACTTGGAAATAAGATATACAGGCACCAGGGTAAGGAGATCCATCTTTCTGTACTGGAAAGTTGGATGGGTTATGGTAGAGGTATAAGAGAGAGCAGATGGGGGAGGGGGTATACAGTGGGAACACTGTTTTGGGGTGGTGGGTAGGGGAAAGACAGGGAGAAAATGTGTAACTCAAAACCTAGTGGAGATGAATGATATAAACTAAAAATAAACATAAAATTTAATTTAAAAGATACTAAGGTCAGGGGCAGAACCAAGGCTGGCAGAGTAAAAGCAGAAACTTGTTTGAGCTTCCACTCTACCCACCACCAATACTTGGGGAAAAAATGATTGTAAACATATCTTAGAACTACAGAACCCACAAAATGACAAAGAGAAACAAAGCTCCCACTGAAGGCAGAATGGCAGGCCAAAAGGAAGGGTAGACCTCATGCAAAATTGGGAGTGGAGCAAGTTCCCCCATGACAGTGATTCTCAACCTTCCTAATGCTGCAACCCTTTAATACTTGTATGTGGGCTTATCAGCATGTGGGGGGACCCACCTGGAGATGGATAGAAAAACAGTATCTCAGTTCTTAAGACTATCAGAAATATGTGTTTTCTGATGGTTTTAGGTGACTCCTGTGAAAGGGGTTGCAAGCCACAGGTTGAGAAGGGCAGGCAAATGAGCTTCTTTGGCCCAGACTTGCAGTCTACTCTGGCAGGAGAAGAATTCAGGAGAGTAAATCATTAGCAGCTGTGGTGTTTTCCAGACTTCTCAACCCATAAACACCAAAGAGAAAGCAAAAAGTCAGTAGGAAACTCCATTGGAACTGGTTGAAGGAAGAGCATGTTTAATCCCTGGCACTGGGTGACAGAGGTGGCAGTGCTGCAGCGGCTGCTGCCACATGCCTGCCTCCAAAGGTCCTGGTCTGTAGATCATAGGGGGAATAAACAACCATTCACAGGGTAATTGCTCTTGCTTTGACCTGCTTGGATCCAGATCTCAGTCTTGGGTGGTGATCCTGGGATGTAGAGTACTAGCATGCCAGAGCTTGTGGTGCCTGTAGAGAATGCACACTCATCAAACATCCACTAACACCTCTAAAAACAGCTGCGCTATTTGGGACACATGTCTTTACATTCTGGAAGCAGAGTTCTACTGTGACAAAGAGCTCAAAAGTCAATTGGCTGGCCATATCAGCAAACAGAGGAAGAGCAATCACACCATAAAATTTTGGGGAGGGACAAAGAGGATTGAAATATAGAACCAGAAGAAGACAACAAAGTCAAAACACATGTATCAAAAGCTTCCAAGTAAAATATGAACTCTTTATAGGCCGTGGAAGAGCTTAAGGAAGAGCTTCTGAAAGTCAAGTAAGAGAAGTGGAGGAAAAATTATGAAGAGAAATGAGAATGATACAAGGAAATCATGAAAAGCGTGTCAACATCCTGCTAAAGGAGACAAAAAAATACTGAAGAAAATAGCACCTTAAAAGGTAGACTAACTGAAATGGCAAAAGGGGCTCAAATAGCCAATGAGGAGAAGAATGCCTTAAAAAGCTAAAGTGGACAGATGGAAAAGGAATTTCAAAAACTCATTGAAGAAAATAATTCCTTCCAACTTAGACTGGAGCAAATGGAAAGTAATAAATTCATGAGAAATCAAGATACTATAAAGCAGATACAAACAAATGAAATGATATAAATCAATGTGCAATATCTCTTTAGAAAAATCACTGACATGATATAGATCCAAGAGAGATAATTTTAAAATTTGTACACTATCTGAAAGCCATGATAAAAAAAAGACCCTAGAAATCATACTTCAAGAAATTCTCAAGGAAAATTGTCCTGATTTTCTACAATCAGAGGGCAAAATAGAAATGGAAAGAATTCACTGATCATCTCTTGAAAAAGATCCCAAAAAGAAAACTCCTAGGAATATCATAGACAAATTCCAGAGTTCCCAAGTCAAGGAGAAAATATTACATGCAGTCAGGAAGAAATGATTTGAGTATTATGGAAAGACAATCAGGATAGCAGAAGATCTAGCAACTTCTACATTAAGGGATAAAAAGATTTGGAATATGGTATTGTGCAGGTTAAAGAGCTAGGACTAGAACCAAAAATCATCTACCCAGCAAAATGAATATAAAACTTCTGGGGAAAATATTGTCATTCAATGAAATAGAGGACTTTCAAGCATTCTTGATGAAAAGATCAGAGCTGAACAGAAAATTTGACTTTCAAATACTAGAAGCAAGAGGAGCATGAGAAAGTAAACAGGAAAAATAAATCAAAAGTAATGCATTAAAGTTGAACTATTTACATTCCTACATGGAAAAATAATAATTGAAACTCATAAAACTTTTCTCAGTATGAGGATAGTTGAAGGGAATACACACATACATATATGCATATGTGTGTATATATGAATGTATGTATGTATAGGAGGGTTTATGCATGCATAAATATGTGTATATATGTACATATATATGTATATAATACATGTATTTGTGTGTGCGTACATGGGTACATGGACAGAGGACACATGATGAGTTGAATATGAAAGGATGATATATAAAAAATAAAGAGATGAGAAAGGAATATATTGGGAGAAGCAGAAAGGGAGAGATAGAATAAGGTAAATTAGTTCATATAAAAGATGCAAAAGAAAACTATTACAATGGAGAGGAAGAGTAGGAAGGTGATGGGGAATGAGTCGATCTTACTCTCATTGAATTTGGCTTAAGGAGGGAATAACATGCACACTCAATTGGGTATTTTATCCCACAGAAAAGTAGTGAAGAAGGAGATAAGAGGGGGATAATAGAAGGGAGGGCAGATTGTGGGGAGAGGGTAGTTAGAAACCAACATCTTTGAAAAGAGACACGGTCAAAAGAAAAAATAGAATAAGTGAGGAGTGGGGTGGGACAGAATGGAGGGAAATATACTTAGCCTTTCAAAATATGACTATTATGTAAATGTTTTGTGTAACTACACATGTACCACCTATTTTGAATTGCTTGCCTTCCCAGTGGGGGTGGGTGGGGAGGGAAGAAGGGAAAGAATTTGGGCATCAAAGTGTTAAAACCAAATGTTGAAAAAAAAGAATTGTTTTTTTTCTTTTCATGCAACTTGGAGATAATATATGCAGGCACTGGGGTATCTTGCCCTACTAAAAAGTTAGCAGGAAGATAGGAGAATATAGAAGAGAGAAAAGATTGGGGGAAGGGATATTCAATATGCTCACTGTCTTGTGATGGGCAGTATGGGAGAGGTGGGGAGAAAAATTGTTACTCAAAATTTTGTGAAAATGAATGTGGAAAACTAATAATAAATAAATATTTTAAAGGGAAAAAATGCTAAGGATTCTCACTGTATCTCAGGCTATGACCAAGCATCCTGACCTATGTCTTGACACTGGACTCTGATGACTCTGGAGAAGACAGGTTTATGACTTTGTACAGCCCTGCCTAACTAAAGTTCAATTCATTTGCAAGTCAAGACATGACCCTCCTGATGTCATTGTTCCTCTTCTGGAAAGAGGAATAAACAACCTGCTGGAGTAGAAAACAAATATGTATTATATCAAGTTGTACTTGCAATACTCACCTGTAACAGTGATGAGATTTGAAGTTCCTTTTGTATTGCTAACCTAAGAGGTACTTAGCACCTAGTCCAGATTAAGCCTCTATTAAATAAACAGAAGATATGAACTCCTGCCTCCTGTTGCTGATGTAACAAGAAGGGATTAGATGAACCAGGAAGCTAATGCTGTGTTTATATAAGGAAAGACCCTGGCTGGCAGAGTCAGATCTTCTTGGAGCAAACTCCAAGGAGGCAGAAGCTGCTGCCAGGGAGGCTGAAGAGGAAAGACCCACCCCCCAACCCCTTGCCACTTATGTTTGAGAGAATGATTTTGATTTTGAAAACCTAGATGGTGCAATTTTGATTCTGTGAATGAGCTGAAACTTCTGCTGAGTCCACAGGCCAGCTGGACCTGCCAAAAGACTGAGGAAGCATGACTGTGATGCTGGTACTTTGTATGAACTTGTTTGTGGTTTTGTTGAGCCTTGACTTCCTGGGAACAGAGACTGTGAAGAATTTAAGACTTTGTGACTTTGTTAAGCCTCAATTTCCTGGAACAGAGACTGTGAAGGATTTAGGGTGGACTGGATTCTGTGAGCTTTGTCATGGAACAGGAACTGCACAGAGAGCTGGACAAGGACCTGAAAGCTCTCTGCCTTTGAACCCAGATGACAGTTTGGTGAAAGCAGGTAGAATCTGGCACCATGGAAGGGGATCCAAGGAATCTAAGAAACCACCGTAAGTCAAGGTGAAAGAAGACTTTACTTGGACACTGTGTACTAACTGAGAAATTGTAAATTTACTAGTGACCTAAAGTTGGAGGGTCAGTGTATTTTCTGATGACCAAATACTGAATGATTAAGGATGATTGAATGATTGTGTTGATTGAATGACTTATTGACTAAATGATTCTACTTAGTGATTGATGACTGAACAAGTGACTGATTGAGTTAATTTAGTGTGCCCCATGACTGAAGAACTTTAACTATTGTACTTTATGTTCCTTGAGGAGGCAAACCTCCTTAAGGATGATTGATTGAATGACTGACTTACTAAATCATTGTTCTTTGTTGAAAACTTTGTGACCACTGTCGTGGAAACTATGTAGCTATTTTCTGTGATAAGTTGTTTTGAATGCTAAATTTTTATTTTCGGTAAGAAGTTGTAACATTGTGAATGATTTACTCTGATTTACTGTGATTTTTTGCTTTGATTTGTTATGGAATAAATAGTGTTCAGTATCCTGTGTAATCAGAACCTTAAAAGCTGCCCACAGTGGCATTCTTCTGGAAAGCTACTTGTGTGTGGCCTTACATCACCTTAATATACTAAGCCACTAATGGATAGAAACTGATGGCATGAACTAATATAGAACTAATGATACACAAACACACACACAAAACATATAGGAAGAATTAATAATAGAACTGCTTTCTACATTAACATCCTCTCATTTCCTCTATGCTCTTATAAACTCTAAGCCTCTGTAATTCCTACCCTCAGAGAAGTGCTCTTGCCACTTCTATGTGCTTAGCCTTTTATCTCAGTAAAAGAGGAGAGGTGAAAGAAGACCCCATACTGTTCATTTTCCACATAGCTCTACTGAGGGCACTTCTACTTTCACAGATACAAAATATCACATACCAAAGAACTCTAGGAATTGTGTTTTTCTACCCTTTTCAATTATCAGATAAAAAAACTTCATTATAAGAGATTAAGTGCTCTCCTCAGGATAACATAATATGCAATGATAGTATTTTCATAGACTAGGTAGAACTATGTTTGTCCCATTGCACATAGAGTGTGCTAAGTTAGAACCCTCAAAAGAAGGGGAACCAATTCATGGTTTTCTATAACATGATAAAAACTTATCCAACATAGAGACATTAATCACAATAATAATAATAACTGAATTCAGTAAGTTCTTTAAAATTTACAGAGGATTCAGAATATCTTACAAATATGATTCCTAAACCACCCCATAGATAGTTCCTAAACTACCTATAGGGTAGGTACTATAGGCATACTTTAATAGTTACATGAAATAGATATCACAAATATAGACTGTCCTACATCTCAGTTAACTTTGAGATTGTAAAGATGTTGTTGGCTATTAAATATAGTTTATTAATAGCTACTTATTGCCTCATTCTTTCAATGATAATGTCCTTAATACATTTTATGGACTATTTTCATAACATTTTGTAGAAATTGGAAGAATTTGGGAGGGGACAAAAAGGATCAAAGCATGGATCAGGAGGAGGACAACTCAGTCAGAACTCCTGTACCAAAAGCTTCCAAGAAAAAAGTAAACAAATTAAAAGCCATAGAGGAACTTAAGAAGGATTTTGAAAACCAAATAAAAAAGTGGAGGGAAAGTTGGGAAGAGAAATGAGAATGATGCAACAAAATCATGAAAAGAGTCAACAACCTGACTGAAGAAAACAACACCTTAAAAAATAGACTAACTCAAATGGTAAAAGAAGTCCAAAAACCCAATGAGGAGAAGAATGCCTTAAAAAGTCCAATTTTGCAAGTTGGAAAAAGAATCTCAAAAGCTCACTGAAGAGAATAATTCCTTCAGAATTAGAGCAAAGCAAATGGAAGCAAATGACTTTATGAGAAATCAAGATACTATTAAACAGATCCAAACAAATGAAAAAAATAGAAGGCAATGTGAAATATCTCCTTGAAAAAAACACTGACCTGGAAAATAGATCCAGGAGAGACAATTTAAAAATCACTGGACTAACTGAAAGCCACGATCAGAAAAATAACCTAGAAATCATCCTTCAAGAAATTCTCAAGGAAAATTGTCCTTTTATTTTAGAACAAGAGGGCAAAATAGAACTTGAAAGAATTCACCAATCACCTCTTTAAAAAATCCCCAAAAGAAAACTCCAAGAATGTCATATCCAGGTTCTGGAGTTCCCAGATCAAGGAGCAAATATTACAAGTTTCCAAGAAGAAACACTTTTAATACTGTAGAAACACAATCAGGATAACCCATGATCTGGCAGCTTCTACATTAAGGAATCAAATGGCCTGGAATATGATATCAAGGAAGATTAAGGCAGCTGGGATTAAAACCAACAATCACCTACCCAGCAAAATTGAGCATAATGTTTCAGGGGAAAATATGGTCATTCAATGAGTTGGAGGATTTCCAACATTCTTACTGAAAAAAAAACAGAACTGAATAGAAAATTTTACATTTAAATACAAGAAGCATGAGAAGGTAAACATGGAAAAGAATTCATAAGAAACTTATCAAAGTTGAACTATTTACATGCCAACATGAAAAAACAATTATTGTAACTAATGAAACTTTTCTCAGTATGAGGATAGGTGAAGGGAATATAAATGTATTTATATATGTATACATACCCATATGTCTATATAGGAGGGTATATATGTGTATGAATACATATGTGAGTATGTGTATATATGTGTACATAGACAGACAGCACAGGATCCATTAAATAGTTTGATATTTTAAAATATCATCAATAGGGATGATATTTTAAAAGGCAAAATTTAGAGATGGGAGAGGAATAGAAAGAGAGGAGACAGGGAGAGACAGAATGGGGTTAATCATCTCATATAGAAGAGGCAAGGGATAACTGTTATAATGAAGGCAAGAACGGGAAGGCAAAAGGGAATGGGACAACCTAACTCTCATTGGATTTGGCTTAGGGAGGGAATGACATACACTCTAAATTGGGTATCTTGCCCTACAGGAGACTAGGGGGGATGGGGATGAAAGGAGGGATAATGGAGGGGAGCGCAGATTGGGGGGAAGAGGTTGTTAGAAGCACACTCTTCTGTAAAGGGACAGGGACAAAGTAGAGAATAGAATAAGTGGGGAGCAGGATTGGAAGGAGGGAAATATAGTCAGTCCTTCACAATACATACATTGTGGAGATGTTCTGTGTAACTACTCATGTACAGCCTGTATTGAATTGCTCATCTTTCCAGTGGGGGTGGGTGACAAGGAAGGCAGGGAAAGAATCTGGAATTTAAAGTTCTAAAATCAAATATTAAATATATATATAAAATATATATAACTGGGAACTAAGACATACAGGCACTGGGGTAGAGAGATCCATCTTGCCCTAAAGGAAAGTCAGAGGGGTGATCAGGGAAAATATAGGAGAGAGCATACTGGGGAAGGGGGTAAACATGGGATTGCTGTTTTGGGGTCGTGGGTAGGGGAACGATTGGGAGAAAATTTATAACTCAATATCTCACAGAAATGAATGATGTAAACTAAAAATAAACAAAAGTTATTTTTTAAATAAAATTAAAAATAAAAGTAAAAAAAAAAAAGAAAATGTGGAGTAAAAAGCCAAATAGTGTGGCTCCCTGTCAGTGGCAGAGAAGATAAATTATTATGTAAATTCTGACAGATAATTTTCAGGATTTATTGGAGATGGATTTTAAGGTGTTTTGGATAAATATACCTGCCACATTGTTGTCTTTATTTTCTAAATGAGAGAATGGAAACTGAGATAAGTTAAGCAAATTGAAGACGGAAGCACAGCTGGCAAATAACATGGGCAGCATTTGAATTCAAGTTCCACTTGACTCCAAATCCAACTCTACACTACACAGTTTCTCTCTGCCTTTTCCACATCCTCCTAACATAGAATATCATATTTAGATATCAGAGCCTAGCTAGTCTAACCAATATATGAACAAAAATCTCTCCCATAACATATCCAGCAAGTGATCATCCATTCTTTGCTTGAAGAATTTCAGTGAGGAGAATAAACTAACTCCTAATGCAGTCTAACTTTAGATATCTCTAATTTAAATTATTTTTTATTTACATTGTCTAAATTCTCCTCTTTCTAATTTCCACTCTTGCCTTTATTACTTCCTCCTCGGGGTAAGCAAAATTGTCTAAATCCTCTTTTAAATGGGCATCAGTAGTTGATGACTCTCAGTGAACAAACTTATGGTGCTAGACAAAATATGCGGCATATAGATATAGATATATGTGACTGAGTGAGAGTGCAAAAATGTGTGTTATACATATACATACACACATATACACATACATGTACATATACATGTACACATACATATACATATACATGTCTTTCTCTGAGTTTTGCTTCTTTTTCCTACCTTAGCAATTATTCTCTACACATCAATGCAAACTTAAAGTTATTAAACATCTTCTAATGATATATTTATAATATTGCTTTTTCCCTCCAAATCCTAGCTCATCCTACCTTCAAAGTTTTCATTTACTGGGTATCTGTTTGCTGCCTACCATATTTCAAGAACATTCTATTGCTCTCGAGTTTTCCCAATCATTGCAAAATCTCAAGAAATATCTTTTAGATATAAGCATACTGAAAATTCTATTACTATGTCTTTGCTGACATGTAGAACTACTTATAAATTCCAGATGTGCCTAGATAGTAGTCCTTTTCATTAAGGTCTAAGAGGCTGAGTCTTCTCAGAAGCATATACCATTAGATATGCTTCAAGTTTAGTTCACAAGATGATTGAAAACCAATATTTAGGCTAAATTTGCAAGCAATCGCAAGTGAATGCTCTATTCTTTAAATGTGTATAATCATTTCAATTAACTAAGATAACTTCTGCCTTCAATCTCTTCACCATTTGCCAATTCCTGATTTCATGTTCAATATGACTCTTCTCAGGCAAACTATGGCTGGTTCTATCCCTGGGTGCATTCAGTTTTCAGTGGCCCATTTTGCACATGCTGCTAACAAAAGACTAGTCAACTCATTAAAATGCATTCCTTTGAGTACAGTTGCAGCAGCATATCTTTTTAACCTATCATTAATTAACAATTCCAATTTAATTTTAAAATGCAAAAAAATCATAATAGGCCAGATTTTCATCATAGATTCTGAATTGTGTACTACCTCAAAAATATGTTAATATGCCTTTTAAATCACTTTCAGAATTCATTGACTGGTAGACAAAATACAACAGTTATTATTTTCCAGTTGCAGGCAGTATAAGATTCATTCAGAAGGTGAATATATGTAACTAATTTTACAATACTGGAAATTTGGTTGTACTTTCTTATCACCACTCTCATAAAAGTAAGTGACAATCTATATAACATGATTCTATTGGAAGATAGTTGATTAAGAATCAAAAGACTTTCATTTAGATCTTGATTTTGCCAACACTTATTTGACCTCAAAAAATTCATTTCTCCTCCCTGGTCTTCACTCTCCTTATGTGTAAACTGAGGGATTTAACTAGATTATAGGTAATATCTTTTAAAAAATGAAGATCAGACTCATGTCATCTTTCAGCCCCCCCCAAATTCAACACACACACACATACACACACTTATTTTAAAATACAGTTGTTCTACATTACTTTCAGGATCAAATATAAAATCTTTTGTTCGAATTTTAAAGCTCTTTGCAATCTAGTCCCTTCCCATTTTTCAGTCTTCTTAAACTTATCATCATATTCCATGACCTAATTACACTAGCCTCCTTGTTATATCCCAAATATGACATTCTATATCCCAATTCCTTTGCCTTTTCATTGGCTTTCTGCTATGGAAAAAAGGCTCTTCCTATCCACCTTCATCTCCTGGCTTCTGAAGATTCCTTCAAAACTCAGTTCAAATCCCACATTCTTCAAGAAGCCCATAGTTGGTGCTTTCCCATGATATTATCTTTCTTTTCTATCGTATATCATTTATATGTACATTTTTTTTTGCAGGTTGTATTTCTCATTTAAATGTGAACTCTTTGAAGGAAGGTAATTTTTTAAAGCTCTGTCTATGTATTTGTATGGAAGTACGTCTGTGTGTGTGTGTCTAGTGCTTAGCATGTTGTGCTGAGAATAAGAGTGAGCTGAGACCTGGGTTCAAGGTACATTTAGATGTGGATTTATTGATCAAGTGCGCAGACTACTCGAGTGAAATTACTCAAATGAGTAGTGCCCACTGGGCCTTATGGACTTGACTATATAGGCCAAAAAGAAGAAGAACCACAACCAGGAAGGGGGCTAGCCAAAGCTATGATGTTACAGAAGCTAAAGGAGCAGATTGGTTAGCTATTTTGGGAATACAGCGCAGGGGTACAAAAGCATAAGGGTGCAATCCCCTATGACATAAGGGTCCCTCCCAGAACAGGGTGAGGTGCAGGGTCATAAGGAGGGAGACTGGAAAGTCCCAGGGTCATGTTCCTGGCAGAGGGTGTGGGTTCCGGGTGCAGGGTCAAGTGGAAAGGGAAACTGGAAAATTCCAGAATAGACCAGGGTTATATTCTGGGCAAAGGGTATAGGGACCCTGCTTGGTCAGTGGGACAGGACAGGGGGTGGTCCCTAGATACAGTCCTTACACCCCAGGCTCATCCTTGTACAGTATAAGGAAAAATACAGAATGCTAATTTGAGGAAGTAAGAGGGAAGGGAACTACGCCTTGGGCAACATGCCCAGATTTTTGCCTTAAGCAGTTACAAATTATTACAGGCTAAGGGGCTTAATGGTGAGACACAGGTGGGCCACGCTCAGCTGGTGGGCAGGTGACTCAGAACTTGAATTAGGGCATATCAAGCACAGTGCCTAACACACAGTAAATATTTATTAATGCTTGTTGGTTGCCTGACTTTTCTGTCTACAAATCAATGATTATCCTATAAAGATAAAATGGCACCTGCCATTCCCTCAATATTAATAATGTACATGGCCAGAGCATTTGTCTTGTAGGGAAAAAAAGGAAACAAAAAGATCCTCAAAATATACTTGAATTCAAGACTCTGTACATTAATATAACTGAGGAAATTATTCAGGGTTTTTAAAGAATTAGAAGCAGTGTACGTGGCTTGTTGCTCCTTCACTGCGTCACACCGGATATCTATATTTTCCTATGTATTGTAATGCACATGTAATGTAAATGTCAAACTGATACTGAGGAAAGAGGAGGGAGTTGAAATGTCATGTAAGAAATAAGCAATAAAAATGAAGTAAGGGTGATATGAACTGCCATCATTCTTCTGTGAACCTGAATCCTTAAAACTTTAAATCATCTTTGCTTTGTATTAAAACACATAAAAAATTTTTACCCATGTATAAATTAAAAAAAACTCTTTGTTAGGGATATAAATTCAAGTCAAGCTGCTTTGCAATTCAAAGCAAGGAAAATATCTACCTAGTAGAAATTACAATTGAATATTCATTAAAGATTCAAATTTGGTGATCAGCTGTTTAGGCTTAACCTAAGGATATGTTGTTCTTTCCATTTTGTTAAGTAAATACAATCTCACTAGTAATAAGAACTGAAACCTAAATACACTATAAAGTCATGCTTAACTCAACACCATAACTTGAATAGGCATGAAGCAAAATCTAGGTTTGAGTCCCAATTATCACAAATAATAAATCCCACAGAGGGGTCACATTATTTGAATTTACACTATCCTAAGACATAAGTATATTTAAAATACGTCTTTGGTTCCAGGTCAATGGAAATATGTAATGTGAATTCAAATAAAATGACTACTTTGTGAATTTGTCATTCTCACTAATCAGGACTTGGTTGTATATGGTAATAGCAAGCATACTATCATTTACACAATGACATTTTGAAGCATCATCAAATATTTCTGACATTCATGTTTTTTCTCACAATTCTATTTTAATTCTGTTACCTTTATTAATTGTTTTCACATTTTACAGTTCTGTACATGCAGAATTATAATTAAAAAGTTATCCATTCCCTGAATGACCATTATGAAAGTCCAAAGTAGTTTTAAAATGCTTCTTATTCATATCATTTGCACTATTTTCTCTGAGAATTATTTAAGTGTATTTGTTGTGTTCACTTGTTAGACTTTAAGTTCCATGTAGGTATGAACCAAGATACTACAGTGTAAAAACTACCCACTGTCCAATGTTCTCTAAACTATAGGTACTTGTCAAATGCTTATTGAATTGAATTTATATATATATATATATATATATATATATATATATATATATATAAACATACACACACACACACACACACATATATATATGTACACATATATGTGATGAGAATATTGATATAGTCAAGGTGGCCTTCTTGAGTATATTGAAAAGAGGAGTAATAAGTATCTGATTAGGCTAGAGAAGCAGTTTGGAGTTACCTTGTAGAAGGACTTAATAGAAGATTTAATTTATTCAATAGAATACAGGGAGCTATTGAAATTTTTGAGTGGAGAAATAAAATTGTATTAGAATGTTCATTAAGGAAGCAAGACGAAGATGTACTAAAAACAGGCTCCTGTGCTGGGAAACCTGTGGCCTCAAGGATACATATGGCCCTTTAGGTCCTCAAGGGTGGCCCTTTGACTGAATCCAAATTTCACACAACAACAATTGTTCAAATTTCACTTGGATTCGATTTGGATTTAGTCAAAGGGCGACATTTAAGGACCTAGAAGGCCACAAGTGACCTCGAGGACATAGGTTTCTCACCTCTGGTAGGACATATACAGTACAATTATTAAGGTTGCAAAAATAGGAATCCAGGTAAGACAATATGTGGTCTGAAAGGGAGTAGTTGAGTTAAAATAGAGAAGATAAACTGTATTAGCCAAAGATTAGAATCAACAGAACTTTATGACTGACTAGATAGGAGGGGTACAAGGTAGAGAAGAGTCCTCTGATATTTTGTAAAAGCCACTCATTGTTAGTGACTAATCTTGTATTATATCCATTGGTGGGAGTGTGATGAATACTGCCAATTTGTAGATATTCAGTCTGTTTATTTCTTACCCCTGAAGTTCTGAAGCTGTTAATAAAATGAAGACAGAATATAATGTTTCTATCATGGATTTTCAAATTTTACATTTATGAGTCATTCTAGTTTTTGTTTATTTCTATTTCTGAGGCTTTCAGTGTAATGTCACAAATCCCCAGTATGGCCCTAGATGCCATATATTGGATTCAGATGTCTGATTTAACTCAAAGAAGTATAAAATCTCATGTAACTGAACATATCTGTATTGACTGTATGTATGAACAGGCTCAGCAGCTTAACTTAGTCCTTCCAAAGTTTATAACATTCTGTTTGGGTATTGGATGCACCCAAAGGTTTGGTTTGGTTTGGTTTGGTTTTTCATGATGATGACAGAGTTTATAAATTGAAATTGATAACAAGACAGGTCTTTGCTGTAAAACTTTAAGCATTTTAAAGATTTAAATTTGAAAGTGAGTCTTTCCTTTAAATATCAATCTTTATAGCTATCATCTTTATATCTATATTTTGGAGACTTAGTGTGCCAATACAATGCTAGAATTTGCAGTCATACCACAAGTCTACATTACTGAAGTACAGTGGAGGAGGATGAGATTGTTAGGAAATAACAATCTAAAAAAATATGATACTATTCCATATGACACTTCAGTTAATTCAAATTAATTTGGATTCAATTTCAAGGAATGTTTATGATTACATAGTGTTATGTTAAGGAAGAGTTAAACAGTCCTTTAACTTAGGGCAATAAACGACTTCTTTGAAGTCATGTTGTTCCCTTAATCTGTTGCTGGAACTACCATTAATATCTCTGCCTAGTAAAAAAAAACATTAAAAGTAAGGGATATAGTCAAGGCTCATTTAAGACGGTGTTTTTATTATATTTTATAACTCAGTTTCCCTTAGTGGTACTATTGAAAGGCCTACGTCAAATATAGTTAGCCCTTCCACATCACAGGGTTAGGGCATGGTGCCTCCAAGATTTGGAAAATCTGCATTAAAATTTTTGGCTCTCCTTTTGTTCCAGAGAAGAAGAAAGATTTTTTTCTTTTTTCTTTTACACTGCCTTCTTATAAAATGTGGGTTTATATTGTCTAATACTATACACATATCTTATGCATTTCCGAGTTTCTAAACTTTTTCTATTTGCTGGTCTTCACATGTCATCTGTGGCTTCAGCAAAACTCTCAAAAATTGCCATTTAATTTCTTATGCCAACCCACAATATTAAATCACAGTAGGGAAACTCACAATGGGTAAATGATAACTGTAGTTCCCACATTTCCTGGAAAGGGCACTGGACAAAGAGTCAAGAAAGAAGGTTCTCATCTTTTTTTGTTTTTTATACTAACTAGACATATGATCTTGAGCAAGTCACTAAGCTTGCCTGTCTCCCAGTTGCTCCATCTACAAAATAGAGAAATAATTTTCGTCTCGAGTTCTTCACAGTGCTTGCCATTTGCCATCTTGGTTTGAGATATTCTCTTAATGACCGCAGAAAAATAATTGATTTTACAGCTGAGAATTCCAGAGTGGCATTTTAATGTATTCCCAAGACAAACTTTCAGGCCACACAGTTGTTGGCCACACAAGGCCAACTATAATTGTTTCTACAGAAAATCCAGGAACCAGAAAGGATCTTTTGAACTTAATTATACCATGGGGATTAGGCAGAGAGAAAAGAAAACCAATTTATTCACAGCTAGGGGAGAAATCAACCAAGTAATATAATAAGAGTTGGGGTACTCAAGTTTATCACTGAGGATATAAGTGAGTAAAAAAAAATAAATGAACTAGGCATATAATAAGAATGAAAGACATTCAGAACAAGTAACAAACTAGTAGCATTCTAGGTAAATACTCTGTTTAAATACTTACTAGTAAAGCTAAAAAAGAATCAAATAGGACAAACTAATAGAGAATAGATGTGACATAAACTGACTTAAAAGACCATAGACATTTATCTCAGAGTAACAGGCAATTTTTGATGACAATATATTAAAGAAATACCAATGTGCATCTGTAAGGGTACTTCCTTATAGAGATATAATTATGGTTCTGGATCAAAAGTTGGTCCAAATTAATACTTTATCCATATTCAAGAGAAAAGCCTGATTTTCAAACCCTTTTTTTATAAAACCTATAAACATCTCTGCCAAGTGTTAGGCTCTCTTCACAATAAACCTTTTCTTCCATGAAGCCTATGAATATTCATAAGCCTAGAAAACTATGGTAACATATGTATCCTTTAGCCCAATGTTTGAAATTTTCCATTACTTTTTAAAACAAACTGCTCATTTATTTTACTTAATTTAAAAAAGCACACACAAACACTCCAATGTGTTACATTACTGAAAACACACAACTAGATTTGAAGTCTATTCCCAACCCTGCCATTCTTTAATAATGGGACCACAGGTAATATATTGAGATTTAATATTACTGAAACATCTGTCTGATGTAGTGTGTTTGTATGATGCCAAGCATCTGGATCTTTTGAAATATTAGATGTTTAAAGATGCACATTTATGACAAAATTTGCTATTTTTCCTTCCTGTGAATATTTAGTCTTGTGTAGACTTAGCCAAAGTGTTGGAAAACTTTACATCCTGAAAATATAATGAAGTTTCACCTGAACATGAAAACATGGCATACATACATACATATGTATACACACATACATACATACACATGTGTGTATTTATATGTGTGTATAACATTATTGACATGAAGCAAGCCATTGGTTATAAAACTTTTACTTATAATTATGAATCATGTGAATCAAGTAAAATTTTTATAACTTATTTATATTCTAATATCTTTTAGGAACAATCTGTTATCATTTTCTAGAAAAACAAGTTATTAATGTAAATAGATATTGAATTCAATGCATGTAGAAGCACATTTTCAAAGATGCTAGATTCAAAATAGAAACAAAACAAATGTATATCACAATTTTTCCTTCTTTGATTTAAGACTAAACTTTCCACATAATCTTCTTTATCACTAACTTTTTTATTTTACTGTATTGAAGCAGTCTGCCTACATTTTTTAATCTTTTTTCCTTGATTTTAATTGTAATTGAGATTTGTCACTTCAATGTTTATCTACCAGTGTTAAAGGTACATGATAATTTTAACCTGAATTTTACTGAAATATATTTATTCAAGAAAGCAATCTTGACACTTTTTTATTTAAAATATAGATGAGATTTTTCTCATCACCTATCTTCTTGAGAAGGATTGCTTTTCCTTTGCAAACATTAACAAAACAACCTTGTTGAAATTTATTTTTTCCATCTATAACAATTAACATCTTACATTTCATCCAACAAATAAGCCATGATTCAATTCAATCATACATATGTTCAAACATTCCAGAAACAATTAATAAGCATCTCCTATATGTCAGGCCTTGTGCCAAATGCCATGAGGGAATAAAATAATAAAGGTAGCATGGTCCCCTTCATTTAGTAAGATTAGAATCTAGTGGGGTGGCTAGGTGGCGCAGTGAATAGAGCACCAGCCCTGGAGTCAGGAGTACCTGAGTTCAAATCCGGCCTCCAACACTTAACACAAAAAACTAGCCGTGTGACCTTGGGCAAGTCACTTAACCCCAACTGCCCTCCAAAAAGCAAAAAAAAAAAAAAAAAAAAAAAAAAGATTAGAATCTAGTGGGGAAGATAAAACATCAGTTTATTTCATAATTTCAATAATCTGTGATTTCATTGGTAAGGATATTGTCGCTACCTACACATATCAAAACCTCAGATCTTCAGCATATCGACTACACTTTGAAATGTAGTAGATCACCCCAAATGCATCACCTAATAAGCTCTATAGACTGACAAAATAATGGTAGTTCATTGTGTATTGTTTAAGGACTTTTGAGGAGTTTCTTTGGAATAAAGCATAAGGTGTATGAAGTAGGAGAAAAAAATTGAAATGAAGTTAAGTAAAGATCATGGAGTACTTTGAATGGAAGCAAAAGAATCTGACTTTCATGTAGGAAGCAATAAGGAGTTAGCTCATTGCATAAGATGCAAATTGATAGATCAGTGAATATAGCACTGGGCCTGCAGTCAGGAAGAACTGAGTTTAAATCTGGTCTCAGATACTTACTAGCTTGTGACCCTGGGCAATATTTAATCTCTGTTTGCCTTAATCCAGTGAAGAAGGAAATGGCAAATGACTCTGGCATCTTTGCCAAGAAACCCCGTGGACAATATTGGCATGCTTTTGTCCAGGGAACCACTAAGAGACAAACATAACTGAATGACTGATTAACAACAATTAGAAGTCATTGGAGATTTTTAAGATGGTGAATGACATGATGAGAAGTTTCCTTCAGTAAGATTATCTTAGTCAGAATGTATAATATAGTTTAGAAGGAGGCTTACAGTTAGGGGAACCATCTTTTTCACAAGACCTGGCAAACTGAAAAGATAAACTTAAATTAAACCAGTGGTCATGGGAAGAGAAAGAGAGGACATTGTGGCTGTAGAATCAACAGAATTTAATAAAAGGGTTGATATTATTCTAGGATAGAAGTTTGATTAGGAACAGGCAAGAATCAAATTTAGCTTGGGAAGATGATAATGCTATCAAGAAAAATATGAAAGTCAGAAAGAGAAGCGAGTTATGGCAGAAATATAAATTGTTTGAAGGCCTGGTGAGAGATTTGGGACAGACGTGTGTGTGTGTGTCATCTTCAGAGAAATTATGTTTAAAACTGTAGAAATAGAAGCAATCCATATAGACAAGTATGTAGATAGAAGAGTTTTTAGGATCAAAACTTTGATAATAACTATTTTTACCATTTGGGATTAGGTAAAGGAGCTCACGAAGGAGGCAACAAAGCTATCAAAGAGTTTAAGTATTGCTATAAAAAATGGTTTATAACTCACTTTTCATTTTGATTCAGGGGCTATTCCAATGGGGATTTTTAAGGAAACTGCATTAAGAAAAGTCTAAGGTACTTAAAGAGCATCAAGGGAACAATTACTATATAAAACTGATGTATATGGGCACTGGATATCATTATTCAACAAACATAATACTTATTCTGATGCTGTGAAGGATCCTTTCTTTCATCACAGTAGATACTTATTTTACTGAAAAAGATAGCAATCCCTTGGGAGTTTCCGTATTGCAAAAATTCAGTGCCATCTTTCTCATGATGTACCTCCCTGAATTTAGCTAAGTTTGTCCTAGGACAACATAGCAGTGAACAGTAATTCTGTACTACAAGCTTCCCTAGGTTGGCAAGATCTTTCAAAGGCCATGGGTCACTGGTAACATCTAATATTTTACAGATTGTGACATGAAAGGATAATCCTGAAGGACTTCTACAAGCATGAATGTATTTTAGACCTATGCATGAGTTTTAATTTATTGATTCTAAAAATGATATGCTTAAGCATGATCTACATACATACCTATGCCTATATATACACGTACATGTATACTGAAACATATACTTTAAATATTTCAAATATTGACAAATTAATGAAATTTATAAGAATTATACTCAATGCAACCTGAGCAATTATATATGTTAGAATTAGAATCAATATAGGAAGGCAGCAAAACACAAATTATTGAGAAACACACAGGGAGGCGAGAGATAGACAGACAGAGACGGAGAGAGGGCTGGAGGAGGGAGGAAGGAGAGGGGGACAGGGACTTGGAGACAGAGAGGGAGAAAGAGAGAATAAAAAAACCAGTCATGAAGTTAAGAGTATGAAGAAGGACATGAATAACCAGGTACCTGGACCAGATATTTGTAAACCAATGCAAGGTTTGATGAATTTGCCAGTGATGGTGACTCTGTGGCTTGGTGTAATGCCATATACGAGTAGCTTCCCAAAGAACGCTACTGTGGGGGCCAGGGGGAAAGAGTCAAAATGGTGGTATAGAAGCAGGAGAACTCACTTCAAATAGAACCACCTCAAATACCTATAAAATATGACTCTAAACAAATTTTAGAGCTCCAAAACCAACAAAACTACAGAAAAACACATCTCCCACTGAAGGCAATCTGGCAGGCAGATGGGAAGTGCTCATCACACCATTCTGGGAGTGGAGCCCACCCCACCTGAAACTGAGAGTTAGTCCCAGGTTGTCCAGGACAAGCCACTGCTGGAGCACTAGGGAGAGTGGATCACTGGCAGCTGAGGCAGTTTCCAGAATTATGCACCCATAAGAGCCAAGGACAAAGAGAAAGGTCAGTGGAACTCGGATAAATTTGGGGGAGAGAAGCAGGTTCGGCTGCTGGCCCACAAGGCAAGAAAGCAGTGGAAGGGGCCCCAGAAGCCGCGTCTACATGGCTGCTTCAGAGCTCTCAGTCTGCAGATTGCAGGGGGGCCAAGAGATCATTCGGAGGCTAAGTACTCTTGCCTTAACCTGCCTGGATAGGGTTCATGGTCTTGAGTGGTAGTCCTGAGGTGTGTGACCAGTGAGCCAAAGCTGGTGGGAGCTGCAGAGATGGAAGCCTCTTAATAGCTCTGGGAGATGCCAAAATCACAGCAATTTGGGACAAAGCTTTCCCTCCGGAAAGCAGAGTTCTACCGTGGGATCAAAAATCAAGTTAATTGACTGGCAAAATGAGCAAGCAAAGGAAAGAAACCAAGTTCAGCAAACTTTAGAGTCCTTTTTTGGGAACAAAATGGATCAAAGCATGCATCAGGAGGAAGACAACACAGTCAAAACTTCCACACCAAAAGCTTCCAAGAAAAATGTAAACTGGTTACAAGCCATAGAGAAGCTGAAGAAGGATTTTGAAAATTAAATTAGAGAAGGGGTGGAAAAATTGGGAAGAGAAATGAGAATGATGCAAGAAAATCATGAAAAGTCAACAACCTGACTGAAGAAAATAAAACCTTAAAAATAGATGAACTGAAAAGAAAAAAGAGGCCCAAAAAGCCAGTGAAGAGAAGAATGCCTTAAACAGCCAAATTTGCCAGATAGAAAATAATCTCAAAAGCTCACTAAAGAGAGTAATTCCTTTAGAATTAGAGTGGAAGAAATGGAAGCAAATGACTTTATGAGAAATCAAGATAGTATAGAACAGATCCAAACAAATTAAAAAATAGAAGGCAATGTGAAATAACCCTGACCTGGAAAATAGATCCAGGAGAGACAATTTAAAAATTATTGGACTACCTGAAAGCCATGATCAGAAAAAGAACCTAGAAATCATCTTTCAAGACATTCACAAGGAAAATTGTCCTGATATTTTAGAACCAGAGGGCAAACTAGAATTTGAAAGAATTCACTGATCACCTCTTAAAAAAGATCCCAAAAAGATAACTCCTAAGAATATCATAGCCAGGTTCTGGAGTCCCAGATCAAGGAGAAAATATTATAGTCTGCCAGGAAGAAACAATTTGAATACTGTGGAAACACAATCAGGATAACCCAGGAGCTAGCATCTTCTACATTAAGGGACCAAAGGGCCTGAAATATGATATTCCAGAGATCAAGGGAGATAGGATTAAAATCAAGAATCACCTGCCCAGCAAAATTGAATATAACATTTCAGGGGAAAATATGGTCATTCAATGAGGTGGAGGACTTTCAAACATTCTTGTTGAAAAAAAACCAGTACTGAATAGAAAATTTGACATTCAAATACAAGAAGCATAAGAAGATAAACATGGAAGAGAAAACATAAGGAACTTACCGAAGTTGAATTATTTACATGGCAACATGGAAAAATGATAATTGTAACT
>CM053597.1:101743166-101785666 GCA_028646575.1 Pseudocheirus occidentalis | reverse complement strand
TTACATGGCTGCAAATTAAGGACAACTGAAAGTCAAGAGTGAAGGAGACTCAAAGGGTAATGGAGAAGTATATAGTGGGGAGAAAATATTCTGAAGCATATTGCCAACAATGATTTGGACAAAAAAAGTTATATCTCATTTGCACAGAATAATATGTATTGCATGATTAGAAAGGGACCAGAGCTGGTCACATAACAAGATGGATAGATTCTGATATATAGATGATGGGGAAATAACTGCATTGATGAAATTACAGATCCACTGAAATATTGATTATTTTTGGGTTTCCATAGAAATAACTCATGTACAATATTTTTTAAAACTTCAATTGCTATTATAATATTACCTAATGCCATCTAATCAGAACTCCTCCTTTTATACAATAATCAAGCAGTAAGTATTTACCTAAATGCCTAATAAGTGCCAGGCATTATACTAGGTTCTAGGAGTGAAAAGATAAAAATTTAAAAGTTCAGCCCTCAAACAGCTTACATTCTATGGAGTGTGGGGGAGAATTTACATAAACATGTACAGGCACAAACATATTACATGTGTTTGTATGCATATATACATATATATGTGTATAAATATATACATATATGTGCAAAGGTATATACTGAGAAATGTGATATATGTAATGTATACATTTATATACAGTATGTGACATGCATATTACATGTATAGTATGTAGCATGTATTGCATATGTAGTATGAAAGACACGTATTACATAGATAATAAAGAGAATAAAATTACCAAATAAAACATTGAGAAAGGGAGAAAAGAAATCAAGAGATCAGAAAATGCTTTATGAAATGGTTCCATGCAAAAAAGTTATGAAGGGAAAAAAATGAATTCTAAGAATCAAAGGTTAGGAGACAGCAAATTCCAACAAACATGGGAAGAAATAGGGAACAAACTCAGGGACAGGAGATGGCATGTCCTGGGTCAGGTATTATAATAAGACCAGTTCAGTTAAATCATAGAGTGAAAAGAGATATAATGTAAAATAAAATTAGAAATGTCAGTTGAGTGAAGGTTTAAGGGCTTTAAAAATCAAATAGGGAAGGTTACATTTGATCTTAAAGGCAATATGGAACCATTGGATTTTATTGAGTAAGAAAATGACAGAACAAGACCTTCACTTAGGGAAAATCATATTGACAGCCACATGTTAGATAGATCAGAAAGGGGAAAGGACCTTTGACAGGGTCTGTAATTCTATATCTGGAATTCAGTCCCATATCTTCTGACTCTTTCTCAAACATCACTGCTTTTAGATATTCTATATGAGGCTTATACTTCTCACTAATTATTTAGTTTTTCTGCTCACTTATTTTCCCTTTGGCTATTTGCATCTCTCTTCTGTTTGCCCTTTTTTATTTATGAAACCATTTGCAGGAATAGAAAAGCTCAGCATCTCCCCTTTAAGTTAATTCAGAGTACAATTCATGTTTAAAACATGAAATCAAAATGAGATAACGTATGTGAAAGTGCTTTTTAAACTACAAAGAGCCATACAAATGTGAGGTATTAAGGTTTTATTCCAAGAGATGATATCAGAAAGTACCAGACCAAGTATCGTAAGTGCAATTACTGATCAAGCATTAGAAACAGCTAAGTATATTCTGCTTACTATAAACAAACTTCTTTGCACTGAACTTGTTTTAAGAGGTAATGAGTACTCTTGGAAAGGTTTAACAGAACAGAAAGAAACAGGAGAGTTTAGCGATAAATAAATAGAATAAACTTAATAAGCTTTTTTCAAAAAAATATTTACTTGGCAAACTAGAACAGCTGCGATGTAAATACCTGTTTAATAATCTTTTATTAAAGATTTTTCTTAATTTAAATTAAAATCCAGTATGAGCCAAGTTGTAAATAAACTAGATTTACATAATATTAATTTTCAAAATAAGAGGACTGCAAGGATTTGATGCTGACCCCATACTTGAAATCATTAAAATTATTTTGTCTTTGTATCACCAGTATCACATATGGCAGCTGACACAAAGCAGGTATTTCATAAACAGCTGTGACTAATTTTATTTTTCTATCAACTACCAGTATGAGTAGTGCTTTAAGGAAGAACACACAAATGTTTCATTTAAATACTACCCAAATAAGTGCACTGTGAATAGCTAACTAGCACACTAGAGCAAATCAAGTAATTTTAAAGAAAGTAAACAAGTAAATGAATTGCCAATTTATGCATAGAATCTGGTTATTTAAATTATGAAAACCATCTATATGCCTTTTCTAAAGTTTTCAACTTCCATAAACAATTTAGAAGCAATTCATCTTCCCCGTCAATGTTCATGCCATACACAAGCTCATGCACTTCTCCATTTTTAGAAAAAGAAGATTTGTCTCTCTAGAACCCTTGTTGCTGCTTCTGCACATAAAGAAACAATTCTTGCTTTATGGCACTGGAACTATTCCACCACAATTAATCCCAATGTTATAGATATGACAATGAGTTCAAGAAGAACACATATTCTCATTTCTTTCCTTGTTCATTCCTTTTCTATCAAGTATATACAGATCTCTGTGAATGATGCCCAAAAGTATGATGCCAAAAAAATAATAATAATGCTGGGCATGGAGTAAGGAAACCTGGATTCCAAGATACACATATTAGCTGTGTGATTATGGGGAAATGATTTAACTTCTTTGATCCTCAATTCCTTCCTCTGTATAACTGAGTTAATAATGTTCACAGTCCCATAGGGTTTTTGTAGGAAAAGCATTTTATAAAGCTGAAAACAGAAGAGAGAAGTAAGTTCAGAAGGGATTTAAACTGTATAATTCAATGTTCTAATTACTGTGTCAAAATTTGAAATATGCAAAGAAAAAAGTAATCTACCCAAGAAAATCATATTTTAAATGTATAGGGCTTTATTCTGTTTTTAATGATAAGTCTTCCATTTCTCAAGTTAATAATAAGAAAAAGAAAATTTTAAAATTATTTCATGTTTGCTTCCCTGTGTGTGTATAAATGTGTGTGTGTGCGCACTATCCATCTCTCAAGATGATGAAGATAATGACAGGGTGTACTAAGCCAAGTAAACATACTTTTATATTAAGTGACTTCATTGTGAAGATGGACAACAGAAAGGAAGGAAAAAAATGTATATTGGAAAAATATGACTCAAGTTTGAGAAATGAAAGATAGTAAAACTGACTATATTTTGAGACACAGAAATGATTATATCTGTCCCACTATTTTGGAAAGGATCAGATTTAGTTGTTTGTTCAATCAGCTCTATCATCTAGTTAGCACAAAAATAAAAATCAACAAGGCGATAAAATTAGAGCGAAAGATAAAGACAAGAAGATAAGTAACACATATTCCTGCAAAAATTGAACAATGTACATCACATCAGTCATCAAAACAAATGGACCAAAGGAGTGAAGAAACTACCCTGGATGGTGAACACTTTTTCCATGCTAAGTGGAAAGAGAAGGAAAACAGAACACTAAAGTATAAACTCATTTGTAAAACTCAGTGGAGGACAGGGATAGAAAATTACAAGAAATGACAAAAAGGAAATTCAAATAAAACTCAATCTACAGAAACTTTGTATGAATCCTGATTTGGCTGTGTAATCTCAAGAACAATAAAAAATAAAGGTGGAAGGAAGCAAAAAAAAAATCAATCAAAAAGCATTTACTAAGTGCTTGTGATATGTTAGGAACTATGCTAAGAAATTAGAATACAAAAATAGACAGCCCTCAAGGAATTTACCTCATAGCAGGAGTGAAAATGTCAGAAATATACACTCACAAGTGTCTATATGTATGTATATAACATACAGAGTAGATACAAGGTACCAGAGGGAAAAGGAATAGCAAATGAATGGACAAGAAAGTCCTCTTGTAGAAAGTAGAAAGAAGCCAGGAATGGTATTCTTCAAGGTGGAGTTGTGAATGGAAAGCTTTGCAGGCATGTGTGACAATAAGTACAAGGGAAGAGAGTTTGGAAAGGGTATTGAGCACTCTGGGTTGCTGAAAGCATGGTGGTACTGATGAAAGTAATAAGGGATTTTGGAAGAGTGGTGTTTAGGGGAGTTTTGCTATGGACATGATGAATTTGAGATACTATGAGATACTCAGTTTTAAATATCTAATAGATATTTGAAAATATAATATTGGAGCTTGGGAGAAAGACTAACAAAATAGAGGATGGAGTGTGGGGCTTAGAATCAGAAAGACCTAGGTTCAAATAATGCCTCAGAAATTTAAAAGCTGCATCACTATGATAAAATCACTTAGTGTCTCAGCCTCATTTTACCTATCTGTAAAAATGATACTGTAGCTTCCAAGGACCCTTCTAGCTTTAAATCTATAATCTCATCCTATAAGATCTGGAAGTCATTTGAATAGGGAGGATAATGGAAGCCCCAGGAGTTCATAAGATTATTAAGAGAGAAAAGATTATTTGTAATGGACCAAATAAATAGATAAAAAAAATACATCAGATGTGTGAGTGTTTTGTGGGAATTTATTCAAATAAAGAGCCCCATCTCATTTTAATTTTAATTACCTCAATCTTCAGTGTATGAAATGAATAAATTGAAACAGTTCTTAAGAGGGATTGAGAAAAACTCTCTAAATCTAGGTACTATAACTAAGTATGCAGTAAGAATTTTCTGGAGACAACACAATTTAAAATCATCAAAGCATTATCTAAAAACTATCTCTGAGAAAGGAAATTATCAAAAGAATGGGACAAATTATGGACAGTATTAATGTCAAGGAAAGATCAATAATTACTGACTCATTTGCTTTCTTTCTTATTTGTATTAAATCATGTACACAATATCAAGGATATTATACTTGATGGAAATATGAAAAGCCAGCAATCAGGGTTGCAAAACTTTTTTGCATCAATATTTATAACACAATTGACTGAAAGGTACAGAAAACACAAGTTTCTGATATGTGTGGTTTGTTGATTACACCCCCTAAAATTTGACACATAACAGCAAAAATTATTAAAGGATCTATTGCACCAGGTTTTCTCCTGGATAGTTTATATAAGGTAAAGCTCCTTGATCAATGCAAACACAGAGAGAATACTTATCAATGACTCTCTACTAATTAACATTAAGCAAAGCATTTAACTGGGTGGTGCAAAAAGTGGATTTAAAGTCAGCAGAGTTTGGTTCAGATCTCATCTTATTACCTGTGTAACCTTAGGTAAATCACTTTTTTCTCTTTATGTTTCAAATGAAGGGTTCTGACTGAATGACCTTTAAGGTCCCATTTAAACTATGATCCTGTGAAGGATATCTTGTGCAGAAGCTCTTTATTCAGGAAAGATTTTCTATAGATGTTGAGATCCCTAGATGCTCTTATTAGCAAATGATATTATAGTCATTGCTTCAGTCCCTCCAAAATGTAAGAAAATATGCGAATTTGTTGTTGTAACAGTAAATACAGAGAGAAAAAACTCGGGTATGAAAGCATCACATTGTGCCTTATAGTTTGATGACTGGTTCATTGAATTAGTCTGTGAATATACATACATACATAAATACATACATACATACATACATACATACATACATATATATTTGTATACCAATAGATAGATAGATGATAGACAGATAGATAGATAGATAGATAGATAGATAGATAGATAGATAGATAGATAGATAGATAGATATTAGACAGGAATTACAGTTGGACAATGTGGGGGTCCTTGAATCAAGTAAAAGGAAGAGAACAGGCAGAATTGTGTCGGAGAAAAAGCAGTTGTCAGTTATTATAAGCTTCTCTTGTGAATAAAACAAACAAAACAAAAATCAAGTGATTAAAATAAGTGGTATCCCAGTATATCTGTATGATTTCTTGCCTTGGAACAAAACAATCTCTAAACAATCAAAACTGCAAATGATCCAAAGAGTAATGGTTGAGTCCAGTTAGTAGGTCTAATAGTGACTTAGGAAGAAAAAATTGTGCAAAGGTATTTCATAAAACAAGTGTAGTATTTTAAAATGATGCTACCTAGTTATGTAGTGAGACCAAGAGTAACAGATGACAGCTCAAGATCTGCAGGGGTAAAGAGGAAATTTAATAAAATCTAACTCAAATCCTCTCACATGTATATTGGACAGAAGATATATGAGACATAGATAAAGACAAGAGCTCATGAGAAAGAGTGAATGAGTTGCCATCTGCATTAATAGAATAGCCACATTAATGAGATCACATAGATATAAAAATGCTGAAATATGTATAACATCAAATTTGAAATTTCCATATCTCTATGAACTAATCTTGCTAACAAACATTATCATTTCCTTAAGGTAAGCACTGAATTCTTCAATAATAATTAGTTGCAACTCGATGGTAAAATTGAACTAGCAACCCAATGATTACAACATCTACATTTAAATGCAAAATGCTTTATCCCTAGGGTATTTCAATTGAACAGAGGCTCCCTCCAGTACCATTCATCATATGTTTAATTGACCATATACACACTTATTTCAATAGAAATATTAATAATCTTAAGATGCTCTAAAAATACTTTACAAATATGAATAATTTGTTAGAGAAGATTGAACCTCAAGAAAAAAAAACATGGATAACAGGTGATCCTTTTAAGAGAAATTTGAAAGGGGACTTTGACAAGGGAATTAAACGGAAACCCCTTGTTGAACTCAGAGGCAATCGGTTCTTTTTATAATGGTTTTTTAAAGCTCTTTTGATATTTGTGGGTCAAAGGTATAACTCTTTCCATGATATATGTATTTAAGAATCCTCTGGGTTTTGTTTAAGATCACTTGGACATTGCTTAAAAATTTAATGGTCTTTTCAGTGGTTAAAAACAGCAACAAAATGTTCTCCTGTACTGCACACTTAAATATATCATCCCCACCACACTCCATTAAGAAACAAGTTTAAGTCTAAATTAAAGTGATCTGCTGAATTTGATTATCCAGAAAATATTTTCCCAAAATATTAAACTTCCCTTGTTAATATTATCCATATCTTCAACTACTATGAATTCAATCCTCAAGAATAATAGAACCCAAAATTTAACCATAAAGGAAATAATTCTTGACAAAACATTATTTTATTATTTTTTCTGGTTTTAGGGGAAAAATGTGATTTTCCTTTTAAAATGTTAAAAAAATCTACCAATTAGTTGAGGAATAACTAAACAAATTGTAATATATGAACATGATAGACTATTGTTGTATTGTGAGAAAAGATGAGAGATTTATTTAGATAAATCTGGGGAAACCTGTAAGAATTGATGTGGAATGAAGGGAACAGAAGCAGGAGAACTATAATAATTTAAAGGAAAACAATTTTGGAAAAACTTAAGAGCTCTGATCAACAAAATGACCAATCATGACTCCATAAAAGGTTAAGGATGCCTCTTGGTACTGGGATGCAGGTTCATTATGACATATATATTTTATGATTCAGGGAATGTGTGAATTCATTTTGCTTGACTATACTTCTTTGATACAAGAGAAAGCATTTATTTTGGTAGAGGTGGCACTGTTGTGGCAATTACTTGAATTATATTAGCGTGAAAAAATTACTGATAGAAAGTTAATGAAAGGGGCAGCTAGGTGGCGCAGTGAATAGAGCACCGGCCCTGGAGTCAGGAGTACCTGAGTTCAAATCCGGCCTCAGACACTTAACACACACACACACACACAAAAAACCTAGCCGTGTGACCTTGGGCAAGTCACTTAATCCCAGCTGCCCTCCAAAAAGCAAAAAAAAAAAAAAGTTAATGAAACATTTAAGTATATACACAATACAACAGAGAATGGATGGAAATTCAGAATGGGACAGTCAAGAAATGTGCTGATATGATCATGGTAAATTTAAATATTTTTTTAAAAAAACAGTAATAGAGATATATGGTTTCATTTATAAACCCTTTTTTCCTTTTCTTTATATGTTGAAAATTTTACATTGGTTAAATTTATAGAAAAAAAGAATTTCATTTTAAAAAGTTTTATAAATCAGACAAAATGTAGATTTAAGGTTTACAATTAATCACTAAGACTAGATATTATTCAATCTTGCCTTCTATTTAATTTAAAATATTGGTCAAACAAAATAATTTTACAAATTGGTTGCATCAAGTATTTTATAATTCAATTGACTAATTTTAAGGTTATGGAAATAATACCCAACTGATAATTTAGCCTTACAACCACTTACATCATTAACTGGTTTCCTATTTCCTAGATGTAAGTGCTGGGGCCTTTATAACATTGGAAAAATGTTATGAAGCACTTTCAGTGACACAAAATTATTTTACTTTTTCCTACCCAAAGGCCCATCTTTTATGTCAAATTTGTTCCAATAATAGTATATGTAATATCATATTTTGCACATAATCACAATGACAAGTGACAAAAAGGATGCTGAAAAGACAGATGGTAGGTGTAAGTTAAAATATCTAAATTATTTGCTAATGAAAAGTGGCATGAAAAAGATCATGAACGATATCCATTTTAAAAATCAGAAGTATGCTGATTATATAGTAAAAGAAAAGAATAAGAGTCTACATTTTGTACTGATGTATGTATCAGATATACTATGTGTGGTTTATGGAATATGAAAATAATCAGAACACAATTATTACATTGAGTAGTTACTCCATAGAAGACTTATGAAAATATATGAATAAAGATGGCAAAGGATGATAGTTTGTGCTCTGTACTGATAAAGGGAATCCACACTCTAATAAAATCATAGATCTAATGGTATTTTGAAAGAATTGCTCTTCTTCATATGAAACATTATAAATAGGTAGATATACATATATATTATCTACATATACATATGGAAATGTGTATTTCAATGCATATGTGTGTGTATATTATATGTACATGTACATCTACTAATACATAGATATAATGCATATATGCATGTATATATACATATTCACATAGCTATTCATATGTATCTATATCTAGATATGTAGTTAGATATATATGTCTATATTTATCATAAGTTTCATATGTAGAATATATGCTTCATATTTACAATATATACTTCAATATATTCATGGATCTTGATTTCATTGGAGTGTGGATTTCCTAGAGTAGTATAGTATACAACCCATGATCCATCAATCAATTTATCTTTATTACTAGCTGCCTACCTGTCTCTCTGTCTTTGGAGTTTTTTGTCATAAGTTTCTTGCATAGGAAAGCCATTACTTCAATATGTCAATGGATCTGTGATTGTGTCGGGGAGTGTTTCCCTGTAACTTTATAGGATATACCTCTAGATCTATTTATCTACCTATCTATCTATCCGTCCTTCTATCTATCTATCTATCCATCTTTCTATCTATCTATCTATCTATCTATCTATCTATCTATCTATCTATCTATCTATCTATCTATCTACCTATCATCTGTTTACCTAGTCACAAATGTCTATATCTGTCTAGCTATATTAGGCTTAGGACAAGTTAGGTGAAGCATATGGTACTGACTACAAGAACAAGGCAATTGGCATGTTGCCCGCATGATGTGACATGCCGCCACCTGATACAAATTTCCCTCTTCAGCTCTGCTTATTGAAATATTTTCTTTGGTTTAAGGCAAATGTTGGGGAAAAACACTTGTTGTCCCCATTCCCTCCTTCCACCCCCCAGAAATGGACTATGGACCCTTAAGCCAGTGTGTTTGCTTTTGATTATGGGAAACATCCACAAATGTATTATTAAGGTGCCTGGAAAAGGATTCCGTGATCACAAATAGCCAGCTGGGCTTGATCAAAAAAAGGGCATGCCAAACTAACCTCATTTTATTTTTGTTTTGTTGCTTTTTGGAGGGGGGAAGGCAGGGCAGTTGGGGTTAAGTGACTTGCCCAAGGTAAGTTTAAGTGTCCGAGGTCATATTTGAACTCAGGTCCTCCTAACTCCAGGGTCAGTGCTCTATTCACTGTGCCACCTAGTCAACCCACCTGATTTCATTTTTAATTTGTATATGGTTATTAGACTGGAAGAGAATGGAATGCTATAGAATCAGGTACCTAGATGTTAGCAAAGTATTTGATTAGGCCTCTCCTGCTTTTCTTATAGAAGAGATTTGATTGAGTATAGAAATATAGAAATTGGTTGAATAGTGGCTCAGTGTCAAATTAGAAGGGAGTATCCTATGGAATACTCTAGGATTCTGTGCTTTTCTTTGTGCCACTTGAGATTTTAATCAATGACTTGGATGAAAGAATGTATGGTATATTTATCATATCTACTGGTGATATAATTCTGGGAGGAGTGTGTGACAAATCATTTAACAGAATCAGGATCTAAAAAGTTCTTGTCAGATTAGAACATTGGGTCAAATTTAATATGATGAAATTTAATAAGGATAAATGTAAATTATTATACATGGCTTTGAAAACAAAGCAATGTTGCAGGTATAAAATAGGAAGGTGGAGCCATAACAGTTTGTCTGGAAAAATAAAAAAGAAGAGTTTAAGAGGACTGTTTGCTCAACAGGAGTCAAAAGTATAGTGCTCAAAAAGAAGCTAATAGTATACCATAGGGGTTTATCATTGGAAGTAGAAAGGTGAGGGACACTGTACTCTGCCTTCATAAAACCATCATATTGTAGTGTACAACTAGTAGTACCACATTTTAGGAAGGATATTAATAATTTGGTGATTGCCCACAGGAGGTCACACAGAGTGACAAATGTTCTCAAGATCATTATATGAGAATCATTTTTAAGAAGTTTAGGATGAAAAGCCTGTAGAAGAGATCTAAATGGGACTTGATAGCTGTCTTCAAATATTTGAAGGTCTGTCTCTTCTTAAATGAGATAGACTCAGTCTGTTTGGACCCCAGAAGGCATAACAAGAATCAGTGGTTGGAATTTACAAAAGGTTAATTTAGTGTTGATGCAGGGAACTTAATCAGAGTTATCTGAATGTGGAATGGGCTACCTGGAACTGAGGAGCCCCCTCTATCACCAGCACCTACCTCCTCCTATCAGCTTGCTTTTTTCATTCTAGAATTCTTTGTGCAAATACCAAATGACTACTTGCCAAATCTGATGCTCAGGAAATCCTTTGAGCTAATTTGCAACTGTAAGATTTTGTAATTTTCAGCAGTGTTCTGTGTGTGTGTGTGCGCACCCATGTACTCGAAGCTTTCCCCAACTCTATCAGTCAGAAATGTCATCTACCTTCTTACATTTTCCAAAGGAAACTTGTCTAAATTTTTCTTTTACCCCTATTGCATTCTACATTATAATTATTTTTGAATATGTTGTATCACTTTCCATGTAGGTTATAAACTTCTAGAGAATGAGGTTTGTATAAATTTTCTTCCTCATTTTATCACTAGAACTTAGTGTGTGTGTGTGTGTGTGTGTGTGTATGTAAGAAGCTCTTAATTATTTATTGAATTGAATCTCACAAACTAATGCCCAAGGACATTGTGAGAAAATATGTGAATCTCATAGCCTCAAAAAAAAAATAAGTACTTTGTTGATGGTACAGTAGAAGCTTCATTCTCAAAGGACAATGCTGTTTTATTAATTGTGTACTCTGAGAAATAGGGTAATTTCTATGGACACTTGATCTTCAATTGGAAGGATAATGCCAACATGAATCTTCAATAAAGGAAACCACCACCACTATAAAGCTTCTCCTTGTTAATAAAATAAATTGAAAGAAATAATTTACTGTGCATTAGGCTACTCTGAGAGAAACAAAGTTTTTGTTAAGTGATAGTATTTCTGAGTAATTATATTAATAACTAAGTATATCACTAATAGAGACTAAAAGTTGGGTCAGCTTAGGAGCTAAGGATTATCCAGTCCTCCCTCTGAATCCTACTAGTTTCTGTGCTATGGAAAAATCACTAAACCCATCGGTGTCCACAAGAAACCGTTTAAGACTTAAATTATCTTATTATTAGCTTATTATCTTTGATTGAAGGATTTTCTACATGGGAAGCTCCCCTTTCAATCTATGAAATCAAAGGTCAACACCCTACCTGAAGTTCCTTCTTTAACCAAGTAGGCAATGGAAAAATAGCAACTCTTATTTACATATTATTTTAAATACATAGAGTCTTTTAAAAGCTAAACAGACAGCTCTGTGAGGCAGGTGATTCAGATACTTCTAAGGAGTCGTTTGAGGTTTAGAGAGATTAAGTGCCTTGTTGAGGATCACTTGTTATTATGTGTCAGATCCAGGATTTGTACCCAGGTCTTTCCTGTCTCTAAAACCAGTCCTCTGTTTATTTTTCTGTGTTTTTGACCACTCTCTACCTAATGATTAAAGAAATAAAATCTGACTTTCCATTATAGCATATATCATATTAAAAACATTTTATCTCATTCACATTTCAGTGACATTTAAGTAGCCAATATTCTACTTTTTTCTTGTTAATTCTCAATCTCAGGAAAGGAAGTATCAAAAGCACTATTCAGGTCACCTTGCACTGACTGGCTCCCCACATCTTGGAGTCTTAGGTCAATTTGTGGTATCACCTGAATATTCATTGATTCCAGTTTCTGGATGGTCATGCAGAGCATACTTTGTTTCCTGACAGTCATATCACCACATAATTCTCCAGACTAAGAATTCCTTTTGTAATATTAATCAGTTAATGTGCTCTGTTATTTCTTCCTGCTGAACTTATATTTTCAGCTATGCATCTGAATTAAAACAGATGAACAGAAGATATTTTTGCACTTCTTAGTCCCAACCAAATAAAGGGTATTGTTTTTTATCTCAGCCCAGATGTATCTCTATACCTGTGAATCATTTCCATTTTTACAAACCTTTGCAAATAGAGTTTTATCTTCTTCTTTGTTTAAGTAATGAATCCATGGTTTTCTTGTTCTCTTTATTTTGGAGGCACTAATATTTCACATTTCCAAGGCTAAGCTTTGATGCCTATGATCTCTGGTGGAAGAGAGCAAATTCCTATACCATACCTTACAGTCCATTTACTTTACCAAACCAAGTAAAGCAAAACCAGGGAAAGGTAATTTGAAGACAGAACTTAGTCACCTTTCATAAATAACTATTGATGGTAGGCTAACATTTTGGGGCATTTTACTTATTTATTTTTCCTGGAAGTTTTTTAAGCCTATAAGTGAAAAGGACATTTCATTTTCACTTAAATGTTTCTGCTTTCAGTGCAGTGTCATAATAGAGAATTCTCAATCATAGAAAAAGAAGACACATGAGAGGAGTGAGGAGGCATTGAAAGGGATTGGAAAGAGAACGAAAAGAGGACAGAACTAGGGAGAAGAAAGAGAAAACAAACATAAACAAAGTCACAGATTTTCACTTCCTTTCCTTGACTTTTGGTTAAGTAACTTTTGTCTTTCCAGTTCCCTAGAGGTGCCAAGTCCTTAGGAAAGGATTTAATTTCTCGTCGTTCCTGCCATCTAGTGGTCTGAAGAGGTTTTTGCTTGGTTTTATTTGGTTTTAAAGTGAGGAAGGAAAAAAACAAAACAGTTACAATTTCCCTACCCTTGTAACTCCCTTCATTCCCCTACCCCAACAGGTTTTACACATATGCACATGCATATGCACAGTGTGTGTGTGTGTATGTTGAAAAGAGACGAAGTGGGGAGAGAAGAAAGGATATCAGTCTCGTGTCTGTATCCTTTTCTGTCTGTCTCTATCTCTGCCTGTCTGTGTCTCTGTCGTGTGTGTGTGTGTGTGTGTGTGTGTGTGTGTGTGTGTGACTTCTTCAAATTATCGTTTAGGAAAAGAATCCAAATTCTTTACTGATATTCAGAATGAAGTAGAGGAGTTGTGGGAAGAAAGAACCAGACAAGATTCTTTGACTTCCGACAAGTTATTACTATTATTTTTCTTCCCCTAGACTGTGGCATAACACCAGAATAAACAAGTATTTAAAATTAGCCCCACTCTTTTCAGATTGTGATATTTCAGCTCCCACCCCCAGCCCACCCCCCACACCTTAACTAATTTCAGCTTTCCAGCTTCGCATGCCCATTTTGGGGGGGGGGGGTGCGTTGTGCTTGTGGTTCTTAATGTGTGTGTCTATTTCCCACGGTCGTCTAGGACAGGGACCTAGGAACACGAACACACACACACACACACACACACACACACAGAGTCTCTTATCTCTTCCACCACCACCACCACAGCCGTCACTGACACCACCAAACCGCCGCAACCTAGAGCGTGAGGATTCCCTTTGTTCCGCTTTTAGATCTCTGTCCTTTCCCACAGAAGATCCACCTGGCTGCTTTCGCTCGGTGACATTTTGAGCCTGGGGGGGGTGGCTGTGGGTGGCGGGTGGGGTGGAGAGAAACGACGTGCAAGAGAGGTGGGGGAGGGAGGGAGGAGAGAGGTCGAAGGTGGGGGGAGGGAAAAAACAAGGAGCCTCTATTAACCTGCGGTGCCAGGGGTTTGCGTGTTTCTTGATTTATTTATTTATTTCGCGTTTCTTTTTCTTTATTGGCACAGCCAGCCGTGCAGCCCCGGGAGCTCGGGGAGATGCGGGACCACCCACTGGAGGGGAAGGAAAGAGAAGCCCTCCCGCGCCCTCCCCCTGCTCCCGAGCGCCTCTTCCCGAGCCAGCGCACAGACTGCCAGCACCAGCCCAGAGCCACCCACCGGGATGGGCAGCACCTCAGAGGCGGTTGCGGCGGTGGCCACTAGCTCCTGACTCGGGCAGCTTTTGAGCTGCAGGATCCTGGGCTCCCGCACGAGCAGGAGGTGCATTAAGTTGGCTGGGGAGATTTCCCTCCCCCACCCCCACCTTTTGAACTTGTTGCTCCTGCCGGGTCCCCCTCCAGCCAACCCTATCCTGCTCTTCCAACCCCCTCCCCTCCACCTCTCACCCCGCCTCCTGATGCCCGTGGGCTTCTGAAGCGTGGAAGGGAGAAGACAGGCAGGCAGGCAGGCGAGGAGGCATGGGGGAAGGGGACGAGCACCGTGAGGCTGGAGCTTTTCGGCTGCTTCTTCCCCAGTGGAACTGAGTCGGCGGCTCACAAGCTTCTCGCTTTGCCCTGTCTCATTTTGGATGCACGGATAAAAGAATAAAGTCTCTATGCAACTCAGCCCTGCGCCTGGACTTTCTCAGGTATGTACCGCAGGCGAGGCACGTTCTTCTGACCGGCAGATGCTGCCGCTGCTGTCACCCCTGCCAAAGAGGAACCCGCTTGAGGTCTGTAAATGTCAAATTGCACGGCAGCTAAACTTGCAAAGAGAGTGAAGGGAGACTTGAGCAAACGGTTTGGGGGGATTTTTGTTTTGTTTTGTTTTTTCTTCTCCCCTTCACGAATTGTGTGTGGGTAGGCTCTGCGGGAAGGGGCGATTTGGAGGCAACCCTTCTGTTTACTCCCCCATCATCCCATCATTGCACGTAGAGGGCAGGGTACCCAGTTCCCAGAAAGAGGAGAACAGAGGGGTCTGCTACTGTGATTGCATCTTGGGAGCTCCAACAACAGGTCGCCTTTTGGACAAACTGCTGTGGCGGAAAGGGGAGAGAGAATTGGGTCTTGGAGGAGGGGGGCAAGTCAGCAGTTAGCCCCTCTCCTCCGGTGAAGAAAAACAGGTGACTGACAGTTCTCCCCCTCACCTCCTAGGCATAAACCCTCTCCCCAACATCTGGACCGCGTGTGGGAGAGAATCAGAGACACCTGCCTAGAGAAGAAAGGGCTGCAACTGAAGTCACCTGTGTGTCTGCCTGTGTGTGGGAGGGTGGTACCACCTGCAGGTGAGAGCTTTTGCCTAGATTCATTTCACGGAGGTTGGTGGATTGTTACATTTATTACTATTATTTTAAATTTCTTGAGTAACTGAGCTCTGAGGACTGGCTGCCTCTCAGAATTGTGTCTTCAGCAACAGTCCTACTTTTGAAGTTGCAGCATTCTTCTGTACCAGGTTCTTAATCAGTAGTATTTTCTTCCTGGGAAGGAACAGGGGACTTGTGGTTAATTTCGTGACCACACAGTAAAGACTTCCCCACCTTCTCCCAGCACTTCCCCGAAAGGCACCATGGCTGCAGGGGTGGCAGCATGGCTGCCCTTTGCTCGGGCAGCAGCCATAGGCTGGATGCCTGTGGCCACAGGACCCATGCCAGCACCCCCCAGGCAGGAGAGGAAGAGAACTCAAGATGCTCTCATTGTCCTGAATGTGAGTGGCACTCAGTTCCAGACGTGGCAGGATACACTGGAACGCTACCCAGACACATTGTTGGGCAGCTCAGAAAGGGACTTCTTCTACCACCCTGAGACCCAGCAGTATTTTTTTGACCGTGACCCTGACATATTTCGCCATATCCTGAACTTCTATCGTACTGGAAAGCTCCATTACCCGAGACAAGAGTGCATCTCTGCCTATGATGAAGAATTGGCCTTCTTTGGCCTCATTCCAGAGATTATTGGTGACTGCTGTTATGAGGAATATAAGGACCGTAGGCGGGAGAATGCAGAAAGGCTACAGGATGATGCTGACAATGAAAATACAGGGGAGAGTGCTCTGCCTTCAATGACTGCCCGGCAGAGGGTTTGGAGGGCTTTTGAGAACCCCCATACCAGCACCATGGCCCTAGTATTCTACTATGTCACTGGGTTCTTTATTGCTGTCTCAGTCATTGCTAATGTTGTGGAAACAGTGCCATGTGGCTCTAGTCCTGGCCACATCAAGGAGCTGCCATGTGGTGAGCGCTATGCTGTGGCCTTCTTCTGCCTGGACACAGCCTGTGTGATGATATTCACTGTTGAGTACCTGTTGCGCCTGGCTGCGGCACCCAGCCGCTACCGTTTTGTACGAAGTGTCATGAGCATTATAGATGTGGTGGCCATCCTGCCTTATTACATAGGGCTAGTGATGACTGACAATGAGGATGTTAGCGGAGCATTTGTCACATTGCGGGTTTTCCGAGTCTTCCGGATCTTTAAGTTTTCCCGCCACTCCCAAGGCCTTCGAATCCTGGGCTACACGCTCAAGAGTTGTGCTTCAGAGTTGGGATTCCTGCTCTTCTCTCTCACCATGGCTATCATCATCTTTGCTACAGTCATGTTCTATGCAGAGAAGGGGTCTTCAGCTAGCAAATTCACAAGCATTCCTGCTGCTTTCTGGTATACCATCGTCACCATGACAACATTAGGGTAGGTGCCATGACGGGGAATGGAATACCATGGAAAGGGAGGGGTAGAAGGGATTATGGTTACATCCCAAAGAAAGTGGTGTTTTTGAGTATTCCTATGTGATGAATAAAAATGGGTTTTTCTTGTTGTCTATACTTGATTTCCTTAGATATTACTTGTATTTAGAAAGTGTCTATGATGATAAGGTTTGGTGCATTTTAATAGGTGAATGCTCGTGACCAAACTTCTAGTGAAAAAAAAAGTGAATTGTTGCAAGTAAATGACCATTTGGTATTCTGGAAGCTATTCGTAAAATACCCACCTGAGCACTGGAAACACAAATTTATGTCCCCAGACATAAGGATAGATCAACAATTTTAGACTTGATTTATTAATTCTGTTACTATTTTCTCAAAAATGTGTGTATGTGAATATATATGCATATGAAACCAAGTAGAAAGTTAGAATTATATTTTCAAAAAGAATATCATATGATTAATATCTGGATGCTTTAAAGATAACATTAAGGCCCACCCTTGCACAGGTTTTGTGATCTTTATTTTATAGGATCATGCAGTGATATGAAATATAATTTATTTTCATTGAGGAGTACATCCCATCTTGAAGTTACTTTTCATCACAAGAAGTTAAAGAAAGCTATAGAAATCTCATGTCTATAAAAATTATGCATTTTGACACTTACCTGTTGTTATGCAGATATGTGTGTATAACGTATATGTACATGGCCAAGTATATAAGATGATGATTGTTTGAAATTGTCCAAGTCAAACCAATTTGAAGAGAAGAAACTTAAGTAACTTAAAATTTGTGTGTGTGTACATACACATGCATAAACACACCTGCCATCCATTTTGTTGTTGTTGTTAATAGTTCAGTTCTCTAGACACTACAGATTCCATCATACATATTAGTGTTCCTTGGTTGTAAACAAAAGTAGAGGAGTAAAGCATAGGAATGGTTGCCCTCTAAAATTCTCTTGTGTTGCCTTATTTGTGGTATAACCATACTTCCAAAACAAGGAGACAAGCAAGAAATGGTTTATTTTTTTAAATGAAGGTAATATAATAAAATAGAAATTTTGACTGGGCTTCAGATTCAAGTTAAAAGGTTAGCCAAATGGTTAATAAGGTGATTCTGACTGGAGAAAAAAAAATGGACACACTTTAAGCATTAAAGGATCTAATAAAATAAGATCATTTCAGGCTTTTGCTTTTAGATCTTGGTTTAATTCTAAGCAAAGCCATGGCATAATGCTACTTCCCTTTCTGCAATATTATACTTTTATATCATATGCAGTCAGTTCAGTAAAGACTTGGTAATGATTCCAGAAAAAAAAAGTTGTTATTCAGCCTGCTTTTTAAGTTCTGTGTAGATGGGTAATGTTTTCTTTAAGTAATGCAAATGATGGTTTAGTTCATTTCTCCTCTGTTTCATTAGTATTGTCCTATTGAGCTAAGGTGTCTAGTTTTTTAACATGGATAACTAATGCAACACACCTTATAGGCTAAAGTATTTTCCCAAAAATTATGAATGATTGAGTAATATTGAGAGATGTTTATCATTTTCATTGACTCCTTTTTCTAATTTCTTGCTTAGAAATATATGATTTTTATCGGGAAATGTATATCAGTTTCTGTATTTCTATTTTACTTAGGTTTTTTTTTTTTTTTATTAAAGTACTAGTATAAAAAGCGGTATTTTGACTGTTGAAGAGCTCATTCACTCTGGGTGCTTACTCCTTATGGAAAGATTCCTTTCCCCCTCCCCCTATCATGTTATTTAATTTAGTTGTTGGAGAGAATTATTGTGTAACAAGCAGACAGAAGTGACTTCAAGTTAGAAATAAAAAGTGGCACATGCCCACTAAATGAACAGAGATATATTTTTCATACACATCTTCATGTTTAAGAAGGAATGAAGGCAGGAAATAGGTGGAATTATTTCTAAATCGAACTGTTGTCCATGAGATGTCAGTGAGTCTTCAGTAATGTGATTCTATAGGTTGAAGACAAGGCTTGCTATCCTAATGAAAGCTGAGACAAGATTCAGAGAAGCAATTTAAATGTTACCCTGTAGACATGAGAGGAGTTGTTGTTCACTTCTTGGAGATAACTTTCATCTGTTGATTAGATTAGGTGATAGTAAAATCTTTTGTCTTTTCTGGGAAAATAGAAGTTATTTTAAAACACTACTGATAACATTTTATTACGTAAATGAAATGCAGATACAGAATCAATCTATTTACATTTTGAAAGGGTTTGGGAATCTGAATCATTATGTATGAATAAAATCTCTGCAGTGGGATTTATTTCAAGTGTTCCATATGTAAGAGTTTTAGGGGAATCAAATGCATCTTTTCTGAGAAATTGGAAGTCAGCTAGATTCCACTTTTAAGTTGTCAGTTCTGCTGATATCTTAGGTTTAGAAAAAATAATTTTCAGGACGTTGTACTAATTATTAGCAGCTGATATACTATATATGTGCTATACCTCTATTCACTTTTAGACTATTAAAAATGTGTTAAGAGATGTAGAGTTCATTAGTTAGGTAGTTGATTAAGTGGCTCATTGGAGAGTATAAATTTGTTATGTAAAAACATCTGGAATAAGTGTTCTTATTCCAAACCTGTAATTAAAAGTTCCAAATTACTGGCTATAAATTCAATCATCTTAATTGTTCAACAAGTTACAGAGTTTACTGTGTCTAACTTTTCAATTATACTTTGGAGATCAACTGAAAGAATGAATATATTAAAGAGCTTATTCACTTTGTATAATGAAGCAAATGTTGCTGTCCAGACATAAACTGTTCAGAAAAGTCCACAGCTTAGCATTACCTATTTTCTCTGGACTTTTAAATTTAACAGTATTCCTAAGAATGATGACAAACAGTAAACTTTCTGGAGGGAAATAATGTAATGGCAGGAGTTAATGGCAAGGTCTGTTCGGGAGAAAAATCAAAGAACTTTCCATTACATTTGCTGGGCTACTTTACAGTAGCCGTTATTTTTAATAGTGCTAATATACATCACTAATTATAATAGAAGCAGTGATAATGGAATCTAAATCAGTGGTTATTGGAAGTTCCAACCAGTAAGAACATTAACCACAGGAGGTGAAATGCTAAAAGCCTGGTCATTAGGTGTTGGCACTCTCATCCAGTGTCACCTAGATAATTGTTTATCTAGCCATTGGATGCTGTTTTATGTGTGCAGTAATAAATGTGCAGTAATAAATAAGATGAGTGTTTATCTGTCTTAGAATTATGAATTGTTCTGACATCTCTCATATTAGGAAGTAGATTTAGTCTAATACCATGTGAACAATTATTTCAAGTTTGGATATAATGAGCATTTATGGTATTGTTATTAAGGTTTTTTGTTTTTACTCTTTACTAAGAAATACCTTTAAGTTTGGGAACACTTGCTAAACAACTTTGGTATTGAATTTATTTGAATTTAGAACAAGTTTGAAGCAATTTATAGAAGTAAAAGGAAACCATATCAGTAAAATAAGTGAAATAGCTTCACGTTTAAATTGGGTGATAATTGGGTGAATTGAATTGGGTAGGTTTGGGCATCCCTCCCTTATTATTGGATCCCTCCCCCTAATTATTTGTGGGGTGGTAAACCTGATAAGTGAATGTATATTATACATACATAAATATGCATATATGTGTGTATACTTGCCACTAGACAAAATTATAACAGTCCTTTTCTTTCTCTCTTCACCTTGCTTTTCCAATGATTATTGCCCTTGACTACTACAGGAGAATAGGAACCTGATACTTCTATATTTTTTGTCATCAAATCCTGTGAACAAAGTAATAATATGCAGGATGACAATTTATGCTATTCAGTTTCCCATTCATAACCCATATGAGGTTCTCAGACTGAATGAAGCTAATTGGACTTTTTATATATTTGTGATTGTAGCCAAATTCAATGAGTTATTTGAAATGCAGTGTGTATTTGAAAAAAAAAAACAGATAAGCAAAATAAATGTGGATTTCACAGGCTCTCACTTCAATTTTCCAAGGATAGTTTACTCTCAGAGTTTCAGTGTTATTGAGTGGCAGCCTTAGTAATTTAGGGAGTTATTATCTTGGAACAATAGTTACACTAGATTTTGCAGTTCTTTGTGATTACTGAGCAATTAAAACCATCTTTTAAAAACAGATTGAATTTACTCTTATGTCATGCTACTGACATTGCAAGGATGACCCAACTATTAATGCATTTGCTTTGCCTATCACCTAGTGCTACTTCCCAGGGGAAGAAAGGGAACAGTTGCATCCGTGCATACAAACATATATCTACAAAGGGGAAAAAGACTGAAAAGGAACTTTGGGAAGAAAAATAAATGAAACATGAGTAGCTCCAAGTAATACTCCAGAGAAATCTTGTTTCCCTGTTTTGTAGCTCTTCTCAATTTAAAAAAAAAATGCTGGCATCTCAGAAGGCAGGCAGTGTTGTATGGAGACTGGAGAACTGATCTTAGACTGAGGAAGACTTAAACTGATGCTTTGCCTCTAAACGTATACTGACATATGTCTAGGCACGATATAACCTCTCAGAGGCTCAAGAATTTGTCTAGCTATGCCTTTTCGGGAGAGTGGTGGTGGGAGGGAATCCATATCTGTGATTTCATTGGTGTAGGGAAAAACCCCATTACCAATAAATATTTGAAACTTTTTTATTTATGTTCTAAGTCAAAACTTGGGACCTCAACTTTGATGGAATTCAACTAAATAAAGGAAAAGTATTATTTTGATTACTAACAAGTTGGAGACATTCAATAAATTAAGTAAACTATATGCTAAAATTTCTCAGAAATTAAATCTGAAGTTTTCCCATTTTAATTTTGAAAGATCCTACTACTCTTTTCTATAACATTTCCATTTTAAATGGTCTGGTGAATTAATATTGTGAAAACAAAAAAAGAACAAGACAACTTTGAACTATACCAAAGGATAGTCTGTCAAGGACATCAGTTATTTAAAAACGACAATTTGGAAAGGAATTTAACATAAATATAAGACTCTACAGATTGTCAAAAGGAAAAATAAATCTAATAAATAACACTTTGTTGATATCTGTCAGTCTTCAGATTCTGTAATTTTGGAACTATTGGGTATATATCTCTTAAAACCATTTGGGCAGATACTTTTGGCTTGTGAAATTATTACTGAAGATGAATGAAAATATTTCCCCCCTTTGATATAGAAAAATATTGGTAAAGTGTTCATCTCAAGCATATTTACACATTGGCAGACACTATAATTTGTCTCCCTGACAAAAGATCACACTTGACAAGTTCCTTTTTCTCTACAGAGCCAGTAGGTATGAATCAGAGTAAGAGATTCAGTTTCAAGTTTTTATTTGTTTCTAATCCCATCAGTTGACTTTATCTTAGATCATTTGGGTATATATGTATTGTATATGTATGTATTATATATGATCCAGTTGAGGGAAAGATAGACAGAGAGAGATGTCAACATTGGTAGTAAGTTTTTAAATTAATTTTCTCACACCTTTGGTTAGCTGTTGTTCTTTATACTTGAAGAGAACAAAAATGATATGTTGAAATCAATGTACACTATGTCAGACTGAGGCTAATCAGACCAATATGGGCTTAGAAGGTTCTACCACAGTTTGGACCCCAAGGTACTCAATGTTCTCATTAGTTATCAACTAGAATCATAAAATAATGGACTTTCAGAGATTCAAGTGACTTAGCAGATAGTCCTCACAGCTGAGATACAGAGACGTTAAATAACACATTTAAGGTTACAGAATAACGAAAAGGTACTCCTTTAATTGATTTTTTCTCTCCTTTTAGATTTTGACATCCTCTTCCCTTTGTGGAGTGCAAGGCATAATATGAAACTATTTTTATTATAAACCTTCCAAAATATCATCAGAAAAATGAGAATTATATAATTTCTTTTGTATTATTCATTCATATATTTTACATTTTTCTACCTTGGGTTTCACTCTGTGGTACTTGTTCTGTCCCAAGCAACTTAGAACTTTATTTCCAGATGCCCTCCCCCCAATTTTTCATGTATAATTGGGGAATAATAAAGGTGAAGATGTGTACACTCTGTAAAGACTGACTCTCTCTACCAGTGTGGATTATTGATTCATTTGAATTGGTGTCTTCACTCATTATTAATTTTCTGGGTCTAACATAGATACCCAAAAGATGTCAAGTCTTTTACCGGTATCAGTTGTTCAAACATTGAGAAGCAGGTAATATTAATTAGCTAACCATGGTGTTCCTGTTGGAATGTCAAATGTGAAATATCGCTGAAAAAGGTGAGACATAATTGTCTGATATGCTGGCAATTCAAGTGGTACTGGACCCAGGTTTAAACAGCACATGACTTCTTAAGTTTTACATGTTCCCTTCCTGTATTGATTTTTCCCCCTTTCTCCCCTTCTGTTTGCATTAACTTTTTAAAGACAGTGTCATATAATGTGTGAAAAGAAAAGGAAGGCTGGATGATGATGTAAAGAAACCAACCAAGAAAATGAGAATTGAATCTCACTTTTGGAATTTGGGAAATGTGATGCATGTTTTCACAGTCATTATCCTACTTTATTGTCTTCCCATAAATTAGCAGTAAATTCCACAAACAATAGTTATTTTGAAGTGGTGAAAGAAAAGAGTTAACTTCAGTGGATGTGTGTATTAACTTTTTTAGTTATTTACTTGCTATCACAACTCAGTGCAGTTTAAAAAAATAATAAATTACCTAGAACCTCTTTGTACAATCAAACAATAAGTACGTTTGAATAAGGTTGTTCAGGTATACTTTTTATCTGTATCTTCTTTGAAGTAGCATGCAAAGTTGCAAAACATAGTTGGAATAACTTATAATAGAAGGAAATATGCACAGAAATAGATGTCCTTTGCGCCTGTGATGATTTAATACCATTGAAGCCTGAATTTAAGCTTTGAACTTCTTGCTAATTTAGGTACAAAGGGAAATAAGGTGTTAAACTGTTCTCAGTTTGAAAAATAAAAAAATTTGCGTTCTACAGAAATAAACTAATGCCTGACTTTTAATTCTAAGATGAATTTATTACATGGTTCCTTATAGAATTGACAGTGAGTAGCATCCTAAAATTAGAAGCAGAAGAATCCTTCAAAGACATCTAGTCCAGTCTCCTAACTTTACAGATGTGGTAACTGAGGTCCAGGGAGATGACTTTACATTGCCAGTGCCATACAGGGATTTGGTTTCAGAACTGGGATTGGAAACCAGGTCCTCCAAATCAAAATCCGATTTTTTAATACCCATAATGATGTCTTCAGTTATCGTTTTGCAGAGAGAAAGATAGAAGAAGAGGGAGAGAAGGAAAGGGAGAAAGGGACCAGAGAGAGAGGGAAAAGAGAAGAGAGAGAGGAGAGATGTAGAAGGGAGAGAAGAAACATCTTTCAAATAGATCTTTCTTATTTCAGCTCTCTGTAAAACATAGGGGCATAACTGTCTTAACTGAGTAAAGGTATTTCTGGGAGAAAATAAGATGTTATGGTTTAGGCAAGCATCATGCTGATAATCTGACTTAATACAGGAATAGACTTTTTAGAGAATCCAGAGAAATAAAGAGTTAACATGTCCATTAGGATGTCTCATTCAAGTATCAGTTATCTAAAGTGAGCTTTTGGCATGTGCTGCATAAAAATCAATACATGTAGTTGAATTTTCTGTCAGTGCCTGATATGTCAATATTCGTGCTGATGATTAAAGAGAGATCTCTACACCAGAGATAACAGATGCATATGAGGCAGCATTGACAATCTATTTTGAAAATTTAGGAGCCCGAATTATATTATTTCTCTTGAAAATGGCCATTTTACTTCTGCAGGTAGGTGGATCATGAGAATGGATCATATTAGGGGCAAAATTGTTTCAATATGAACTTTGAAGTACTTTTTGTTCCAATAAGCATGAAAGGAATAATTTCGATGGGGGGGGGGGGAAAATAACATTTTTGTTGGAAATTAATGGATAAGAGAGATCTTTAGCTGCCTTTCTTGGTGTGAATGGGTATGGGAGATGTTCCCTTAGGCTTTTGTTTCTGGAAACAGGCTAAGTCCCTAGTTGAGTTATAGACCCGTAGTCTTCTAAAATTCAACACATTCAAAGAGAATACATTATCTTTTCCCAGAAATATTCCCTTTAAAAAAACAAACTTCTCTATTACTGTTGAGGACACTACTACCTCCTAGTCATTCAGACTCATACCTGAATGAGTATCATTTTCAATTCCTCTTTCATACTCGTTCCCCATATCCAATCTGTTGCCAAGTTTTTCTTTTCTATCTTCATAATGTTTTTAGTATACATTCCCTACTGTCTAGTCATGCAACCACCACATTGGCCCTGGCTCTAATCACCTCTTGCCCAGCTATTATGTCTCTCTGACTCAAATTTTTCTGCTTTCCTGCTGCCAAAGAAATTTTTATAAAGTATATGTCTGAACAGATGATCCCACCACCTCAGGAAATTCCAGTGGCTCTCTATTACCTTTAGAAGCAAATATAAATACTCTGACTGCCATTCACAGCCTTTCCCAACTTCATTCCATCCTCTCTGTCTAGTTTTCTTACATTTTATTCCCCTTCTTGTATTCTGTAATCCAGAAATATGAACCCTCAACTCCAGAGCACTCTCCCTCCTCACCTCACCTTCTCCCCCCTGACTTCCTTCAAGTTTCAATTAAATTTCGCTTTCTGTGGGAAGACTTTACCTTTCTCCCCACCTCCTACCTTAATACTGAGATAACTTCATGAACTCTCTATTTCTTTTCTGTACATAAGTACATTGTTGCTTTTGTGTTGTTTTCTCCATTAGGATATAAACCTATTGAAGGCAGGGACACCATACGGTTTTCTCCTTCTTTGTATTCCTGGTGCTTAGCACATTGCCTGGTACACAGTAAATGCTTACTAAATGCTAGTTGCCTGATTCACTGGCTCACTGGGAATTGCCATTCTCTTCTATAATGTATATAGAATATACATTATAGAATATATATATATAATAGAATATATAATGTAGAGATTTTTGTATTTTTGTTCTGAAAGTTTTGTTTCAACACATCACACAATTCATACTCCCAGTGGAATCTCCACAATGTACAATCCCTGAAAACTTTTAAGCAAAACAACCTACAAGAGTGATTGCTATTAATAGCATATCAATTGTCCATTTGTTCAAAAGAAAGTGGATGTTTTGTATGCTGAAGATCAACCAATCTCAGAGTCAAAAAGTGTCTTAAGAGTTGTCTAGTTCCACCGAAACCTGAATCAGAATCCCTCCTGCACCATACACTGCTTGAAGATTTGTAGTGATAGGACTCTTGTCCGATGTTTTTCATCCAAGTTTAATTGCTATTTAATGTCCTTTTCATTTACATAGTTGAAATAATTATACATTTTAATCTTTTTATTATATTTTATCTGCTTCACTTCATATAGTTCATCCCATATTTCTTTGAATAATTTATATACATGCTATTCCAAATGGTACATTAACATCCCATTATATTTATATAATGAAATGTATATGCACATTCTCCAAATCTTACTCATAGTTTGCTCTGTTTTTGTTCTCTCTGTCTCTCTTGCTCTCTATCTCCTCCTTTTTCTCTTTCTATCACTCTCTCTTTTCCATAGAAGCAGCTGGTCACACAGTGGATAGTGTTGGGCCTGGAGTCAGGAAGACCTTAGTTCAGATGTGACCTCAGACACTGTGTGACCTTGGTCTAGTCACTTCATCTCTGTTTTCTTCAGTTTCCAGTCGAAATGGGGATAATAATAGCAACTAGCTTACACAGGGTTGTTGTTGGGATCAAATGAGATAATGTTTATAGCGATGGTATCTTTAAAAAGCACATAGAAAAATGCCTGGCACATAGTGGATATTATATAAATGTTGACATTCACTTTTTTTTTTCCTTCCTTCCCTCCCCTCCTGTTTCTTTTCTTACTTTGTCATTACAAATAATGTTGCTATAACTATTTTTGTGCTTGCAGGCCTTCCCTTGTTGATAATTTCATTGATATATAAATCCAAGTCTAGGACTGGGTCAAAGGACATGGGCGATTGTGTAATTTTTCATGCGTATATTTAACTTATTTTCCAAAATAGGCAAATATTCTCAACTCTCCCAGCAGTAAATACATGTCTGTTGTTTGCCTGCATCCCTACCAATGTTGAGTTGTTCCACCTATTACGATTGCCTAATTTGATAGATGTGAGGTAGTAGTATCTCAATGTAGCTCATGTCTCTAAATATTAGTCTTTTTGAACCTTTTTTTTGCATAAATATTGAGTTTTGGTGGTGTTGTTTTTTTACCACTGTTTACATAGCATAGAATATTTTTGGTAATCCTGTAAACTATGCATTGATAGTAGAGCAATAATTAAAATGTTTTCATCTGAGACAAAACCACCACGTGAAGGAAGGAAGGCATGGTAAAGGTGGCACAGAGGAGATTCCAAACACATAAAAACCTGCTAAGAGAGAGAACATTTGAAGCACTATGGTTGTGTGAAAATGTGGAATCAGAAGAGGGTTACCACGATTTCAGGACCAACTCCATAATTAGAAGGGCTACCGTAGAGAGCCCACTGGTGGAACAGGTGGTTGTGCCCCAATCGTCAGCCCTTATTTTGTACTCAAGTACTCAAGCCCTTATACCTTGAGTAAAGCCTCATTTGCTCCATAGTATTATTGGCTATGGTTGGTAGCTATTCTTTCCTCTTCTCCCTAGAGCTCCTGAAGACAGCTCATTTACTGAAGAGGACAGTTTTCTCCTAACCAGAGTACCTAACCCTTAGGTAAAATCAAATGCCTGAGCTTGGTAGTTAACACTGTGTCATGCTGCCAGGTGAAAGCTTAATTTCCTCACATTTTTGGTGCCAAGACAGCATAGAGAGGTTTCAGGAAATATAGCAGAAAGGAGAATCTTTCTCCCAATCCCCGGCTCTCCCCCTCCCTCCCACATCTCCCCCTCTCCCTTTCCTTTCTTATATCTGTTTGTATATGCATATTTATGTACACACACACAAATTGTGGATTGTGTGTGTGTATAGTGTATATAGATTTTATATATAATTGTGTATATGCATATTATGTACCTTTATATGTGTATATATATATATACACAATTATATAACTTTAAATTGTTTCCAAAATGAGCACAAATTCTCATTTCCTGTGTGTGTTTGTGTAAGAGAGAGAGAGAGAGAGAGAGAGAGAGAGATTGAGATTAGATGATTTTCTTGAGTTCTAAGACTGTTACCTGGTGACTTCATTACTAGATCTCTGTAATGAGCCTTAGGGGTCAAACTGATTCCCTGGGGGAAGGGAGAGTTGTCATTTGTAAGACAGCAGTAGATCTGTGATTTAGTTGTTATCTATGAGTGCTGGTTGAAACATTTTCTGCAATTTACAATCTTAGTTGTCCTAAGTACTAAGAAGTTTAGATTTGCCCAAGTTCACATAGTCAGTATGTTTCAGAGGCAGGCTTTGAACCCAGGTCTTTCTGGCATCAAGCCAGATTTCTATCCACTGGCTGCACTACTGTTTTATTATTGTAGGAACTGTATTCAAATCCTTTTAGTTGACTAAGTTTGCAAATAATTGAAGCTTTAAAATATATGGGAATTGTGCTACCACAAAAGGAAAAAGAGTCTATAAGATGCAATACAGAAGGAAAGCTTAATTTAAGGCTTGTCAGCAGTCATCATTCTGACCATAAAATTGACATTGTTAGAAAGAAGACTAGGTAGTTGATGGCTATCATGAGCTAGGTTGTGAATGTGAGCACTGATCCTTATTTAATATCTAGTCTATAAAACAATTTCCTTCCCTGGCGCATGAAGGGGATGAGCTGTTTCTAAATTCCTATATTCCTAGTCAGTGGCATAAAATGATATTTCCAAATTCCATTCCCTTTCTCTGAAACAGAATTATCCCTAATTTTATTTCTGTGACATGCAGAAGTCCACAGATTTGCAAGGTGGGGTGCGGTGTTAGATTTGTTACTCATACATTGGCTGGTACTTGGGGCAATTACTATATTAAATGATAAAATAAAAAGGAGTTTTTTACAGTGAAACTTGATTAAATTAGATTCTTACCTTTGAAATTGGCTAAAATGAAACTAATTCAAGTGGAAAATTAATTCTATATTCTAGATGGAATAACTGAGGTTCAGGACATACCGAACCACTTGGGAGATGCCTCAGTAGAATTATTTATTTCATACATAGGTTTTCTCATTTAGAGGTGTCAGTTCTGACATTAACTTTCATGAAAATCACAAACCTTCAGACTACTCTTATAAGGAATTTTGTTCCAATTTTTAAAATTTATCAAGTGTCAATATGCTTAGTAGTTACAAGGGTGCACTTGGAGGCTAGAAGACCTGAATTCAAATGCTACTTCTGATACTTAGTACTTGTGTGACATAGGACAAAAGTCATGTAATATCTCTCGGCCTCGGTTTTCCCATTTGTAAAATTTGGGTCTTGGACTAGAGACCTATGAGATTGTTACAAGATCTAAATCTATGGTCTTATGATCTTGGGACCAGTATAGATATATAAAAGTTTCTTGTTTTTGTGTTTTAGAAAAGGAAATAGTTTTCATATCTTGAAATGAGTGCAGAATGTCAATTGATAAGTATTTCATTACCCAAATGAGATAGGTAAAATAAATATTTCATACCTAATTTTAAAATTAGACATCACAGTGATCAAAATTAATTGCAATGATTTATCATTATAAGAGATAGTATGGTATAGTGCATAGAAGTCTGACCTTGAATTCACAGAGACTTGGGTTCAAGTGCTGATGTCGAAATTTAATGACTTTGGGACCAAAAGCAAATCACTCAGCCTCTCAGTACCCCCCAAGTAGTTCTCTATGACTATTAGAATTATAGAGTTCCCAGTCTGTATTTTCAGGCTAAGTTTCAGCACTAGCAGTTTGCCACACAAGTAAGTCACAACTCCAAAACCCATCCCTCAAAAATGTTTTTATTATACTCAATAAGAAAATAGTCATAGGAAATAATTATTCAAAATATGTAGAGCCTTTTTAAATATTTTATTATGTGTCATGGATATTAAGGCATGTCATAACTAATGACTAATATCCACTGTGTCAGGAGGAGGCAAGAACAATTAACAAGTTAATAAATTACATTTTAATTTACATTTCAAGCTAGCATCCTGTGTGACTGCTTAGCTAGTAAATTTTGCCTTGATTAGAGACCAATGATACCTATTAATAAGTGGAACTCTATTTGGATTTTACAAATTTGTAAGAATTTCACAAATCTTTGTTTTCACAAGAGAATCTAAAATCATTCAGTAGTTTCATATGCTAACAACTGCCCATCAATGGATCAAATATGGATTACGCAATCTAACTTTTAGCTTTGAAAATCAAAGAATGAAGAAAAGGAAAATCAAATAATTTCCATTGTTTTTGTATTTGTTAGTATGTATAAATCCAATTTATAGGATTTATGGGGAAAGTCTTTACCAAATGTGTGTATGTTTATGTATACACCCATAAGAGGCACCTGGATAGTTCAATGGATAGAGTCATGGGCCTTGAATCAGGAAGACCTGAGCTCAAATCCTGCCTCAGACACTCATTAGCTGTGCAACCCTGGTCAAGTCATTTAACTTCTGTTTGCCTTAATCTGTTGGAGAAGGACATGGAAAACCACTCAAGTATATTTGCCATGAAAACCTCATATGGGGTAATGAAGTGTTGGATATGATTGAATGAGCAAACAATAATTAAGAAAAGACTATCCTGAATACTTCTCCCTTTTTTCTTTTGTTATTATTGTTACCCACTATTACTCAAAACTTTGTCACCTTCATCATCCCTATCCTGTCATCCTATGACAGGAAGTCACAACACTTCTCTCTGAGAGAGCCCCCAATGGGTTTTTGTGCAATTTAACTTTATCTGTGCCCTTGAATGGAAATCCATTTATTCCTCTCTAATTGATATTCCCTATGACTGTACACCATTTTTATCACATCAGTCCACATCTCCAATCTCTTCCCCATTGTTCCTAGATGATGTTGCCTCAAACTTTTAAGAGGATTAGGTCCATCAGAAATGAACTCTCGCCTCTCTTCATTCACTCAATGCCTCTGCATGTTCTTGTCTCCTCATTCTCATTTTTTCTCTATAACCCCAGAAGAAGGCATACCTCTCAATCTTTCCATAATGAATGACTTTATATGTATTTTTGACACCATTTCTTCCTGCCTTCCTGTTATGTTGTGACATCTTCGGTATCTTTAATGATTTTTGTTCATTATTTCCCAGCAATCAATTCCAAATAAAAGAGAAAGTTATTTTTTTCATTCATGCCCTTAGATCAAAAGCTAGCAATTATAAATGGCTTTTATACCAGCTTCCTTTGATATGAAGGAAATTATATTAATAATTACTCAAATTAAGGTGGGACTTTCTAGTTTGGAAAATGCTAATCTTATGCCGGCCCTTTATGGTAATTAGCACAAGTATTTTTATCCACATTTTATAGATGAGAAAAAGTCAGAAAAAAGGGAGAATGTCATAGTGGATATTGTTTTAGGCTTCGTTTCTGGAAGTCCCAAATATCCCTCTCTAACATTTGCTAGCTTTGTGACCTTATACAAATAACCATTTATGTGATTCAGGTAACTTTATTTCTAATCATCCCACCCAGCTTGTATAAAAATGGAGACCATCTTTTTCACATAACACCATTTTAAATACCAAAGCCTCATTTAGTGACAATAGTACTCCTTAAAGAGCTACCTGGAAGATATTTACCTGATTTTAAATAAAATCAAGTGTATTCTGTATAACCCTAGAATTATGAGATCAGAGGTCATTTCCAAAAGATTTTGTTTTAGCTTGCATTTAAATTGAGTGCTGGGAAGATCTACAGATCCAAAGAAATGGAAATCTGCATATTTGTCCATGTTTTACTCATAGTTTGAAGGTTGTTTGAAAGGACGGAGACTGGAAGTGGGGAAATGAGTTAGAGTTAAGAAACTTGCAGAAATTCACGAGAAGGGCAATAGACCTAGATCAGTTGATTTTGAAATGAGGGAAGAGATTTTAAAGAGGGATTTCAGGGATAGAACTTGGCACCTGATTAGATGTGAATTACTAAAATATGATGGAAGAGTTGGAAAGCCATCTGTTTTCACCTTAACTGGTATGAATCTTATCTATAACATATAACCTCTAGATTAAGATTTGCAGTGCTAGTATATTCACTACCATGTGAGACAGTCTATCCCACATTTCTAATTTTATGGATATTTTTCATTTTGTTGAGACAATATCTGCCTCCCTGTGGGTTACAAGTATAGATGAGAGACTGAGAGGAGTCAATGGTTAGTTCAAAGTTGGATATTATCACTTTATTTCCCAACAGTTTTGCCAACAGAGAGGAATTCTTGAAAAAGCACTAGTCAGTTTTTTTTAATAACATAAGGTTGGCAATGAAAACTGTCTATGCATGCAACAGAGTTCAAACTTTAAAGTTCCTCAAACCCAAAGTGCATAGAAAACATACAACCTGCCACAAGTCCTAAAATGCATATATTTATTTGCTTTTGACTTTGCACACTACAGAATAATTCATTTTCTATTCATTTTCACAGAAAATCCAAGGAAAATATATTACTTTTATCTCTGATTTGAGAATTGCTTATACAGTTTTAAAAGCAAGTTACTTTGATTTTCTAGATGTGTACAATCAAATAAACCCTCACATATTCAGTAGAACCCCATCTCTTGATATCTCCTAATTTATTCCACATTGCTGGAGCAAAAATATGCTCATTTCAAAGAATCCCATTGAAGGTTCAGAAGAGAGTACACCACTGTGGATTAGGCTATTAGACAGAAATATCAAAAGTGCCTTCAGTTTCAGAAAATTTCTTATTACAGAAAAGAAAGTGATAGTTTATCCACACATTTGAAAAAAAAAAACCAGTTGGTTTCAAATAGTATAATTAACATGGGAGCTACACATGCTAATTCCTTTCTTGGTTTCCAAAAGTTGGTATGTCCTCTTTGAGCTTTAAAACCCAATGAATTAAGATCAACATGAATAGTGGATGCTGTAACAAATTTTCTGTTTTATAAAAGGAAAAAATGTGAATGGCACCTTAAACAAAGAGCTATAAAAAGTGCTGTCTGTGCAAATAGAGGGTACTTTATTCATCTTTGGCATAGTCTAAAAGTAATAAGTAAAATGCAAACCAATTTTTAAAAAATGAGTTTCTTCTTTTTCATGTAAAGAGGCTAAGACCAAATCATAGTGATCTATATTAGATTATCTGAACCTCAAAGGACATTCTCCAAAGAAAACCACCAAAAAGATGAAAAGACTTTTCAGTAAAAGTAGGAAAAGTTAGCTGTAAGTGTGGAAATATATTATTTTTAACCAAAGTGCTGATTAAGTAAGGAAATGCTTCACAGACTGCTTGTCTTCCTTTTAGCTCTGTCTCTTCACTCCTTGACATAGCCTTTGTTCCTAGCTTCTGAGAATTTAGAAAGATTCCTGAGGTGTTATGCTGATAATTCTTTTTTTCTTTTTCTTATTTTAAATTATTTAGCCTATACTCTCCATTCCCCAAGGACAAGTTTTAGAGATTCCTACATACAGACAAATGCCCAGGTATCTGTTTTTGATCTAAAATATTTTGGAAAGTTGCCCACTTTACTTACAAAGCTTTCCAGTGTTCCTTCAATTCTTTTTAGAGCTTTACTGGGTTAAAGCTTCAATTAGGTGATAATTGTCTTTATCACCTTTCTTTAACACTTACTAATCTTCCTTTTTTATTGGACAGGAAGTGAGATCAAGAAGGTAGGGTAGGAGTGAAATAAAGAAATATGTGTCCAAGGAATCCTGATTTAGTAGGGTTTCTTTTAATATATATAATAGAAAAAAAAGCTTCATAGAAAACTTTTTCTATTAAATTGTTGATAGGTTTGTTATGAGACTTTACCATAATACTAAACTACTATATTCCAAGTGATATTAAGGAGAAAAAATACCACTTCTATCCTAATAGTTATCTATTTGCTTGTTTCCCTTCTGGATGAAATAAAATTCCTTGATGTCAAGGGCAGTTTTTATTCAGGCTTTGTATCCTTAGCAGCTGGTAGTGCACTATTCATGTATGTGTCTATTTGTGATTTTATTGCTTTATGGAGCTCCCAGTGAAGGAAATTCGGCAAACAAGATACAGCCTCAGGGCTCTGAAATTTACAATTGTAAAGAGTTGACAGGGATACTGAGAGATTAAGTGATTCATTCAGGGTCACACAACCAGTGCACATTCTATATATATAGAATGCATTTTATCCTCACAAAAATTCTGGGAGGTAGGTGCTATTTTATTCACATCTAACAGATGTGGAAACTGAGGCAAACTCACCTTAGGGTCACAGCAACTAGTAAGCAGCTGAGGCTATATTTGAACTCAGGTCTTCCTGACTCCAGGTCCAGCACTCTCTCTACTGTGCTGCCTGTTCAATGAAGTATAGAATAGAGGATTTTGAAAAGTTCATCTACCTGTGGGTTATGTTCAGTTTGTAACAATGAAAATACATCCTCCATATCAGATATTTACATTACAATTCATAGCAGTAGCAAAATTACAGTTATGAAGTAACAACGAAAATAATTTTATGGTTGGGGGTCACCACAGCATGAGGAACTGTATTAAAGAGTCACGGTACTAGGAAGGTTGAGAACCACTGGTACAAGGAAAGTTTGACAGTACTTTGATGAAGTCACTAAGCCCTTTAAAGACTGGTTTTCAATAGCTTGGTGTACTTCTTTTTCAATGTAGTATCCCTAACCAGAGATATTTTGGGTAATTCAGAAGATTTGTCATCTTGTTGATACGGTTATTCCCAACTTACCTTCCCAGCTGTGCCTTCTCATTCCTACAATTAGAGACAAACCAAGGACAAGAAGGAATACAAGTCCTCCTATATCCCCACCCACCAAAAAAAAAAATTAGCACCTGTAGGAAAGATCACTGGGGACACTCAATTTGCTTTAAAGATATTTACATCCCTATTTAGTCTTTGTCACTAATTACAGGAGTGATTCTGGGCAAGACATATCTCTCTGAAACTTAGTTTCCTCATCTGCAAAGTGGACATAGTAACATATGCACTCAATGCCTTTCAAAATTAGAAAAGTGATTTATAAATTGCAAATAATCTAGATAAATTTAGGGTTTGTTGTGGTAGTGGTGCATTATTATTGTTATTCTTGTCCTTACCTCATTCTTAAGTTTTTGATGTAGTTCAGACTAAAATAGTCCTGGGACAAATCACCATCTGCTATATTCATTTATATTACATTTTCTACAGACTATTGCAGAAGCAGACTACAGACTATTGCAGAAGCAGACACTTGCTTTTTTATACATGAATTTTATATATAATTGCTTTTTATAAATGAATACAAATTTTGGGATATAGTACTATACCTTCTGTAAACTTGTTCAAAGCATCTGTGGTTCATCTGAAGTAACAGACAAAAGTGGGGGTGGGTAATACTCTTCTCAAAGGGTTTTGGCTTCTATTGGAGCTTCATATTTTTAGAGGTTTCATGTCATGTAGTTTGGAAGTAATAAATAATCATCATGGTGATATCTCTGAAAACTGTCACTTTTAAATTTTGATGTATCAGTATTATATATGGTTTTAAGCAAGAACTACAGTAATGTTCTCATTCTGGTACCAGAGTTCTGGTTGCCATTGATCAACCAATCCTCTAGTTATTTATTGAATTTTCATGGATATTTTATGATATATTTATAGTCTAGAGATTCATTTATTAGCTCATGAGTGATAGTGAGCTTCTGGCTTATTAATTGGCTACCTGTGTTTTTCTAGGCAATTAGTAGATGCTGAGGTTTTGCTATTGACAAATTTCATAGTTTGTATTTTCCATGATTTTGATCATTTCCTTGAAAAATCTGCATTGATTACAATTGGGTTCCATAAGGATAATCTCTCCATGATTTTTGAAGCAATAGCCTCATTTTATAACTCTAGCATAAACCCTTCCAAATTCTTTATAGACACATTGTTGTTTGAATTGATATGTGTGTTGTCTAAAAACTATTTTATTCCTCTCTTGGATACTAGCCATTTTCTAGCCTCTGTCTAGAGAAGAATGATCATTGTGAATTTGTACAAATATTTGTGTGCCCCAATAAATTATCACCCCAAAGCTCCTCCCACAACATCCCAGTGCCTTGCCCAGAGCATCTGCTCATTCGGTAATGACTGAATATCCCATTAATTCTAGGAAGTTATAGGATCCTTTCCCTCAGTCTTCATATTCATTTACCCCCCACTCCATTTTTTTAATGAGTACACAAAATAACTTCCCTGAAGCTCATATAACCCCTAAACTTTACTTAGCAAAATCAAAACAAGTCAAACAAAAATTATTTTAGAGGCAATTGTTGATTTTCTGATTTACCATTGTGAATATCTTTCAGGCATTCAATTAATTCTTCAGCTATTTTTGATTGCATTTATTTAAATGTATTCTAAATATGGATAGAATTTCTTTGGAAAGTATCTTTCCCTTATACCTTTTGCTGAAATTCCACATAAAAGTCTCCAGAAAAAATATAATAACATTAGTTTTAAAGCTGAGATTCAGAGATCAACACCAAAATGTCAAACTCAAGGGACACAATAAAACCCCCAAGTGAAGCCTGGACTAGATTACAATAAAATTGGGAAGTATTCACTCACCATTTCCCAATCAGATAAAATAAATATTTCTGAAATTAACACAAATACAATAGAACATAAATGATGCTAATTTGTTGTTTTCTAAGACAACATTTAAGGGCAAGAATTCATTTCTATTTAAGTCTGATTCACTGAACTAATAGAGCCTCACAGTTCTGAGATGAAGCCTGACAGATAATGGAGAAAGTAGAGAGATAGACCTTTGACAACCAAAGGGGTGTGTGAAATATGGTCAGATCATAGATTTACAGGTAGAAGTCACCTCAGAAGTCATCTTAGTCAAAATTGACCTGAGGAACATTAGATTCCTTATTCAATGTCCCAAAGGTGGCAAGCATCAGAGACAGAAGCTGTATCCAGGTCCTTGGAAATTGAAGTAAACATTTCTTCTGCTGTAGCAGGATAAGATAGCATAGGAATGCTGAAGAAATCTAAAAAGTCTAAGAAATGGAGGAATGCACTAAAGGCATTGTAAATGGCTGTGCTAACTTATGGGAGCAGGAAATGGAATTTCATGTACAGGAAACAGCAAATAGCCCAGTTTAGCTAAGATGTAGAATGAGTGAAAGAGATATTATAATACGCAAAAATATGGTGTTGGATCATGAATAACTTTCAGTGTCAACATAAGGAGCTTATTTTTTCAAGGGGACTCCTCTGAAGATTTCTTGATCAAGGCAATGATATAATCAGAGCTGTGCTTTAGAAAGATCATTTTGATAACTTTCAGTAAATATTTTGGGACCAGAAAAGGCAGGAAGCAGAGCAATCAGTTAGGAGGCCATTGGAATAGTCTAGGTCAAAATGAGGGCCTAAATTAGGATGGTAACCATGTAAGTTGAGGGACAAACACCACATACATAGTTAACAGAAGGACAGCTAATAAAATTTCACAACTAATCGAATATAGCAGATGAGGAAGCAAATAATCAAGGACAAATATGAAATTACATACTTGAGTAACTAGAAGAATAGTGTTACCCTCAAGCCTACTCAAATTTGGAGGAAAAAAACCAGGTATGTGGTAGGATAGGGGGATGTAATGAGTTTCATTTTTAGAAATGATGAGTTGCTATTTCTAGTAGAGAATTTGTGATACAACACTGGTATTCAGGAGCTTGATTAGTGCTGGATTTAAATATTCGGGAGATATCAACAAGTAGATGAGTTTTAAACCCTTAGGAGATGATGAAATCACAAAAAGAGAGAAGAGAAAGGGGCTTGCAAGAGAGCCTTGGAGGGACATTCATGCAAAGGAAAATAAAAAGATACAGAGAGGTAAGAAGAGAGCCCAAAAAGAATAATATTACAGAAATAAAGGGATGAGTGTTCAGGAGAAGAGATTGTCTCTGTGTAAGGGGTTAATCAGTGACATAAAAACGAAAAAGAAAGAAAAGGTCATGAAGATGTAGAAAAGTCTGTCACACTCAGAAATCAAGAGGCATGGACATGCTACCATAGTGAAGGAGCATGGTGTAGTGGCTGTGGTACTAGATATAAATCCAGGAACACCTGGATCCAGATGCTGATTCTGAAATCGTTTGACCCTCAGCAATTCACTTCTTTGAGCTTCAGCTTTCTAATTTGCAAAATGGGAATTGTAATAGTATGCACTTTACAAAATTGTTGTGGGGATCAATGGCATAACATTTATAAGGTACTTTGCAAACCTTGCAAATAATTGTATCAATGTGAGTCATTATTCTAAAAGGAAAGATGTTTGGTATCCTTGGAGATAGGTATTTCACTTGAATGATGGTGTCAGGAAGCAGATTATGAGGGATTTACAACTCTGCAGTAGAAACCAAGGAAAATTAAAACAAAATTGAAAAAAGCATTTTTATGAACAGCAAAGATATTTAAAGGAATATTTCTTTCCATTATTTTCAACTTGGAAAATGCTTTATAACAATCTTGCAATTTGAGATTTGTCATACTACATTTGTACCAAAGAAACTTTTCTTTTGTAAAGTAACTTTGACCTGTGCTAATATTTGTGGAGATTGTCACTAAGATTGTTTCCACCTAAGGTGTACTCATATCCTAAAAAGGCCAATATGAGTTTAAGTAAGGTGAGAAACTTTCTATGGATTCATGAAAATGGAGAAGCAAGAGGACCTGGAATTGAACAAGGTAGGGAAGGTAGGGAAACTATTTATGACATAGTGAATTATACCTACAAGTCCATGAGTGTCATCAGTTTTTGGTGGGATAGATTTATGACAAAAATGCAGAGATAGAAGGATATACATCGTTCAAAAGAAACAGATTATTATATAAAGTGAGATGGAGGAGCTTGTTGCATGTTCAAATGATATATATCTGTATAGATTCTATTTCAGAATTTGAGTAGCATCACAATAGGAGATATTTGATTAAGGATGAAAGGTGAAAGAAATAGGAATGACAGTTGCAAGATTATAACAGAGGAACTTGGATCACAGAACAATGAAAGTCCAATTTTGTTCCTATCTTTTCCACCCAGAATAATATTCAAACTAAAAGTGATGGGATGAACTTATTCAAGAAAGAATTCATGTAAAAGTTAGATTAAAAGATAGTAAGAGGACATCTAATTACTTTTCATGAGTGTAAAAATATTTAGACCTAAATAAATTAGAGCCTAGGGCATTGATAAAAAAATCTTGTTATGATTGTGAAGATGGGGGAATGTCTGTGTTTTTAAAGAAATGGATTCTGTAAACAGGCCTGCAAAGTTAAAACTAGTTCCTGGCAAATTAAAAAAAATCAATTCTTAAGCAGAAAGTGGGGAGCATTAAGAACCTCTATAAGAGACTTCTTAATTCTTCGCTTTATGCCATCAGAGTGATCTCATCTGCATGTCTGAGACTGTTGCTATTTCTCCTGCCATTCTTGATTCTGGCTTTTGATTCATCTAGCATGACTTTTCACGTGATGTACTCTGCATATAAGCTAAATAAATAAGGTGGCAATATGCAGTAGTCTTGTATTCCTTTTCCAATCTTAAAGCAGTTAGTTGCTTCATATTCAGTTCTAACTGTTGCTTCTTGGGCCACATACAGGTTCATCAGAAGACAAGTAAGAAGTACTCACTTCTCTTTGAGGGCTTGCCAAATTTTGTTGTGATTCACGCCATCAAAGACTTTAGTGTGGTCAATGCAGCAGAAGTAGATGTTTCTTTCTGGAACTCCCCTGTGTTCTCCATAATCTAGTGAATTTTAGAAATTTGGTCTCTAGTTCCTCTGCCTCTGTGAAAACCAGCATGCTCTTCTGGTAATTGATGGGTCACATATTGATGAAGCTGAGCTTGCAGAAACTTAAGTATATATAAGCTTGCTGGTGTGTGTAATGAGTGCAGTTGTTTAGCAATTTGAACATTCCTTGGCATTGTCCATCTTTAGAATTGGGATGTAAACTGATTTTTTTTCCAATTCAATGGCCACTGCTAAGTTTTCCAAATTTTCTGGCATATTAAATGCAGCATTCTAAGGGTATTATGTTTTAGGATTTTAAATATCTCAGTTGGAATTCCATCATCTCCACTAGCCTTATTGTTAGCAATGCTTCTTAAGACCCACTTAACTTCATTCTTCAGGATGTCTGGCTGTGGATCAGTAACCGCACCACCATGGTCATCAGTGATGTTAAGATCTTTCTTGTTTGGTTCTTTTGTGTATTCTTCTCACCTCTTAATTTCTTCTACTTCTAACTCACTTCCATTTTTGTCTTTTATTATGCTCATTTTTCCATGAAATATTCCATTGCATCATCTCTGATTTTCTTTTCTTTTTTTTTTTTTACTTTAAAAATAATTGGGGTGGCTAGGTGGCGCAGTGAATAGAGCACCAGCCTTGGAGTCAGGAGTACCTGAGTTCAAATCTGGCCTCAGACACTTAACATGCACACACACAAAAACTACCCGTGTGACCTTGGGCAAGTCACTTAACCCCAACTGCCCTCCAAAAAGAAAAAAAACAAAAAAAAATTTAGTTATTTGGAACTTTTCAGTTCCAAATTTTCTCCCCCTCCTTCTAGGCTCCCCTCCTCCACTACGGCGGCATGCAGTCTGATATAGATTCTACAAATACCTCCACATTCAACATCAGTCAAGTTGTAAAGAAGGATTATAACCAATGGAATGAACAATGAGAAAGAAGGAACAAAACAAAGCAAAAAAGAGAGAGAAAGTAGTTTGCTTCAATCTGTATTCAGACTCCATAAATCTTTCTCTGGACGTGGATAGCCTTTTCCATCATGAGTCCTTTGGAGTTGGTTTATACCTTTGCATTGCTGAGATGAGCCCAGTTTATCAAAGTCAGTCATCACAGATCTGATATGTATATAATTGTATACAAGGTTCTGGTTCTGCCCCTCTCACTCAGCATATGCTTATATAAATCTCTCCAGGTTATCATGAAGTCTACTCATTTATTTTGGGGGTTTTTTTTGCTTTTTTTTTTTGGAGGGCAGTTGGGGGGTTAAGTGACTTGCCCAAGGTCACACGGCTAGTTTTTGTGCTAAGTGTCTGAGGCCAGATTTAAACTCAGGTCCTCCTGACTCCAGGGCCAGTGCTCTATTCACTGTGCTACCTACCTGCCCCTACTCATTTGTTTTATTAAATTTTTTATAATTAACTTTTTAAAAAATTTTTAGTTTACATCATTGATTTCCATAAGATTTTGAGTTACAAATTTTCTCCTCATCTTTTCCCTACCCACCCCAACAAAACAGCAATCCCACTGTATACCCCCTCCCCCAATCTGCTCTCTTCTATATCCTCCCCCATTACCCCTCTGACTTTCTGGTAGAGCAAGATGGATCTCCGGATCCCAGTGCCTGTATATCTTATTTCCCAATTGCATGTAAATAATAATGATGATAATAATAATTATATATGCACATATATTTTTCAACATATGATTTTAGAACTTTAAATTCTAAATTCTTTCCCTTCCTCCCTCATTACCCAGCCCCACTGGAAAGACAAGCAGTTCAATGCAGGCTGCACATGTGTAGTTACAGAGAACATCTCCACAATGGACATATTATGTAACACGGACAATATTTCCCTCCTTTCTATCCCATCCTCCCCTTGTTCTATTCTTTACTTTGCCTTTGTCCCTTTATGGAAATGTGTGCTTCAAACAACCCTTCCCCGCAATCTGCCCTCCCCTCCATCACAACCCATCTTATCCCCTTTCCCCCTACTCTCATGCAAGGCAAGATACCCAATTTACAGTGTATATCATACCCTCCCTAAGCCACATTCAATGAGAGTAAGGTTGACCCATCCCCTTTTTGTCTTCAATTTCTTCCCCTCCATTTTAACAGTTATCCCATGCCTCTCCTATATGAAATGATTGACTCCATTCTGTCTCTCCCTGTATCCTCTCATTGTGTTCCTCTCCCACCTCTTAATATCACCTTTTAAAATATCATCCCTTCCTATTCAATTGATCCTGTGCCCTCGGTCTATATACACATATATATACACGCTCCCATATGTATTCATATGCATATATACCCTTCTATATATACATATGTGTATGTATAC
>CM053597.1:101730971-101742666 GCA_028646575.1 Pseudocheirus occidentalis | reverse complement strand
CCCGACTGCTGCGCTGCCTGTAGTGCTTTCTGTCTTGTGGAGAGTTTTGGAGCTTGAAAATCTGTTTAGCGTCCCATTTTATGAGTTTTTTAGCGTATTTGTGTGGGAGCTGTGGTGCTTTGCTGTTTCTACGACGCCATCTTCCCAACAGAGGTCTTTATATTTAATCATTTGGTCAGACCTTTACCTTAGAAAATTTACTTTGGTAGCTGAATAGAGGATGGATTTGAGAGATTTGAGGCAAGGAAACGAGTTAGATTATTGCAATAGTTCAGGTGAAAGGTGATGAAGGCCTGAATTGGAGTGGCAGCTGTGTGAGTAGAAGCAGAAACTACAAGACTGGCAATTTATTGAGATAAGAATGGGAAACTGAATCTAAGCCTGAGTGACCAGCAGAATGGTAGTGTCCTCAACAGTAATGGGGAAGTGCAGAAGAGGAGAGGGAAGGGGTCTGTGCCTGTGGGGAAAGAAGGGTGAATCTAATTTCAGTACATAATTAGTTCAGAATGTCTAAAGGACACCTTGCTGGAGATGTCCAAAAGACAGATGAAGATGTGGGATGATAGCTCAGGAGGGACTACAGACATACAGATCTGGGAATTATCTGCAAAGAAATGACAACAAATCTAAGGGAGCTGAAAAGATCCCAGAGGAGAGAGTAACAGTGAAAAGGGAAGAGAATTCAGGGTGGAACCTTGGAACACATCCAAGGGTTAGTAATGCAAACTGAGATGGAGAAGTTAGACAGATAAGCAGACAACCAGGAAAGAACAGTGTTAAAACAATCTAGATTGCAGAGAACATCCAGAAGTAGAACACTGTAGGAGGTCAGTAAGAACTAGGACTAAAAAAGGCCATTCAATTTGGTAATTAATAGGCTAATGACTTCCCAGTTTCTCAATCCACTTAAATTCCTTAATGTACTCCTCTTATCTACCTTAACTACAAACAGAGATGGTCTTATCTTTGACCATGCCACCACCCCAAGTGTTCCACTTTCATGTTTATTAACTCCAAAAATCTTCTATCCAATCATGGTCTATTATTTAATTCCCCCTATAGCTTTCTGCTCCTATCAAATGGTAAAACAGGGGTCCTTAGCCTTTTTTATATCAAATATTCTTCTGGCAATCTACTGAAGACTATAGGCCCCTTTTGAGAGTGTTTTTAAATGCATAAAATTTAGGATTACCAAAAAAAAAATAGGATTACAAAGAAAACCAATTATATTGAAATAAAGATTTAATTTCCGCCCTCATCCAAGTTCACAGACTCTCTGAAATCTATAAAGTCTCCCTGAGGGTCCTCTAGATCCCAGATTAAGAACCTCTATGGTAGTTAGAGGGAAGAGTTAGGAGGCAAGGGTAGGGTGAAAAATGAACTAATCTGGAAATGAATGAACTTAAAAATTAAAAAAAAAATTGTATTGTCACTGTTTTAAAAATATAAATCCATTATGACCAAACAAGATACAGAGAGCATTATGAAATGCAAAATGGATAATTCTGATTACATTAAATTGAAAAGCTTTTGTACAAAGCCAATGTAACCAAGATTTGGAGGGAAGCAGAAAATTGGGAATTTTTACAACCAGTGTCTCTGACAAAGGCCTCATCTCTAAAACATACAGAGAACTGAGTCAAATTCATAAGAATACAAGTCATTCCCCAATTGATAAGTGGTCAAATGATATGAACAGGCAGTTTTCAGAGGAAGAAATCAAAGATATCTATAAGCATATGAAAAAATGCTCTAAATCACTACTGATCAGAGAACTGCAAATCAAATCAACTCTTAGGTACCACATCTCACCAGTCAGATTGGCTAACATGACAAAACAGGAACATGAGAAATGCTGGAGTAGATATGGGAAAACTGGAACACTAATGCATTGCTGGTGGAGTTTGTGATCTGATCCAACCATTCTGGAGAGCAATCTGGAACTAGGCCCAAAGGGTTATAAAAACGTGCATGACCCAGCCATACCACTTTCTAAGGCTGTATCCCAAAAAGATCATACAAGTGGAAAAAGGACTCATACATACAAAAATATTTATAGCAGCTCTTTGCGTGGTGGCAAAGAACTGGAAATCAAGGGGATGCTCATCCGTTGGGGAATGGCTAAACAAGTTGTGGTATATGAATGTAATGGAATACTACTGTGCTATAAGAAATGAGCAACAGACAGACTTCATAATAACCTTAAGAGGCTTATACAAACTGATGCTGAGGGAGGGGAATAGAACCAGGAGAACATTGTACACAATTCCAGACGCATCACGTCTGTGATGACTGACTTTGACAGACTGGGCTCCTCTCAGCAAGGCCAAGCCATAAGACAACTCCAATGGACTCATGATAGAAAAGGCTCCACATCCAGAGAAAGAATTACACAATTGTAATGCAGACTGAGGCAAACTACTTGCTCTCTCTCCTTTCTGGTTTGTGTTATTTGTTCTTCTTTATTATTCATTCCATTGGTAATAATTCTTTACAAAATGACTACTGTTTAACATGAAGGTATAAGGAGAACTTATACTGGATTGCCACCATGGGGGCAGGAAAGGGGAGAGAAAATTTGGAACTCAGAAACTTGTGGAACTGAATGTTGTAAATAATAAATTTTAAAACTTTTTTTAAAAATTCTAAATCCACTTTACAGTGGGATCGCTGTTTTGGGGTTGGGGGTAGGGGAAAGACAGGGAGAAAATTTGCAACTCAAAATCTCATGGAAATGAATGATGTAAACAAGAAAATAAATTTTTAAAATTAAAAAAAAATCTAAATCCAGATTTGTAGTCTAAATCCTAGTTACACAGTCCATCCAAACCAATATTAGGTATTCAGCAGTACTCAATCTTGAGAAATGTAGGCATTTCATAATATCGACCTCACTAGCTTAGAGATATAACCCCAAATCACAAGTTATAGATCTAATTATCAAATTTACCTAAATGAATCATTATTTTAACTGTACTCCTTGGGGAAAAGCATGCCAGTAAGCTTTAATAATTTGTACCAAAGTGGTCAGAAATGCTGAGAGTACAATCCTGGTGACAAACTATCTACTCTTTGAGAACTAGCCTAATTAACTATTAAGAAGCATCACCAATAAGTAATTTTGTTGGAAATACTCAACTCCCACTTCTATACTTACAAAAAGTGTTAAAAATCAGTTTTTAGAATATCCATAGGCACTAACTTAACTCTTATTAATTTAAAATGCAAAGTTCTTATCCAACAATAGAACAGACATGCTGTAGATGAACTGAATCATATCAATGTTAACATTTTTCACTATAAATGAAATAAAAAGATCATTGCAGCTAAATGGAAATATGGCTCAAAGGACAGACAAAAAGTTGACAGAATTTGTTTTCCTTGAGACCAAAGGCAGTAAGAAACACCATTTCATGTTTTAGTCATCCTGCCTAACACAAAAAGACGACCAGCAAAGGTTAAGTGTAGCTTATCTGTTGCCAAGAAAAAGAAGGAGCCTTCTAGGTCATATGACCAATAAGATGAAGGACTAGACATTTTCTCCTGATTTTCCTCTACTCTCAAAATTCAACAAAACACGAATTATGGGTAAGAGGTTGGTTAAGTAATTTCAACTATCTCCAAAGGCCCCCTCTTCTACCCTTCCACCCCCATCCCCCATCTGGAAAAGCAGCACAACTTGGGTTCCAATCAAGGAACAAGAAGGGCAAGAAATCTATCCGGGGCCACACAGCTAGTATCTGGCTTTCCTGACTCTAAGGCCAGCATCAATTCTCTACTATAAATGGCCTCTCCTATAATTAGAAGACATTGCCAGAGGTACTTAAGGTGGATACCCTAGATTATTCACAATGGTCTTATAAATCTTTTTGTTTGTATGTATCACCATTATTCCTGTCACTTAGTCTTTTGTCATCAACTTTTACATCCTTCTGATCTTTTCTCAACTCAGCAAATAGCCAACGAACATTTAGTAAGTACCTACAAAGTGTCAGGAAAAGTGGGATACAAAGAAAAGCAAGACAGGAGAGAGATGTGATGGTAGCTAGTACAGACAGACTAAGGGGGGGCTTTTTTAAGGCTGGGGAGACATGAGCATATTTGTAGGCAATAGAGAAGCAACCAGAAGACAGTGATTAAAGACAAATGAGAAGGTGAAGATGATGGAGAAAGCAATCCCTAGGAGGAGACAGGATGGAATGGGATCACTGATGCAGGCTTTGTCAAGAAGGGCCGCTTCATCACTTGAAGCAGAAGGGAAGGAAAAGATAATGGCAGAAGGCATTTGGATGATACAAGATGAGGAAGAGGGAAGAAGAGGGAGCTCTTGTTGAACGGATTCATTTTTTTCTGTAAAATATGAGACAAGGGTCTCACCTGAGGGAGGAAGGGGCAGGGGAGGCATGGAAAGTCTGAAGAAGGATGAAAAGGGGAAGTCACTGTAGAATGAGACAGTGAGTTAATTAAGGGGGTGTAAAAAGATTATTTAGAAGCAGTAAGAGTCCAGTTCAGGTTATGTAACATAAATGTGTAGCAGACCCAGTCTGGGCAGATGTATGATTTTTGAATATGATTTTTGTATCACTCTCTGGTGGGAGTGATCCAAGCACAAGGCTTGGCAAGACACAATCAATGATATAAGGGGTCAAGGGTTTTAAGAGAAAAAGATGATGTAGCACTGAACTGATTTACCAAGGAGACAAGATGGGGAAAGGTGGAGAATGTAATTAGCACAGGGGTGATGGTCTGAAAACTGAGGACTTAAGGGACTAGAGACAAAGAGCAGGGTTTGTATAAGACTTAGTCAGAAGAAGAGGTGGAATGCTAATAGCATATAATCAGATGAAGGAGTATCAGAGTTCATGAACGTGAAAGTGGATCATTTTTGACTGACGGCATGATCAAGGGTGATGACCTAGGTGAAAGGCTAAGGTAAGCTGGAGAAGGTCAAGGAAAATGAGTAAGTTGAGGAACAGGGAGGTTAAGGATCGCTTAAAGGAATACCAATGTTTGCTGAACTACCCTACTTTGAGGGCGGGAGTTGGGTAAGAGAAAGCTTATAAGTCAGAAACTAACCTAACTGAAGAAGGAAAGAGAATAGCCTAGATTTAAGAAGTCAACAGCTACCAGGATTTTGACTGGGTGGTACAAGTGGACTGCACAAACCCCAAAAGAGAAAATGGTTGTGATGGTGGTAGGCGCAGAATTCACAAACAGCAACGAGGAGATAAGGTATATTCCAACTCTCCCACTTTGACCAATAACAGAAGGAAGTAAAAGTGCTACCAGTGCTGGAAAGGTTCTGAATATCAAAGCATTTTGTATTTGATTTTAGAGGTAACAAGAAACCACTGGAGTTTATTGAATAGGGGGAAAAATGAATAGACCTGCACTTTAAAAAGATCATTTTTGACAGCTAAGGGGGCAGTCTGAAATGGGAAGAGACATGTGGCAAGCTGACCAACAAGTTATTGCAAAAGTCCAGGTGTCTGTAAAATGAATGCTTGTACTAAGGTGGTGACACTAGTTCCCTCTGAATTCCCACCTACCATCAGATTAAGCTTCCTAAACACGTCATTCCCCAGTTTAAAAACTTTCAAGTATTCTTCAAGGACTTGGGGGAAAGTGTCTAACCACCTCCTGCAATGGTAATGGGAATTTGAAGACCTTCCCTGCCCCTTAATAGGCCAAATGTAATCACACAGAGCAGCAGTTCTCAACCTGTGGGTTATGTTCAATTTTTAACAATTAAAATACATCCTGCATATCAGATATTTACACTACAATTCATAAAGGTAGTAAAACTATAGTTGTGAAGTAGCAACCAAAATAATTTTATGGTTGGGGGTCACCACAACAGGAGGAGCTGTATTAAAGGGTCATAGCATCAGGAAGGTTGAGAACCACTGATATTGAGCCTGTGGTAAGAAGTGCTTCCTGAACAGGTGGAGTAGAGCCCAGAAGAAAATGGGAGTCAGAGCAGCTACGTGGTGGGAGAGAGAGGACACAGGCAAGGAGACAGCTAGGTTTGTGTTTGTGGGAAGGCTTTGGGATGGTGCTGCCCCCTACTGTGTTACAGTCTATTAACTTCTTTGTTACTATGATGGATTTGGTTTTCTGGTGTCAGGATTTGGCTTTCTGCTGTTTGAATAAATGTTTTGCTCCTGTCTTCTATGTGGAGAGTCTGTTATATTTTGCAATTCAGAACTATGTCGGCATATTAATAGCTCTGGGTGCTTTGAATATCCCATCTGCACTAAACCTTCCCATAGTCTAGATGCTCCAGTTTAGTCTAACTTCCATTTCTAGACATCTAACCCTATAGCAAATCTTAGCGTAAATAATAAAATATTTGTTGAATGAAATTCTCTACAGTGATCTAAGTTTATAATGCCAGAAAAGTTCACCAATAACTTTTCAAAAGGCTTTATACATTTCACACTTTCATCTTACATATTCAGGTTCTTTTATTTCAAAAATCTATTTCCATAATATTTTTATCCTCTTAAATGGGAGGAGGGGCAATACTGAAAATTGATTTAGTTATATTAAAAAAAAAAACTTTTAAGGTTTGCATCTGAAATAAAGTGTGGTATCTAAGGAAAATAAAATATATTGTGGTAAAATACAAGGTTTACTCTGAAAATAGTATATACAGAAATACTTTCCCACTGATTTTTAATCATAATTTCAAATATGTCTTCCCAAAGAAACTCAATACCTCAAATTCAGGAGGCTTGACATTAACTAAAAGCATTCTGCTGTGGTCAACAGGAAGCCTAGGTGTGTTTCATTCCTAATTTGTAAGAAAAGTTTGTGAAACTGACAATTTATCGAAGTTTGCACAGTCACTGAAAGTAAACACATAACAAACCACACAATTTCCCTTCCACTAAGAGCAAGTAAAACCAATTAATTTTATAAGCTTCTAAAAGACTGCTCTATCAAATTCAGTCCTTCTCCAAAAAACTGCTACTTGAATATCAAGAGGGAAAATGTCACATCAATATGAAGAAAGTTGGAGAAGGCTTTATGGAGTAGGTAGCATTTGAACTTAACTTTAAAAGACAGGAATTCAACAGACGAAAAGGGATAACAATCGCTACATAGAGAATGAAGGGAGGAGTGAGATTATTAATAATTATTATAATAATGATAGTTCAAATCTATATAGCCCTTACCCTGCAACTAAGCTTCTAGCTAAGTCGATCCTCACAACAACACAAAAATATAGGTGCTATTATTATTCTCCCCATTTTACCACTGAGGAAAGAGAAGCAAATAGATTAAGTGATCTGTCCAGGGTCACATAGGTAGACTCAAGTCTCCCTCACTTCATGCCCAGATAGTGTCACCTAGCTGTCTCCCGAAAGAAAAGCAAAGGGACCAAAGTAAATATAGGGTATATTAGTAGGGGATGAAGATGAATCCAATTAGTCTAAAATGCAGAATGCATAGATGGTAATAATATGAGATAAGACTGGAAAGACAGAGCAGCACATACATACCATAAGCTCTAAAAAGATTCACAATCTAAAAATAAAAAGGTTGTATCACAAACTAGAGAATAAAGAAAATTTTCTCATTATGACTAGGGGTAATGTTCTAGAATAAGAGCAATCATTCATAAAAGATAAATGATAAATTTTGATTATGTCAATTTGAAGTCTTTGCATGAACAAAAAGCAATTTGGCTTGACAAATACCAATGTCCAATGCAAAAGGGATATGAGTGGGAATTGGGATTTGATCTCTGATAAAGGCCTAATAGTTTAGAAATTATTGTAATATATATTCCTACACACACACACACACACACACACACACATTCTTATATATAAATAAAATACAGGAAGCAGTTGCAAAGCTATAAAGTCAAAAGCTATTTCCCAAAAGTTAAATCAGGTGGTGAATAAACAGGGCTTTTTTTTCTTCCTAAAATGCAAACTATTGACAACTCCATAAATTATCCCAATCACTAATAAGAGTTAAAATAACCTAATTTTTATTTATTATTTGTAAGACTGACAAAGATGCCAACTTAAGAAATGAAAAAGATTAAGCACTGATGATGTCAAAGGACCACTTAAAGGGCTATGAATTAGGCCAAATTTTTGGAAAACTAGTTGTAAATATACTAGAAAAGTCACTAAACCGTATATATTCTTTGACCCAGTGATACCACTACTGCACATTATACCCCAAAGAGATTAGAGAGGGGAAAAGGTATGTCTATAACAAAATATTAAGTTACTCAATAAAGGAGTGCTAGGCCCTGTGCTCACAAGCAGCACTTTTTGTGGTAACAAGAAACCAGGAGAAGTGTTAAGTGTTCATAAATTAAAGAAGGGTTGAAAAATTAGGACATATAAATGCTATGCAATCATGTTGAATCTAAGAAAAAAATTAATATCAAGAATTCAAAGAAGTCTTGTGTAAACTGATACTTAGAGAAATGGAACCAAGAGAACATTTTACAGCAACCTTAGTAAGAAAAGGGAAAATCAGAACCATCAAGTGAAATAAATTAACTCTCCCCTCTCCTCCCAGCAGAGAGGGGGTGGACTATAGGAGCAATTAAGGCACATGGTATCATATGTGGTCAGTGCTGATTTGTTTTTTTGTTTGTTTGTTTTTTGGAGGGCAATTGGGGTTAAGTGACTTGCCCAAGGTCACACAGTAGTGTTAAGTGTCTGAGGCCGGATTTGAACTCAGGTACTCTTGACTCCAGGGCCGGTGCTCTATTCACTGCACCACCTAGCTGCCCCGATTTGTTTTTACTATACTTATTTTGTTAGAAGGTGGTGCCCCTGGGAAATGAGAGGGACATAAAAACAAATAAAATAAAGCAATACAAATTACTGAATGAAATAGGAAATGGAGGAAAGGGCAGCTTTCTTTATTTCTTTGCTATTAGGTCATTATCAGAGACTGAAATTCTCCTACCACCCCCAACTCCACAGATAGTGGAGTAAAGTCAACTTGATTTTGTTCATGCAAAGTCTTTTTAAGTTTACATAAATAAAACAATGAAAAGCATTTTAATTAAAACAAAGAAAGATAAGAGTGTCAGACAGGCAAAAGGCAAAAAGAGTCTGAACTTGACTGAGGAGGAACAAGACCGATTGTCTATTTAGAGGGCTATTACTTTTCTAAATAATTGGAAGTAAACATCTGAACATGCCTGGAATATATTCTCTCCTCACCTCTGCCTTTTCAATTCTCTAGCTTCTTTCAAACCTCAGCTCAAGTGCCACCTTCTTTGGGAGACCTTTCTTGATTTCCCAGTTGCTAGAGTTCTCCCACCAAAACTACATTACGCACACACTTATTTATATACTTCTTGTCTCCTCCAACAGAAGTCAGGCTCCTTGAGGGTAAGAATCACCATTTTTGTCTTTTTATCAGCACAGTACCTGACATAGTACATACAGTACCTACTCTTTTTTGACTCATTGAATAAAAGTTACTAGTTGACTAAAAAGTTACAAATCCTAAAGCTCACTATTTCATATGCTGCCACTTTATCTTAAAATGTTTATCACACAGGTGTACAAATATGTTAACTGAATCAATATATAATTGAAGAAAATAAAATAAGGGAAACCGTTAAATGTTCTGAGTCAAAGTGAAAGATCTGCAAATTCACTCTTTGAAAACTCACTTCCCATACTGGCGTATCTGTTGCTTTAAAAAATATTACTCTATTAATGCTAGAAGGGCTTCTTTCTCCATACTCTGAAAAAGGGGGAAACTAAGGGATTGATCAAAGAAATGGAGTTAATCAAAAAGGAGAAATGCGTAAAGGGACAGAGCTGAAACCAGAAGAGAAGCCGAAGAGCGCTTTAGTTTTTGGAACTCTGCACTTTCTACTATGCGGATTTGCTATCTGCTGGATCCTAGCAAAAGGGAACAGGCAATTATCTTAAATGCATAATTTAACAACCATATGCTCACTGAAAGAAATTCTGAATTATAACAACCTTATCTGTCTGCCCCCTCCCCCACACCCACATGTGGCTCAACTTAATCCATTTCAGAAATTACCAAGAAAGTGATAGGTGATAGAAAGGAAGAAAAGCAGGTGGAGGGAGGGAGAGGCAGAAAAGAGGTAGACAAGAAGCACAGCGGAGCTTGGGCTGGAGATTTCTTTATGCATTACTACCACCAACAATGGTAACAACGACAACGAGGCATTTATAAGCCGCTATAAGGTTTTTCCAAGCACTTCACAAATATTATCTCATTTTACCCCACAAAGACCTTGGGAGGTTAAGTGCCGGTTATTGTCTGAGGCAGGATATGAACTCAGGTCTTCCTGAATCCAAGTCCAAGGCTCTATTCACTACGACAACCTGATTTCAAGATATTTACAGATAATAAATTTTATTGCACCTCGTTTATGGTTCCATCCGTCACTAGGAAGTTTTAGGCCTAAACATCAACCAGTAACAAGCAAAATACTGAGTACAGACACAAGAAACGGAAAATGAAGGCCCTACAAACTGATCTATTCATGATATAATTTTAAAAGATCTAAAAAAAAAAACATAAGATAGTTTCTCATGGTTAGTACCATGAGGTAAAAATAACATAACTGGTCATAATTTTATGAAGACTCATGATGTCCAAATGAACCCAGTCTTGTCAGTAATACATAAACACAGTGAAAAACAACCCCACTCTTGCCTTTCCGTGGATCCTAAGGTAGTCCAAAGAGAAATGTCCCAAGCCCTCCAAACCCTCGCCTGGCTCTATGGAAGATAAAGGCAGGACTCTCAAGAGGTAGGAAGCGAAGCCTACTAAGAAAGGTCTGGATACCAGTGTTCTTTGGAAGAACAGCCCCCCCTAAAAAAGTCAAAAGGGCCAGGTATAAAAACAGAATTTTAAGCTGAAGACGGGTCCTGAAGGGCTCACAATCTGGTGAAGTAGGTGCTATTAGTACACTCATTTACAGAAGAAGAAACTGAGGCTCAGATAAAGTGGTCTGCCACTGGAGCAAGGTAATGACATAGTCTGGACTACAATTCAGGAATATCCCTCTCTCCTAACAGTGAAGGGTACTGCAACAGTCCATGGAAGATCTTAGTCTAGCAAGTCTAGGTCTTCACATGCAAAGGAGAGTCTGTACAGTTTTATGCCTGTTTTTCCAGTAGTTATAAAAGACTTGTACTGATCCATTCAGATCCATTCCAGATACCTCTGGATCAAAGCACAGATAGTCAAGTTAATAGGGTAAAGTCTTTAATAGTACAACAGACAAGTCATGCTCCTTGTAAGAGGGTAAAACCAGTGAGCTTGAACCCACTTTCTTTTTTTAAACACTGCTGTAAACAAAAGAACTAATCAGTCGGAAAATCAAACACTGCCCACTTTTCAATATGGTTACAACTCAAGATTTAATCTGACATTTTAATTGTTGAGAACACTACTCATTTGGACAACATTGAGAACTATCCTTCCATCTTAAACTCACTGCTAAAATTTTCTTAAATTTTTCTAAAAGTTACAATGAAGATGGAAGATTTTGTAAAACTAGTTAGTCATAAAAGCTTAGAAGCCATCATGAAGCCCACCCAACTATTTCTATAACCATAATTATGTTATTTAAGCAGAAACTTAAATCAATTCACATATCAAAAAATTTTATTTAATCCCATGCACCATAACATACACTAGAGAAAGATGGCAATAT
>CM053597.1:101688592-101730871 GCA_028646575.1 Pseudocheirus occidentalis | reverse complement strand
CTATTGTACAATATGAAGGAGTTTGCAGATCCTATACATGATTGTATGCCACCATGGCAGGGATGGGGGGGATGGGGAGGAAGGGGAGAAAAATCTGAAACTCAAGTGACTCTGGAACTCAATCTTGTAACCTAAAAGTAAACAAACAAGTCAATAAAATTAAAAAAAAAATCTCAGTCCCATCACTTGCTACCTCAGTGACCCTCTGGCAAGTCACTTAACATCTTTAGTCCTCAGTTACTTCATCTATAAAATAAGAGAGGGTTAGACTGGGAAATCTCTCAAGAGTCCTGTGGTACCACGACCTCACAAGATAATGAGAAGAGACAATGGATCATTGGCAGAGCCTCTAAGACACTGTATGGAACTGCGTCTGGTCTGAACACCAAGGGTACAGAAGGACAGGTGTAGTGCAACAAAGAATGAGGAGGAAGCTTGTACTATCTGGTAGCTTCTGATTTTAACTGAATTTTGCCAACATACCATAATTGAATCTCTGGTGCACGTTTAGTTACACATATATTATAGGCAGTTATTTGGGAAGTAGAAGTAGTATTAGAATTCTTACTAGTCTGGACCTATGATACGATTTTAATAGCTCTGGGTCTATGATATAATTATCATATATTATTATAAATTTAACATTTTATACAATTTTTCTTCACAACAACCAAGTAAAACAAAGTGCAAGTTTATATTATCTCCTTTTTAGAGATGAAACTGTTATCGTCCTCGTCATGTGTTTATTTTGTTTTATTAGACCAGATTTGTAATTCTACTTGTAGAAGGAATCTCTAATGATCAAATTCACTATTCCAAGGGCTGAGGAATGTGCAGCCTCAAGACCACATGTGACCCTCCAGGTGCTCAAGTGCAGCCCTATAACTGAATCCAAACCAGTCAAAGGGCCGTACTTGAGAATCTAGAGGGCTACATCTGACCTCGAGGCTGCAGGTTCCCCACCCCTGAACTATTCCAATGCTCTACAACTTAAATAGGTTGAAATAGTTGCTGGGAGTCCTCAAAAGTTAAAAGTGATTGGTCCAGATTCACTGAGTTACTATGTGACAGAAACAGGCTTCCTGAATCTCACTGACCACCACACTATGCTGCCTCAGGTTTCTTTAATATGAGTGAGATTGATTTCTTCTGACCAGCAATAGACATTACAGAAAAATATATATATAACCAAAAATATCTAAAATATATTTGGAGAAAAGTGCTATGTGTGATCAATATACATACATGCATACATACGTACATATTCCTTATTTAAAAATAGACCTGATAAACTGTTGATGACATCTTTGTTTTAAGTTGTCATCCAAATATCATGTAGATCAATGAACGTTCATTTTAGAACGGTGAATTGATCGTGTTACAACTGAAGGAACTGAGTTTGTATTGAATAAAACAAGTTGCAACCTGCTATCTGACATGTTTATAGATGTCACATTTGTAGAAATTAACTGGCATTGACTCTGAAAATGATATCATCTTACTCTTGATAAATTAACGAGTAATTTCTTGAAGTCACATATCATTAGTTCATTCTAAGGTAATAATGACATGTATTATACAATTTATTTTTATATAGCGTCCGTAGTTCAGAATTTAATTAATGCATATATGAAAAATGTAATATATTAATTAAATCCTGTATGAAAAATATCATATTTTAAAACCATGTTTTTAATGACATTTTAATTTAATTTATAATTTACTGAGAATATATACATGTTATACTGAGGTACTTAAAATGGCACTATAGTTTGCAGTACTGTAATTAGGACTTGATTAAAAAAACTCCCCTGTGATGAATCAAAATTTTTCATAAATCTAATGAGGATTTGCTTGGAAAACATGTCTATCAAATGAAAAAGCAAGGCATATTATCATTCAACTCCATGATTTATGCAGTTCATAAAATGCATTCAATTCAATTCAGCAGATATTTGTGAGTAAATAAATGAATGCACAAATACTATGTGCAAGGCACTGTGCTATGGTGGGGATAAAACTAAACTGTAAAACCAAATGCAGGAGATTCAGATAGGGAGAGTCAAAATATGTATAGAAGTGGTCACAAGGAGGGGCACTTTAATCTGGAAAGTTTTAGGCATGGTGAGTAGATCAGTATAGGTTATTGTATTGACAAACTTCTTTCAGGAAAAGTGGTAGAGTTGATTTAATCATATTCCGGAACTATAGAGCTGGGTTTGTTGGAAGAGTATGTGTCTTTGGGCAAGGTAGATGTTGAGACTGTTGAGAAGATAGCCACAAATTAGGGAGTTGAGTGAAATATGGCTTCAGCCTCCCTGAAGAAGGGGTCCAATGAAGACAATCATTAATCAAAAGACTGGGGCCACAAGGTAGAAGTTCTAGTGATGAAAGAGTTCAGATCTCCAATGGAGATAAAAGTAGATAGCACCTCCCAAGGTGTTATGAGAATAAAATGAAATAATTTGTAGAAAATTAAAGCACTATGAAATGCTACTTATTAGTGTTATTACTACTACTACTACTACTACTACTACTACTACTACTACTACTACTACTACTACTACTCCCTTCCTTACTAGAAGTTACACTCTATTCACTCAGGGAATGTAAAATATACAAAGACAATGAGATGTAGTGTGGTATTGTGAAAGTATTTTGTAAACTAGAAAAAAAAAACAAAATCAAAAATCAAAAGTAGAATGGAATTATAATGAGGATGAGTACTTCTCAAGGTTACATATGCAAAGTACTTTATCAATAGTTCAGACAACTAAAATTGATAGTAAATTTCCCACTGAATCAATGGAGGGAGTTTCATCTCACTGAGCTGCAATGGTTTTCAATGTGCAATATGATAAATATACATTGGTATTAGAGAATCAAAGAAAATATGACAATTCAGTTCAGATTTAGAGCATTAGAATTTTGAGGTTTAGGTTCATTCACCTTAAAAAATATACAAATTCTCGGGGAGGCTAGGTGGCATAGTGAATAGAACAGCAGCCCTGGAGTCAGGAGGACCCAAGTTCAAATCCGACCTCAGACACTTAACACAAAAAGCTAGCTGTGTGAATTTGGGCAAGTCACAACTCTAATTGCCCTGCCTTCCCCCCTCCAAAAAGCAAAAAGAAAAAAAACAAATTCTCTTCCAATATGGAATATACATTATGTGTTTTCTAAGTAAACACTAAACTCTTCTGGTATTTACTTATAAAGAAGAGAATTTTTTTCCCCTTAATATGCAACAGAAAGGATTTATTTCTCTTCCTATTTCATTAAAAAGGTAAATTCATCTGTCCCTGGTATGGAGAAATTCATATCATGTAATGCATTCTTCTTTTACCTGAGGATAATGTTCATTTGGAATCTGGTACTAATCCCTCTACTTGGGAAACCTGTTTTTTCCACTATACTGTTTGTTAACTTTCCCCCACAGAAATGTTATGCCAGAAAACAAGTGCTAGATACCAAAATCTGAAAGAGATGCATCATTAAGTTAATTCCTGAGGCCCAGAATTCTCTTTTCCCAGTCAGTCCCATAAGTGAAGTTCTTTTTTTTTTTCTCTTCTATTTGCTTCACTTCACATTTTCTTTATTTTCTTATTTTAAAGTGGTAACAGACCTGGGTAGGCACCTAATGTACCGGGATAGTTATTTGGAAATCCTTTTTGTTCAGATTCATTGGAAAAATAAAGCTTATTAGAAAACTTTACTACCACCATTAAATTCATTAATTGTATAAGACTACAGTAACACTAAGGTTGAGTATCCTTAAAGTACCAGAAGGTGAAATTCTAAGGAGAGCCTATGTCTAAAAGAACAGTACTCAGGTTTCCTTGACTGGGAGCTTTCAAGAAAAAGGAAAAAAAAAACAGGATCTGGCAGCTTCTACACTGAGGGATTGAAGGGCCTGGAATATGATATTCCAGAGAGCAAGAGAGCTGGGATTAAAACCAAGAATCACCTACCCAGCAAAACTGAGTATAATGTTCCAGGGGAAAATATGGTCATTCAGTGAGGTAGAGGACTTTTAAGCATTCTTGATGAAAAAACCAGAACTGAACAGAAAATTTGCCACTCAAACACAAGAAGCTTAAGAAGGTAAACATTGCAAAGAAATCATAAGGACTTACCAAAATTGAACTATTTACATGCCAATATGGAAAAACAATAATAGTGACTTATGAAACTTTTCTTACTATAAGGATAGGTGAAGGGAACACAAATGTATATATATGTATACCTACTCATATGTCTATATAGGAGGGTATATATGTGTATGAATACATATCTGAGCATGGGTATATATGTGTACATAGAGGGTTCAGGATCAATTGATTAGAAAAGATGGTACTTTAAAAGGTGAAATTCTGAAGTGAGAGAGAACTTGAATGAGAGGAGACAGGGAGAGATAAAATGGGATTAATCATCCCATATAAAAGAGGCAAGAGATAACTGTTACAGCTTTACTTTCATTTACTCTCATTACATTTGGCTTAGGGAAGGAATGACATAAACTCTAAATTGGGTACTTTGCCACACAGAAGAGTAGGGGGGATGGGGATAAGAGGAGGGATGATGGAGGGAAGGGCAGAGTGGGGTGGAGGGTTGCGGGAAGCTCACACCTCAGTAAAGGGACAGGGACAGGGTAGAAAACAAAACAAGGGCGGGGTGTGGGATATGAAGGAGGGACATACAATCAGCCTCTCATAATATGCCCACCATGGAGATGTCCTCCATAATTACACATGTACAGCCTGTATTGAATGGCTGCTCCTTCCAGTGGGAATGGATGACAAGGGAGGGACCGCAAGAATCTAGAATTTAAAGCTATACAATCAAATGTTAAAACAAACATATATATATATATATATATATTATATAATTATTATTATTATTAATAACCACATGCAACTGGGAAATAAGACATGCAGGGACTGGGGTAGGGAGACCCTCCCTGCCCTACTAGAAAGTTAGAGAGGTGTTGGAGGAGGACATAAAAGAGAACAGATTGGGGGAGGGGCTTTACAGTGGGATCACTGTTTTGGGCTTGGGGGTAGGGGAAAGAAGGGGAGAAAATTTGTAACTCAAAACCTTGTGGAAATGAATGATGTAATCAAGAAAATAAATTAAAAATAAAAATGAAAATAAAAGGAAAAAAGTTTCAGAAGTTACATTGCAACAGATTTAAAGCCACGATTGGGGTCTTAAAACAGTGATAAAGACTGTTATTTATAGATCAATCAGAATCCATAGAAAATTCAGTAAAATATAAGATTAAATCAAAGTTATATTTCAACCATAACCAAAAATATGAATAAATCATGTTTAAAAACGACGTTGCTTTTAGATCATTTGCCAGATGAGAACAAAGAAATAAATTCACTCAAATGCTTGAAGATTCAAGATCTCATTCAAAAAAGTTTTTATCAAATAATGCTAATTAGGCCCAATCCAAACCTGTCTAAGCCATGTGATTCATATTCACATCCTTCTATAAGTTTTAACAGAAGATTAATTCAATATTATGGGAGTCTTTTCAACTTTTTTACATCATAAAGATAAGAATGCAGTAGGTAGGCTGTCATTTTCTTATCCCTTGCTCTCAATACCACGGTGGGTTATCATCCACCTTCTTTTTCATTTGTCTTTCTTCAGTGACATCTTTTATACCAATTCTCCTCCACTGTTTCTTAATTGCAATATGTTATACCCTGTTCATGCACACTGTGTTTCTCTTTATTGCTTTTTAATCCCTCCTTAAGTTCAATGCTTTTGAGACCTTGCATGACTTTTAGCCATATGGTATCATTGAAATAATGTTGTTATAAATGTGGACCTTTGATTCAGACAAATCCTGATGCTATAACACAAATTTTAAAAGTTTGAAAAAGGATGATTTTTTAAAGTGATAAACAAGTGGAGTTGCCACATACTAGGATTTTATTCCTATAGTCTGAAGCTTCCCAAGGACATCTTGAACTACAATTTGATTTACTGATGGGGAATGGCGAGGGAATCATACTAATTTGCCTTGTAGTCTAAGATTATTCTAATAATTCATGCGGAGTTTATTCTAGATATTAACAGTTACAACAGTTATGTGTATGTATAATGTGTTTATATATATGTGTGTGTATGTTTAATTACATATAATATATATGCTTATATATGCATATATGTATGTGCTGTTCAGTCATTTCAGCTATGTCCAACTCTTTATGACCCCATTTGGGGTTTTCTGGGCAATGATAGTGGAGTGGTTTGCCATTTCCTTCTCCAGATCATTTTACAAATAAGGAACTGAAGTAAACAGAGTTAAGGGACTCACCCAGGGTCACATAGTGTCTAAGGTCAATTTTGAACTCAGGTCTTCCTGACTCTACATCCAGTGTTCTATCCATTGATCCAACTAGCTATGTATGTGCTAATATGTGAATATATACATATATTTGTGTATGTATACATATGTGTGTGTTTGTGTGTATACACATGTGTATAGACATACACACATATAATTCACAAGTGTGTAGAGATACATACATGATTTTATAGGTATAGGAAGCTCAGCCTTCTCTGTCAACATGAGCTGAAACTTGCTCTACAAGTTAGTCTTAAGCTTTTCACTGAGACATTTAATAGCTTCACCAAGGTCATGTGACCATTGTGTCACAGAACTTGAACCCAAGCCTTCTGGACTCTTAACACCAGATCTTTATCTCCTCTGCTAAGCTGCCTCTCAACTGATAATAACTGGCATTGATACACACTTTAAGGTTTGCAAAGTACTTTTCGTACATTATCTCATTTAATGAATTGCCCAATTGCTTTTCAGAATGTCTTCTAACCACTAACATTCCTAATCAACATTTATTTCTTTAGTGCCGTCATTTCCCAGAGACTTTTGAAGCTATTGGCTTTCTAACTGTGTAATGTTGGAGCAGACAATTTTATTTTTCCCAATAGGTTTATTCTGCTGAGCTAAAGTCATCAGAGACAATTTTAATTTTTTTTTTCCCCAAGCCTCTTTCAAAGTGTGTTGACACTGCAGCTGAGTCTTACTAGACTGAAGATTCATAGTTGGTAAAGTGCTTAATTTTTTGAAATGTGGAAATGAGACATTATCCCATAAAATTGTATATTCCCGAAATAGAATTCTCTAGACATATTTCTGTATCATATGCTGGAACTATTCTTTTACTGGGGCAGTTTGGGGGCATAAATGTATTAATCTCTATAATGCCAAGCAAAGGCAACTTCCAAGGTTCAGATTACCAGCATAGCAAACCCCATTTATTCAGCAAACATTCACAGAACAGAGAAAGTCAAAATACAGTATAACTCCTACATTTCACAAGTAAGTTCTTCATTCAATCTGGATACTACTCCACCCTTAGACAATGCATGCTTTTAGTCAAAGTCTCTTCTCAAATGGAGATCGGACTACTCCACCCCTAGAGCATGCATTCATTTAAGTTTCTTCTCAAGTGGAGAGTTCTTCTCAAATGGAAATCAGTTTCCAATCATCACAAAAAGGTCCAAGGTTTCCCACCCCTGGACTCAAAGTAATTATAATACCATCCATTAACACCAAGCACTTTCTCAAAAGGGAGCAGGAGAGTACAAAAGGCCATCCACCCTTAAGCTATAACAAGGTCAAGATAACATCTCAGCATAGAAAGGCCAAAGGAAAGGCCTTTCTTTCATCTTCACTTGAGGCAAGCCCTCAGCAATCTCAGTTCCTGGGGAGACAAGGCTCAACAAAGCCATAGCCAGTGTCTTCATCAAGTCACACTCAGCCTGTAGAACAGTCCCAGAACCCCTGAAAGTATCAGCAAGGCCCCCTTCCAGGATTTCTGTGAACATACAGCAAGAAAGTCCTTCTTCAGGGCTTCTGCACCAACAGCCAAGTTCCAGGACCTCTACAGCAGCAGCACTGTCCACCATCAGGTGAATCTGGAAAAACATCATCAAAACAGAGAGACAAAATCCTGGCATCACAGCCATGCCTCCTCAGTTCTCAGCAGCTCCAGGTGGCAGCCCTCAAAAGTCCTGGGCAACTCCAGTGGGCTCTTAGCAATCTCTCTCAGCAACTCAGGCACCACTGGATACTGCTCTTCCAAAATGTCTTTCTTCTTCTGGCCTTCTCTGGGATTGAGCCTTTCTTCAATTCATGGCTCCTCCCAGGTCAGCCCCCTCTCTTCAGGTCAACAAATCCATCCCACAAGTGGGATTCACAAGATCTGGGTCTTAACACTCAACCCAAAATCCAAGTCAATTCAGGGGCATCTCCAAATTACATTACCATTGCAATCACTAATTAGGAAATCTAGTTTAACAGAATTCTACCCTCCTCCCACCAGCAAACCAGGTAACTTTGATGTTGCTAGAAACACAGTTGAATAATTCTTCATGTGGAATGTAGCAAACAGATAAAAATAAAAAGAGATTAAATTACTTGGGAAATCTGTATGTAACGTGTTACATTCACACTCTTTTATTTGTGCTAATTACTGATTTGTTTTTAGATGGCTTGGTGATCCAGTAGGTCATGTTAGGCCTAGAATCAGGAAGACCTGAGTTAAAATCCTCCATCAAAAGCCTTCCAGTTATGTTACCCAAGCTTGCTAATGTAGAATTCCTTTTGTAATTATGCAACTAGAGTGTTCTTGTTACTTTTTGGATCTTTGCTATGAGGAACAGTAGTTATTTTTTTCCATGTGAAATCCATCAATTTGGAAGTTATTTTTCCTCCTCATTTGACATTATTTAAAGGTATAGCAGTAACAAAAATTAAAAAAAAAAGTTTTTGAGGCCTAATTGCCTTTGTTCATGCCAGATGGTGCTGGTTATACCCCTTTTTGCAGAAACAAGAGCATTCAAGTCATATCTGCAGTTCTCTGCAATGGTCAGGGGAACTTGCTGAGCCAGCTGTACAGCTAAAGAGAACTGGGGACAATTCACTAGCTCCTCATTGCATCTTTTACTGGCTTATAAGCAGTGCAGCCCTGCTTCTTGTTTGCTCAGGACAACATTTTGCTGATTGGTGAGAGAAATGGGTCCAACAAATACCATTCAGGTACATGAGGGACTCAGAATCAGTGCGTTATGGAGAAAGATCAACATTTCAAAGCATGTCATTGTGATTCATACTAAGGCAAAGGAAGACATCATTGCCTAACCCTGCTTACTATTTCAGGTTTGTACACAACTTAGAGTTATAGCCCATCTAATATCATTAACTGGTTCTGTGACAAAAATGATTTTAGGCAAAACAATGTTACAGAATGCAATCATTTCCCTAAGGAACAACATTACAAATGAGTGATTAATTAAGCAAGGGAATGATGTTTCAGGAGAGACTAACAAATTTACTGTGGGGTTTGGTTATAATGTAGTAATAATATAAGTGTGAAACATTTGTTTGGCCAGTGTTATAGATGTTCCCTTTTTTTGGCTTTCTACATAAGTGAAGTTTCTACATAACTGAACCATAGAAAAAAGCACAAACTAGACCAATGTGAATGATATTTGGGATATAGATTAGGGTCTTGTTAAGACAAAGTAATTTTTGTTGAGCCAGAAGCTCCACCACATATCATTACCAGAATGGGACAAAGGACAATTACAAGGGTATAAAAGAGAATAATTTCTGTAATTATTTGAGTACACATGATCCTAAAATGGAAAAAGGCTTAACTTGTATAACTGACTACAGAGGGAGAAATAGCTTATATATGTGGGGGTTGTTCCAAATTAGAAGAATAATATCTCTAGGGGACCAGTGAGAATGTACTTGATAGGAGCTACTTTGGTTGTTTCTTTTTTTGTCCCCACAAGTCCTTAACACCTTACCCTTTTGGAAAATATTAATATAATATAAAAAAATCCAAGCAACATCTTTACTTAGTGCTTTTTGGATTGCCTGAAGTTTTTAGTTTTGATGTTTATCTTATCTGAGACAACTTGACAGTGAGTGCTTTCACATTCCTGAGGTAAATATACTTGAGCAAAGAAAAGATCATATGGAAGTCATGAATAAGGGGGAAAAATCTGTTATATATGGATGAAAAAACTTGAATGTTCTGTCTTCTATAATAGATCAGAAATCCAGGTGTCCCAGGATAGTTTTTTTTTTTTTCATTTTGTTTGTTGGCTAACAGAAAAATAGGGAGAATGTACTAATAGTGTTTGGTGTGAATTTATTATAAGAACTTCTGTAGATCACATTTATATCTTTAAAATACATCATATAAATTGTTAATTCACATTAAACATATTTTAAGTTTATGCAAGTGTAGATAATAGAGATAGTACAAAATTCTAAAGTATGTAACCAACCATGTTTCATACCAAGCCAAAGGGAGCTATCATCTGCCCAACCTAGTTCCTAAATTTGGGTTTATGCATCTAGCACAGATGTTTGAGATAAAGAGAACACTGAATATATGCTAACATTGTGTTCCCCTTTCATGTTAACTTACCAACATAGCAACAACATCATTGTTCTCAAGTTATGCAAACAGAACCATAATTACAGAACAATTCTGTACACTTCTGTGTCTCCTACCACACTTTCATTTTTATTTATTTATTTTGCTTTTTTTTGAGGCAATTGGGGTTAAGTGACTTGCCCAAGGTCACATGGCTAGTGTTAAGTGTCTGAGGCTGGATTTGAACTCAGGTCCTATGACTCCAGGGCTGGTGCTTTATTCACTGTGCCACCTAGCCACCCCTTTTTATTTTTTATTTTATTTTTTTCTCCTACGACATTTTCAATGCATTTCCTATTCTCAGTCAAGAGAGGAAGGATTCCATCCTTCCAAATAAATATTACGTAAACATGTCAGATATACCGTGTAGGCCATGCCAACTACTTCTTCACCTTCTGGGAACATTCTGGATAAAATCAGGTAAATCTAGGGTCCAGTGGTTCTCAACCTTCCTAATGCCGTGACCCTTTAATATAGTTCCTCATGTTGTGGTGACCCCCAACCATAAAATTATTTTCGTTGCTACTTCATAACTGTAATTTTGCTACTGTTATGAATCTATCTGATATGCGGGAGGTATTTTCATTGTTACAAATTGAATGTAACCCACAGGTTGAGAACTGCTGATCTGGACAGCTGTAAAAATAAGACCATTTATTTTTCTGCTGTATGTCTTCTGTGCCTTATGATGCTTCTTCTAGGTATATTTTTTTCTTAGCAAAGAAATATGACTAAAACTGACTTTTCCAAGTGTTAGCTTTTTGAAGATTCAGCTGAGGTGTCATCTCATGCATGACCACTGCTTTTTCTGACTCTTCAGTTGTTAGAATATAAGTTCCTTGAGAATAGTATCTATAGTATATCCCCAGCAATGAGTAAAATATCTAATAATAAATGTTAAACTAATTATTGATTAATTCAATGCTAGTCCAGTTCCAGTGGAAACTACTTATATGCTTTGTATTTATTGTACTTGTGTATTTATATGTTAATAGGATAATATATTGAGAGCTAAAGTAAACCTATAAGCCATCTATATAGTCAAAGCTCATGATCTTACAGATAAAAAACAGACTTAGAAAAATTAAGTGACTTGTTCAAGGTAAAAAAAGTAGCAAGTGTATAATAAACACAGGTTTATAGCGTTGCTCCTTCCCCTGTTTAACCCAAAATTTTTTAGAACAGGGATTGTTTTATTTACATTTCAGGAAATCCTAGCACAGTGCCTTGACATAATACAAGCTTTAACATACAGTGCTTAAATGTGTATAGAAGAGAGAAGAGAAAAGGAGAGGATGTGAGAAGATTGGAATTTTTTCTGCCTGTATGACAGTTTATAAAACAAAGGTTTAATGTCCTTCTTGGTTCAGTGGTAAAGTCCACCCTCTTAAACAGATTCTTATCTGAATGAAATGTTGAAAAGCAATTGTTGAATCTATTTGGGATTGCCATTCAAATGGAATATCATTTTAGTAAAGCCTGTCAAGACCAAATTTTCACTTTAAGTGTATGCCATGGAGTCTTTTACCTTCATTATACCCAGTTCATTGCCGTCTGAATAATAAAAAGCTACTAATTCCTCCATTCCATCATGAAACATCAGGCTTCCCTTGTTATGTGATTTCAGATTTTTTTAAATTGCATTTTGTTTTCTAAATATACCAAAAAATGACATACCAAGCAAATTGAATTTCAGAGGCAAAATGTAACAAATAAGACATAATCTACATGAGACAAAGGATCAACAAGAAATTCAGGAAAATGCCTACAGAAATCAACTTATATACCCAAGTATAAAGTCTAATTAAACAAAATATAGTCACGAACTGAAGGAGTTCGTGAAGGAGTAAATATAATGTAGGTCATACCACGTACCTCCTAAAAATAGTGATTGTTTTTAAAGACTTTTAATTATCTTAATGATTCAAGCAAAAAAGATATTGTTCCCTGTATCGATTTCCTCATTTCTACACTTTGCTTGACTTGTTTAAATAGACTTGTTTTTAATACTCCAAAATGGTCAGGCCATGATATAACCAGTGTTGATATTTTGATCATCTATATTTGTCCTGCCATCATCATTTGGGCTGTAAGCAATCAGTACTGGTTATGAAGACTTCCAAAATTATCTGTATGCTTCAGTATTAAGCAGGATGCCCTATTTCCATCCCCACTCATCATCAATTTTTTCAATGACACTGGAAGTAATACTGTTTGGAGGTTTCCTAAATGTGTGGCCAGGCTAGAAATATACATGACTTGGATTAAAACCTAGAATTTAAGAATACTTGAACTGGAAGGACCTTTAGGATGATATTATAGAGCCTCTATATTTTACTGATGGGAAAACTGAAGGAGACAGTAAAATGTCAGCAAGGAGAGATGTATCCTGCCATTAGTGATTAGAGTGCTGGTATTGGATTTGGAAAGATTTGGTCTTAAAGTCTGCTTTTGACGTGTCCTGTCTGTATGCTTCTGCAAAAGTCACTTAATCTCTCAGTGGTCTAGGTAATTCTTTAAGACTCGGAGTAAAAAAGATGGTCCTTACCTACATTGGTAGAATTTTTAAAAAGTAGATAAATTGTTTTTGAAGCTTTTAATAAAAATTTGAATTTACACTGAATTTTAAAGTTTAGAAAAAAACTGTCCTCATGACAACACCATTAGGTAGATATTATCATTTATTAATATTATTATTGTTTTTTTATAGATGAGAAATGTAATACTTAGGAAAATTAAGTGATTTGCCCAGAGTGCTCATAGTTAATTGACTGTCCATTTGTCCATTATTCACGTAGCTAGTAGAGGCTAGAACCAGGATTAAAGCACATCTCTTCTAACTGCAAGGTCAACAGTTTTTCCACTTGTTTTGATGCTTCTGTCAGATACAATCCTTATAGATTAGATCAGGGGTGAGGATCCTGCTGCTTTCAGGCCACATGTGGCCCTTGGCCTGAAACCACTTAATAAAAACCTTTGTTCTGTGAAGTTTGGATTCAGTCCAAGGTCCACACTTGAGACCCTAGAGGGTCATATATGGCCTTAAGGTCACAAGTTTCCCATCCCTGAACTGAAAGAATAAGATGTAAAGATACGCCTGCTCTAAGCTTTCTCGTAGACATTCTAGCATGTTTAATTTGCCTTGAAAAAATACCTTTCTGAAGATACTAAACACATTGGCTCTAGAATGATCATCTCTCTGACTCTAATAGAATTTCAGATATGTGTAACTACTCGTGTTTTCTTGTAACATCAACTATATGCTAAAAGTGAAAGAAGTCTTTATTATTAAACAAATACTGATATCTTTCTAGACAGAGATTAGTTACACCAACCTTCCCAGTGCTTTTGATAAGTGCCAGAGAAACAATTTACACCAGTACTTCTTCAAGAGCACTTAAAAATCTGTCTCTGCAGAGCTGAACTGTTTAGCTGAGAAGGTGTCCAAGATGCAAGAGGAGTAGGTTCGTATATTTCCCTCATGTTTTTCTTGTGGCCTTTTTTTCCTGCTTCGACCCTTTTGTCAGTCCCATGCAGTAAATGAGAAAAAAAAATGAGATAGACCACTTGCAATAAACAGGAAATGTATCTTTTTGTTTACGAAAACATTAAATGTTTTCCCTTCCTTGGAGAAGTTTGGAAGAGTCTGGAATGAACACAGAAGAAATTGCCTAAGAAGATTTTTTAAAAGAAATGAAGCGCAGCAAAATAAACTGAAAGCAAGTGATTCTTCCCATGCTACTTTAAGGAAGACTCTAACCATGTTTGGTAAATAGTATCTCTCATGGTTTTTCATCACCAATTCATTCTTATGTAATCGATTGGTACTTGCATCACAACTACTCTTTGTTTTATGAACCTGCATTCCTAGAAACTACCATTTTTAAAAAAATTTTCCTCAATACTGTCTTTTTTTAAAGATGGTATTTTAAATACTGTCTTTTAAAAAAAACAAAAAGCAACTTATTTCTTTGTTGCATAAGTAAACAGCTTTCTCACTGTTCTCTTTCAAATGCTTATTTTGGAAGGCTGTTTTTATCACATCATGCTTTCTCAGCCCAAATATCTTTAGTCTCAATTTTAAAAAAAAAATCTCTAAAGCAGGGAATCTTAACTTTGAATCCATGAATTTTTATTAATATTTTGATAACATTGTTTCAATACAATCCATTCCCTTTCTATTTTTCTGTATTTTTCTGTTTTGGCACATATGCAGACCTTGCCAGTTTGCTAAGATGACATCATTCAAATGGAAAATGAGAGAAAACTACTTCTGGGAGAAAGCTGAGGGTTGGGGCATTTCTGGACATTTTGTACCTGGTGCTGGTTCATTTACCACACTATTGGGAAGATCCTCTTTTTCCCCATAATTTTTATAGCCAGAACTTTTGGCATTTACAAAGGGCCTGATTCTCATCCAGTGGGGAAAAAAAGGCCCCTTATGAACCACAGAGTAGATGCCCTGGAACCAGGTGCACAATGTCTACAATGCTCCAACACTCATTATTCTCCTGGAAGCAGAACCCTAACTCCTCCAAGTGAATGCTGACATCTTAGTACATGGATGGGGTCTGCAGATCTGCCTGTTACATTTATTTTGTGCATTTAAAAACATTCTCTTGTGAAGAAATTAGGAACCTAACCACTTTAGTGTCCCTTTCCTCACTACTCTATAAGTAGCAATGATATATTTGTGCTAGATAAAGATGAGAGAGAACATATCAATCACCTAGAGCCTACTGTTACAGTATAAATTACATTCTATTATTGTGTACTTTGCCCTCTGTTTTCATTACTTCTGGTGCTAGATATAGATATATATATGTATATATATATATACACACACAAATATAAAATACTTTTAAGGTAGTTTTAGGAGGGAGAGAGCACTAACAACTGAGAGAATCAGGAAAAGTTCATGCGCATGGTACAGCTTTGACTGCTTCGTGAAATTAGAATGGGATCCTATGAGGTGGAGAGAAGACTGGAATTTAGATATGAGTTATCCTTAGGACAGTAGAAACACGAATCAACACAGAATCACAGAATATCAAGGATGGAAAGGACAGAAGAGACATATGGTCCAACTCATACCTCCTAGAGAACCAGTAAAATGTACCCTAATATGTACCTATCTAAACTTTCCTTAAAGGTGTCTGTAGAGAGAAAACCTACTACTAATACAGCTATATATTTTTTATCTTCCATTAAGTCCAATTATTTTATTAACATTATTTTATATCAGAACTAGTTACTTGTAACTTTTTTTTTTCTTTCTGGAAAACTAGAAAAAATATGATCATAAGTTTTACCTTTCTCAGTCTCTGTATCTGAATTTGTCTCTTTCATCCTCTTCCCCTCCTCCTGCCCCATCATCTCAATCTTCCCATCAAACATATACACACTTCTATACCCATCCTGCCCCAGATCCCTATTTATTTATATTTTACCCAGATTTTTAGTCATAATAGATATTTACAGTTTGTATTACTTGAATCAAGTAATTTTTAAATACAAATAAAAAGGGGGGAGAGGGATATTTAGGGACAGAGACTCATCCTGGACACTTGATTTGTAATTAAAACTCAGATTTCTTAATTCTGATCATATTGTTATTCTCTTTTTTTTACATTTCTTTCAAATAGGCCAGATATAGAATATGTCATGGTCCCTTCTCCTAGCTCCTTACTTCTTTTGAATGACCATCTATGAACCTATTCCAATCTTGGAAATAATAATTCACCTCTTTATTGTCCCTAACTTTTCATCATCTAGTATAGTTCTATCTTATCCCACTTCACAGGTTTTTCCCCATAAAAGTTCTCTCTTTGTTGTCTTATCCATTTGATCATCAGAAAAATAAGACTTCTAAACTATGATTTAGCTTAATTTCCTCCTTGTAGGAGGAGTTACTCTTTTCATATTAAGTAAAATTGTTTTCCTTTAGTGTCCCTTTACTTTAATGAGTTTGTGTGGCAAATGACTTGGTTTTTGTCCAGTTTCCTCAATAGCAATGATCCAAATTTATCTTGCTGAATAGCCACCTTTTCTCAGGAAAGAACACACTCAGTTTTGCAACTTTATTTTGCAGGACAAACTGATTGCCCTTGCTTTTTGATATATCATATTTGTAAATAATGTTCCATAATTAATTTTCATTTCATATCATAGATAAATGACATTGTATAATCTTAGATATATTTTTTTAATAAATTAAGTCTCTTCCTTGTTGCTCAAAAGATATTTTCTTTAATATGGTTACTCTGTAACTTCATGACTACATTTCTGGGTTAATCACACACAGAGCTCCATATGATTCCTCAAAGAATCCTATTCATTTCATCAATATATACTTTGCTCTCTAGTTTCAATACTATGATTTTCCCATTAGACTGTAACCTCCCTGAGAGAAGAGACTATGCCTTTGCATCTCCAGCATTTAGCATAGTGCCTGGAACATTAGGCATTTAACAGATGCCTGTGGACTGATTGACTGACTGAAATATGCCTTTTGGGATATTTTTTTCAGCGTGTTTTTCCAGGACACTGATAATGCTCAAATCACCTCATTAATATATGTCTTGAAAGCTGATTTATTTTGGCGTGTAAGAACTCCAGTAAAGAATTCAACATTCTTCAAATGTTCCTTTCTTTATTTAGTTCTGGTATTCTTTATTTCAGCTCTTATTTGTTTAGTTGTGCATCTGTGTAGCACCCTAGCATACCCAGGATGGCTCCTAGCACAGGTTCTTAGATCTGCTTTTCTCAAGGAAAGCAACTCAAAATGGGTTAACAATCTTACTTTATTCAACCATGTATCATTTACCTAGATCAGGGAGAAGAGTCAACACCCTGAACTTCAGAGAAAATATGAACAGCAGTTACAAGCAGACAAAAATCACAGAAAGAGAAACAGACCAGCAGAGAGGGCTTTCAGCTGTGTGACCATTACATCCATACTCAGTCCGTTACCAGAGAGGAAAGTACCAACATCTGGGTTTTCAAAGCTGGGGGGGCTCAATGGCTGCCCAGAGTCTCATCTGGCCAAATCACACAACTCTTCTCATGAGTGAGCCTCAAAGCAAAACCTCACATCAGGGTATATGTAGTCTTCTCCAGGGTCAGACAGCATCACAACCCTCGTGAACCACTGCCCAATCACAAAGTAACAAGGTGTGGGTATTCCTGAAGAACAAGCCTCCAGCCACAGGTTCTATATGACCACATTCAGCCTATTAGGGGGCAGAGTATATTTTCAAATCAGGGAAGGTTCTCAGAGTCACTTAAGCCTATCAAGGAGTCAAGGGGCAGGGAAGATCTTAAAATTTCCATTACCATTATAATCTGATAATCTTTTTATCAGGATATCCATTTCTTTTGTGAGATTTTATACCATTGGTTGCAGTAGAACCTAACCATCTCCTAGGTCAAGAGAACGTGCATTTCTTGGAGACGGACTACTGACTTTGTATCCCTAGCACAGAATCTGATATATAATAGACTCTTTTTTTTTCTTTTTGCTTTTTGGAGGGCAGTTGGGGTTAAGTGACTTGCCCAAGGTTACACAGCTAGTTTTTTTGTTAAGTGTCTGAGGCTGGATTTGAACTCAGGTCCTCCTGACTCCAGGGCCGGTGCTCTATTCACTGCACCACCTAGCCGTCCCATATAATCAACTCTTAATAAACGCTTGTTGATTTATTGTCAGTTGTCTTTATTATTTTTCAGTTCATGTCAAAGTCAAATTTATCTTTTATGCTTTTAAATAGTTAATCAAGCTTCTAAATTTCTCTAAATGTTCTTTCAGTGATGTAAAGCTCTTCTACTTAATCATATTTCCTAAAGTTCTCACTATTTCACTGTTCAGATGTTCTATAACAATCCTTTTAATAATGTGCCATCCATGGCACGCCAACACACACACACAGCACATGCAGTATACATAATATATAATGTATGTGAATATACTAATATATATTAATACACATTTATCTCTGTATGTAGACAGATGTGCATATATACGTATACTTGCACTTATTCATTTATACATATTATTATATGTGTATGTGTGTACTAGAATTAGAAGAAAACTTGTTGATTACCTCATCTACCACCTATCTTTTTACAGATGAGGAAGCTGAGGACCAGATGAGTAAAAGAGATTTGCCCAGAATCCCACTCATTTACCCCATAAAGTATCTTTATACCACAACTGAAGAGTATTCCAATAAGAATTAAGTTAGGCAAAGTGTTGCTCCTCTTTAAAATACTCTCCAGAAAATGAAGGTTTCATAATGACCCTGACATTTCTGTGAATAGGGCAATCAGTCTAGTGATAGATTCATGTTAAAGAGGAAGCATCGTGGAGACATATTTGTTTTTGTTCAATAAAAGATGTATCATGGCACGCATTACCTATATTGTGTAATCCACTCAAAAAGCATGTCTTGACTATCTGACTGGAATGCATCAATATGCAAAACTGGAGTTACTCTTCAGAACTGAGGCAAGCTTTAATAGATGCTGTGCAAGCTTCTGAGACTAGACACCGTGACGATTTTGTAGGCTATCTCATTAACGAATTGTATCTCTGCAGCATGCACTGCTTACTTATTTATTGAAGAGATAATAGGAAATAACCAGTTTCTTTGTGAAGTCATAAATAATATGACAGAAGGATATTAAGTGCACTGAGATGTGACAGAAAAGCTAAAACTTGTGGGGTTTTGTATTTTATAATGCCAGCCTTCTTTTCCCCCCATGGGTACATGCAAAATAAACAGATATGTTTGAGATGTTTATGCAGCCGATTATCAATTTAACATTGCAGCAGCTGAAACGTGGGTGTCCTAAACTGTTGTGAACTCCCTGTAGTTTTTCACAGCATCGTGTGCAAAAGGTCTTTGCCAGGGTAGGGGAGAGGGAAGGGGGATGGCTCTCTTCTGGTGCTTTCTATAATGCAGAAACTCCTTATGAATACAAAGGTGATCTCTGACTATGCATCTTCTAATCACCCTTCTGCTCCTAGAAAGGGGAGGGGATGGTGATCTCTCTTCTTGTCTGACTTAGTTTTACCAGTTTACTAAAACAGTTCCAAGCAATGTCATGCAGAGATGATACATTAATGTCCTTAGTGTTATCACCAAGAGAGCTCTTTTAGTTGCCTTTTGAGGGTTTAGTGGGATCGCACATTTATTTTGCAACAGTAAGTGAATAACAGACTCAAGAAGAGTTGGAATGAAAGTTGTTCTTTAATACCATAGAAAACTGCTGAACGCTTACATGTATGAATCTATGTGTAGAGGTAATCCAAATGTGGTACTTTTCTGTCATTTCATGTGGCAGGCATTAGACTTAATAATCATTCCGTCACAAGATGAAATAAGTATATTTCATGGCCATTTCAGAAAACGATGGAATCCCATCATTAACTAACAAGGACTGAGCTTCATAAGTCAAAAATAGCCTATCTTTTTTTCCCCCGTATGTGTGAAACTGAGGATACAGGAAAGGTTTGTCTTTCTAAATGCTGTTCCCTTAACTTCAAAATATGAAGAAGAATATGTTTCATGTGAGTGCCATTTTTTTTAAGAAATAGCAAATCATTGAGGTAGTAGAAATCATAGTAGCAGAACATCTATGGATTGTGGTGAACTTCCAATTTCAAGCCCATTTTTCTACAACATAGGTGGAGGTACTGTGGAATAAAATCTTTTTCCTGGTCTATATTGTGGTATTTTGCAGGGTTTTATTTCTCTAAAATGAAGTGAATATCATTTTTCCCTAGAACCACTCTTTCAATACATGTCAATGTTCAAAAAGTGGTCATCCATCCTCTGAATGAAGAACTCCAGTAAGGGTGACCCACCCTCTCTTAACATAGCTCAGTCCACTTTTAGAGAGCTCTACTTGTCTGAATCTTGTTTTAGTTGTTTTAGCCATTAAGCCTAAACTTGTCTCTTGTAACTTCTATCCATTTTGTTGGACAGGGGACGAGTTCCTAATTACTATCTTCTGAACGCTTTTCAGAAATTTGAAACAGGATTATGGCTTGACTCACAATTATGATGATGTAGAATAAATTTAGGAACTTCAAAATGCTAATGAAAAGCTAGTATATAAAATTCTGAACTCTTGACTTTCAGATTGTTTCTTATAAAACAAGTAGAATGATTTCACCCCTTTCTCCAAAAAAGAAAGAAAGAAGCTCTAAAAATGTCTGTGTTCATTATCTTCAGCAGCAGAATAAAAGGGACAGTAATTGTTCATTATGATCTTGATTTTTAGTAATAGTATTTAAAATGATCAGGTTTTTTGAAGATAATTCTCTTTTTTGTTTGTTTTGGGGTTGAGGTTTTTTTTTTTTGAGGGGAAAAGGCAAGGAAAGTAGGGTTAAGTGACATGCCCAAGGTCACACAGCTAGTAAGTGTGTCAGTTGTCTGAGGTCATATTTGAACTCAGTTCCTCCTAACTCCAGGGCCAGTGCTCTATTCATTGCACCACCTAGCTGCCCCGAAGATCATCTCTTGTGCACTGTTATAGACTACAATGGATCTGAATTTTTCTTCGATATATATACTATTCAACATTTATGTATAAGACACAGAATATTTCATATATACATATATATGTATATATATGTATATATATATATATATATATATGTGTATATATATATATATATATATATGATGCTTTAGTTAGCCGGTCAATAAACATTATGTGCCAAGTATTGTACTAAGTGTGGGGAATACAAAAAAGGCAAGAAACAATACCTACTCTCAAAGAATTTACAATTCAGTGGAGAGAATATGCCAACAACTATATACAGACATGAAATATACTAAATGAATTGGAGTAAATCAAAAGAAGGAAAGAAGTAGTATGAAGGAAGACCAGGAAAAGAGTCTTGTGGAAAGTCAGATTTTAACTGAGACTTGAAGGAATGCAGAGAAGTTGGGAGCTAGAGAAGAGGAAAGAGAGAATTCCAGGAATGAGAGTCAGCCATGAGTTCTAGTGCTTGGAACTGAGAGATGAAGCATCGGCTAGGATCATTGTATCTCATGTATATGGAATGAGCACAGTCCAAGAAGACTGGAAAAGTAGAAGCAGCATATTATTTGCCATAGGTAGACTATCTCAAAGTATTAATTAAGAAGATCCAAAAGTTCTTCTGGGCCAAAGGAGGAACTAGTGTTATTCTTCACTTTCATTTAAAAAAAACAAAAGCAACACAGAGGCTGTGTTTCAGATCTAGAGAGAACAGTGAATTCCTATTTCAAAGGATCTCTGTTGGCCAGTAATATGGGCTCTTATTGTTTGGGAACCAAAGACATTTTTACTGCTCCTTTATTCTGCTAGTCTACAGTAGTTCAAGGACTATGTAAAAAAAGTTACGGAAGCAAGTTGAAACTATCTAGTACACTGATTTATCCCTTTTCTAATATTGGTTTCCTAATTTTATTTTGACCAAGGAGACATTTTAATCTAAAATTCAGGGCTTTCATACTACCTCGTTACCCTTTCTATATCTATTTATCTATCCATCTAGTTATCTGTTGATCTATTTTTTCTGGATTTTTTTAAATTTTTTTGTATTATTTTATTTGTATGAGGAACTCCTAGGAAGAATTTCTCTGCCAATGAAGATCCGCAAACCTTCTACAATCTAGAGTTTTAGGGAGTTATCTGATGACCCTGAGAGATTAAGTGAGAGTTAAGACAGTATGAGTGGCAGATCGAACTTAAACCCAGTTATTCATGCTTCTGTTGCTGGCTATGTACTTATAGGCAGGCACATACACACAAAGGTATGTATAAATAAACAAACCCATAGCTACAGATATTTGAGGGAGAAATATATGTCACATATCAATGTCATTTGGTTGTGTTAGTGTTACAGACCAACAGAGATCCTCTTTAAATATTGATTTTAGCCTGATAATTTATAGCCTTTATTTGCATTGAAGATTCAGAGAGGTTAAGTGATTCAACCATGGGTCACACAGTAGCAGAAATGTAATTTGAACCCAGCTTTAACTCAAAATTTTACTGTACTCATTCATTCTATTATTATAACAGTTCTTTTTATCTATGTCCCTAATAAATATGGCCCAAAAGAATACCGTAGCTTCTTTCTGTTATCAGAATCTCAAGCATTTGTACATTTTCCTTAAGTTTCTGGGACACTGAATAATTACTCCAGGATGCCCCACAATTTCTGAATAGCAGAATAAATTACCTAGAATCATAAATTGTTAAGGAGAAAATGTGTTCTCCTTCCTTTAAAGTTTCCCAATCTTTACATGTGCTCATGTCACCGCAATTTTTGTCCTTCCTCTCTTGTGAAGTTTCCTTTTGATGATGTTTCCTCCTTCAGTGCAGTTCTACCTTCTGAAATATGGAAGCATAATCTCAGGAAGCTAGATTACAGAATTTGTATTTAATAATTTAAATAATATTAAATTTAATAAATTAAATGAATTTTTAAAATGCACATAGCATTTTTTAACCCTTCCAACCAGCATGAACACTATAGGAGATCTCCAGTGTATCCTCAGATAAGACATTAGGCAAATGTTTTAGTATAAATTTGAGTGTGTAGAAATGGAGAAGTATCATCACAGTTATAATTATGAGTGAGACCCCCTAAACAGCCTGACTTACATACCGAAGCTATTCATAAGATCTGAGAATTAGTTTACAGGGACTTCATGTAGATGCAGAGAGATTAATAACTTGTCTAAAATCACACTACTGGTACCTTTGGCAAAAAAAAAAAATAACGAGCTTAGGTCTTCCTTACTCCAAGTCCATAGTTCTCTTCACTATGGAAGTTAGATGCCTATTGTTGTTATGAGTAAGTGGCAAGCCATAATATGACTGTCTTTCTCTGTCTCTGTGTCTCTTCATCTCTTTGTCTCTATCTCACTCTGCCTCTTTCTGTCAGTGCCCCCTTCCAGGCTGGAAGTGCAGTGACTGAGCAGTTTGATCCATCACACAGATACTCACAGAAGTTTTACTTGCCGCGTTTCCAAGATGAATCAGTTCACCCCCTTCTAGGCATTATAGCGGCCCACCACTCCCAGAGGCATACAATGTTGCAGAATGAGTGTAGATATCCTAAATCACATTAGTCCTACTGTAGTTCAGAATTCTTGAGTGCAAGTAATCTGCCAGCAACATCATTCCCAGTAGGAGGACATAAGTATTTGCCACAGGCTCACTCCAAACTACATCGCGTCATATCTACTAAATAAATGTTTGTTGAATGAATGGTTTTAAGATGCTGTGGAAAGAGACATGTTGGTGGTTTTAAAGAACCCAAGTTAATAATTTGTGAAATCCATTCTAGCAAAATTAGCAAATGAAATTTTTTGGGGGGGTAGGCCACAGGTACTGTCAAGAGTAATAATAATATTTAAGTTTAAAAGAATGCTTTATGTTGTTTTATTCTTTCAGTGTTATGGTATATTCCCATTTCACAAATGAAGAGGCTGAGGCTCATAAAAATTATGTGATCTGTCCAAAGTCATATAGCTAATATGTGAAGAAACCAAAATTCAAACTCAGGTCTCCAAAGTCAAACACTTTTTCCTGATACGTTGAATTGTAGTATCCATGGTCAGACTTACATAGGCTCTAAATCACTTAGCCTAAACCAAGTCAATGACAAGTTCCTTTACAAAGGAGTGCAAGAAGGCAGGTATAATTATAGGATCAACCAAGGGCTATTACTCTGCTCAATCCATGGATCTCTTCATTATTGCAGTAATTATACCTCCTTATTTGGGCCCAAGAATGACCTGGCTCATAATAAATTCTGTTCTGTAAAGACTAGAGCTACCTCTCAGATCTTTGTAATATCAAAACAGCTTTAATTTTCTTTCCCATTCAATAATAAAATTGGAAGGAATGCCCCCTTTATTTCTCTCTCAGATATCCTATACCCTTGTCTTTTTTTTTAATTGGGATTAGCTGCTAATAGCAGTATATTTTAGCTTCTTGATTACTCAGGAAAAAAAATAATAATCCAATCCAATTTGGCAAACATTTATTAAGCAACTGCTATATGTAACTGTGGTAGGCTCTAGGGATTAGAAAGGGGGGGAGCAAAATAATCCCCGTCTTCAATGAGCTTACATTTGGGGGGCAACAGGATATGGTATTTACATAAATTAATACAATATAATTTGTGAAGAAGGGAGACTTTTAAGAAGTAGATTGATGAGGAAAATCTAGTAGGAGGCAGCACCTGAGTTGAGACTTGAAGGTGGTAAAGGATCCGCAGACAGTAAAATTCAGACTAAGACAGTCTATGTGAAAGCAAAGAGGAGAGAGATGGAATGCTGAGTTTGGAGGACAGAAAGTATTTCAATGGAGTATGTAAAATGGAATAATGTGAAATAAGTCTGTCAAGGTAGGGTAAAGCTAGACTGTTAAGGGCTTTAAATGCCAAGCTAAGAAGTTTGTATTTGCAGTGCATATGTATTGGGGAGCTTGTTTGTTAATATAAAAAGGAAAACCTGCCCAAAATACATCACCAAATAGACGGATGTTCATCCTCTCATTCTAATAGAAAGAAATGCTATATGGGCAAAGTATATGTGTCAATAAAATTAACTAGATGAAAAAAGACCAACTGTGTTATCATTGATATAAAGACTAATTTGGAAGGAAAGAGAGTATGAGTTATTCAATGTTTTCCTTTCAAAATATGATGTTCCTAAGGGCTTTATAAAAAACCAATTCATTATAATAACTTTAAATATAGAAAGTACAGTATTAGATGTTCTAAATCACACTCTGTTTTCCATATCTTCCTCTTTCTCTTTAGGTGGTAATTACAAGACCCAGATGGTAGGCATGGGAAGATTTCTTGAAGTGGTAGCAGCTGGGTCCATAGTGAACTCCATAGGCAGCCTAGTTGGTTGCTTCCAAATTGCTTCTAGGTCTGTCACAGCTTTTTCTGCTGATGGAGTATCTGAGTTTCAATTTTTAAAAGAGAAAATTCTGCACAAGATGTCTCCAGAGGCTCTTTTTAAATTTAAAGAGCAATGTGTTTCTTCAGCAATATGGAGGTCGGTTTGTTTGTTTGTTTTTAGATCCCTCGATATTTTGCAGGTCATGAACCAAAAGTTTACATGCCTGAATCCAGCCAGGTACAGTAAAACTGGTCCTGGAGATTTCATCCCTTATTTCAAGCATCTATATTCACAGTATCAACTCTTTTTAATATCTTCTAATTGCTATGTACATACTGAACTCTGATTAATTTCAACGAGAGCATCAACAAATAAGTTCAGTGAAAATAAGTTTTAAGTGAAAATGAGTTTTCTTCATTTTTAATAATTAATGAGGTTAAATATGACAAATCCATATAATTACACATAACAATTGAATCATTTTAATATATTCTAGAATCCCTCACCATATTTTTTTCATTCTGCATAGTCATTAATAAGGACTATTATCAATTAACAGCATTTGATCAATCAATAAACATTTATTAAGTGCTTACAATGTGCCCTGCACTGGTTATGGGATTAAAATTCATACTTTGCATTGACTAGTCATTGCAACATTAATAATTAGTGAAATTAACAGAGAAGGGACACTAAGATGGAGAAGGAAAATAAACAAAATATAAAATTAAAATATAAGTCAAAGATATAGCATCACAATACTTGAAGATTAACTATAGTCATTTAAAGGCCACATTGGGAAAATGCACTTAATTTTTGCCTAAGATCAAGATTATAGGACTTGAAAGGACAAGATCATCAAATATTGCCCTACACATTTGGATTTGCACACAAAATTGCATGCCCTAATGAGGTACATTGTAGGGCCTAGAAAAGGTTAAATGAAGTTATTAGGGACAATGTCAACAATTCTTGAGAACACTGGGTGCTGGGGTTATTTCCTATTCTTGATAAAAGGCAAAGATTGTGATTTTCTTTAAAAATAAGGAGAAAAGCATGACCTTGGAAGTTATGATTCCTGTATAGTACAAATATTGGGAAACATACTGAAGCAAATCACATATTTGCCAATTGATTAGGGCTCAGTGTGGCACAATCAAATTGCCTTTGTTAGGGACAAATTGTTTCAGAATGCTGTAATTTGTTTCAGATCCATGCTAGCTTTCCATAATTGCTTGTTACCCAGCATCTCATTTTAGGTTGCTGCTCCCTGGCTTATCTCCCAAATTCACGGGCTCTGAGAGGAATTGGGAAATATCTGAGGATGTTCCTGAGGAACTTCCTTATAGCCAAGGCAACTCAATCTGTTAATAAAGGATCTTTAAAATCATGGGTATTCGGGGAGGAGTAAGACATCCTTCAGATTTCCACAGTCACTCTAGACACTCCAGAATCTTGAGAGCCTCAATAAGGCCAGAAATCAACCTCTTTTAGGAATTTGAAATATCAAAAACAATTGAAATTAATGAAGATAAAATGAGATGGAGACATAGGCAAAAGGCTTTGTGGTATAATATCCCATTATCCTTCTGAACCCAGAACTGATCAAGTAGGTTTGGACTTCCAAAGCTCATTTTAGGGAAACCCTTGAAAGCATCTCTGGAATTTCCAAATCAAAAATTCTAGAGCCACCTAAAGTTTGATATATGTGACAGGGACCCAAATACAGTAAATTGCATCAGTACTAAGCCAATGTTGATATTGTATCTCAGATGGAGATCAACAACAGACATGAAGAATTTGGGATCAAACTTTGAAAATTCTTGATCAAAATGTTTGACTTGTTGAAGAAAGCCATAGATTGTTATCATAATCCCTATGAGAAGGACTCCAAAGAGGACACTGGTATTTATAGATAAGATATTTCATGCTTATACCCAACAAGCTACTGTGATCTATAATAAATTAGAGGAAGTGTGCACATATAAGAACCAAATCTACTAGTGACATAAAATATTCTAATGATATCATCATTTTCTTTGCTTTTTTTTTTTTGGAAGGCAATTGGGGTTCAGTGACTTGCCCAAAGTCACACAGGTAGTTTTTGTATCGAGTGTTTGAGGCCGCATTTGAACTCAGATCTTCCTGACTCCAGGGCTGGTGTTCTATTCACTGCGCCACCTAGCCACCCTTATAACATCATTTTCACTAGAGCTTTTTCACATTTTCACATGTGGTCAAAGGAGAATAAGTCGGTCTCTTCCTTCACAGAGTGCCAGTATTTCATTATTGGATAAAACCACAATACCTTTCTAATTCACATCACAACTAAAATTAATCCTGAATTATTTGTTTCTCAGTTCACAAATTACAAGTGGTTCATTCTTTGCTTGGAGACATCCAATGAAAGGAAAATCACTTCTGAGGCAGTCTAATCAACTTTTGGATATATCAAATTATTAAAGAGTTTTTATTTTTCTTATGAAAAGTCTAAATTGGTCTTTATTTGCCAGCTCCTGCCCTTTGTTTATAGTTTTGTGATATAGAATCAAGTATAGTCAGTCTAATCTCTCCTCCCTGTAACAGGCTTTTAAGGACTCCAGGGCAGCTACCATCCCTACTTGCCACCACCACCCCTCCCCTAACCACACACACACACACACACACATTCCCTTCAACTATCCTCATACTGAGAAAAAAACTATGAATTACAATGATTGTTTTTCCATGTAGAATTGTAAATATTTTAACTTTAATAAGTTCCTTATGATTTCTTTTCCCTGTTTACTTTCTTATGTTTCTCTTGCTTCTTATATTTGAAAGTCAAATTTTCTGTTTCAGCCCCAGTTTCTTCAATCAAGAATGCTTGAAAATCCCCTGTTTCATTGAATGACCATATTTCCCTCTGTAGCATTATACTCAGTTTTGCTAGGGAGGTGATTCCTGGTTTTCATCCTAGCTCCTTTGATCTCTGGGATATCATATTCCAGGCCTTTTGATCCCTTAATGTAGAAACTGCTAGGTCTTGTGTTATACTGATTGTGTTACCACAATACTCAAATTGTTTCTTCCTGACTGCTTTCTCCTTGACATGGGAACTCCGGAATTTGGTTATAATATTTCTAGGTGTTTTCTTCTGTAGATTTTTCTCAAGAGGCGGTTGGTGAATTCTTTCAATTTCTATTTTACCCTCGGGTTCTAGAATATCAGGGCAATTTTGCCTGATAATTTCTTGAAGGATGATTTCTAGGTTCTTTTTTGGATCATGGCTTTCAGATAGTCCTATAATTTTTTACTTATCTCTCCTGGATCTATTTTCCAGGTCAGTGGTTTTTCCAGTGACATATTTCACATTGGCTTCTATTTTTTCATTTGTTTGGATCTGTTTTAGAGTATGTTGATTTCTCATAAAGTCATTAGCTTCCAGTTGCTCCAGTCTAATTTTGAAGAAGTTATTCTCTTCAGTGAGTTTTAGAAATTCCTTTTCCATCTGGCAAATTTGACTTTTTAAGGCATTCTTTTCCCCATTGGCTTTTTGTTGTTGTTGTAGCCTCTTTTGCTACTTGAGTTAGTCTATTTTAAGGTGTTATTTATTTTCTTCAGTGTATTTTGGGTCTCCTTTAGCAGGCTGTTGCCTTTTCATGATTTTCTCACATTATTCTCATTTCTCTTCCCAATTCTTTCTCCACTTCTCTTACTTGATTTTCAAAATCCTTCTTGAGCTCCTCCATGGCCTGTAACCATTTCATATTTTTCTTGGAGGCTTTTGATGCAGGAGTTCTGACTTTGCTGTCTTCCTCATGCTCCATGCCTTGATCATTTTGTCTCCAAAAAAGGATTGTACCATCTGTTTGTGCTTTCTCTGCTTGCTCATATTGCCAACTAATTACTTGACTTTTGAGCTCTTTGCCATGGGAGAACTCTGCTTCCAGAATGGAGAGGGCTTTGTCTCCAATCACTGGAGTTTTGGAGCTGCTGGAGCTATTAGGAGGACTCCCTCTCTGTAGCTTCCACAAGCTCTGGCTCACTGCCCACAAACCCCAGACCGCCACCCAAGAATGTGATCCAAATCCAAGCAGATTAAAGCAAGAACGACTACCATCTGAATAGGTGTTTGGTACCCCTCAAATCTTCAGGCCAGGAGCTCCTGAGGAAGCCATGCAGTGTTGGCTGCATAACCACTGGGCTTCTGCCATTTCGCTTCCTGGGGCAGGGGCCAGAACAGTCTCTTCTGTCCCTTCACTTCCCACAGAGTACCACACTGATCTTTTACTTTGCCTTTGGCATTTATGGGTTGAGAGATCGGCTGGAAATCACTACAGATGCTGGTGATTCATTCTCCTGAAGTCTCCTCTGGCAGCCACTGGACAGGGCTGCCCAGGGGCCAGAACCATGCTGCTCACACAGCACTCTCTCAGCTCCCAGCTTGGTGGGATAGACTCTTCCTGTCCACCTGTCAAGCTGCCTTCAGTGGGAGATTTTTTTCTCTCTGTCTCTTTGTGGGTTCTGTAGCTCTAAAGTTTTTTTAGAGTCATTTTTACAAGTATTGTAAGTGATTGGTGTGAGAGCTCAAGCCAAGTTTGTACTTCTACTCCACCATCTTGGCTCTGCCCCTGTTTAATATATTTTTATAAATTATCTGAGAGAGATGAAGTTTGTAGGTGACAAAGTTTTCTAGGACACAAAAAGAAAAATTAATAGGAAATACTCAAGATCTTATACATCTGTGTGAGCAGGAAGGAAAAGGGCAAAAATGTTGTGAACAAGTGCAAGGAACTATTTTAAGGGAGAAATAAGCAAAAGTATACTTATAACATGATTATATAAAGAGTCATCAATTTTAATCCAGAAATAGGAATAGGGCATTATTGTGGCATGTTCCCAGAAAACACTAACTCAATCTGCAGTAGTGACCAAAAAGACAAAATAAAACCAATGAACAAAACAGCCTTAATCAAAATGGATGATGGAAAAAAAATCATTATCCTGTGTTCTAAAATGCCATAATTTGTTGAAACCTACAAAATGACATAATAGTACTGTCCTCAATGCCTCAGGAAGATAAACTGGAACAGAGATATACAAAGGAAAGCTAAAATGGTCAAGAGATCAAGAATTGAGGAAGGCCTGAAAAGAATAAGATTAATGTTTAAGGAACTATTAAATAAGAATGAGATGCACATGAACTTCATCCAATTTTAATCAACAATAAATATTTATTGACCACATACTTTCTACCAGGTACTCTGCTAGGTGCTAAAATAGAAAAGACATATAGAACATGACCGATGCCTACAAGAAGTGAACAAACTCTTTATGGAAGAATAAAGGTACCGACAAAAAGATAAAATACTAGGTAATAAATTATTGGAAAAAGACAGAAAGACACTTAGAGACCAAGGAAGGGAGGTAGAATCTGAAAACAGCTATTAATATTCCAAAATTTGGGTTCTTATCGTGACCCATCTTCCTCTTCTGATTGTCTCGAGTCTTGCTTTTTCATTTTAGGTTGTATTTCTCCTCTACCCTGTTCCTGTTGACCATCATAAACCCTGTTGACAAAAACTATTGCCAGTACTCCACTGACTGTCAAGCAATCAACTAGCATTTATTAGCCTACTCTGTACTAGACTCGGGGAATGCACAGACAAAAACTGAAACAGCCCTTATTTTCAAGAAGCTTACATTCTGTGGGAGGAGACAAGATGTACATATAAGCATATTCAGAATAAATGGCAGGAGATGGGGAGTCATTGCATTGATCAGAATTTTTAAGCCTCTTGAAGTTGTATTTCTTTAAGATATTGTTCTCTTTGTAGATATTGTTTTCCTAGTTTGGAATATGTTATTCTGTTTCAGTTCATGCTATCTAGGGTTTCCTGAAGTGGTAACTTTGATAATTTCTTGTAGCACAATATTCTGTTGCATTTATATGTCACAATGTCTCCATTTGCTCCCCTATCAATGGGCTTGCCTTCCCTCTACTTCCTTGCTTCAAGATCAAGAAGTTAGTTTGGTACCTTTGCCTGTTTTCTCCCTCATGTTTATCTACCCCTTTGCCACTGCCTCCCCATCTCCATTTGTTTATGTATTGAATTTGAAGTATATCTGCAACAAACGCTCTGTGTTTTCTATTTGTCTATTTCAGATGAATCAAATGCATCTGCTCTTTGGTCTGCTCTCCATTTCTTCTTCCATATTTCTATGCTCCTCTTCTCCTAAATCCCAATTATGAGAAACGGAAAGTTCAGCCCCCTTTATCTTTCAAACTCTCTTATTTTTGCCAATTTAAAACTTTCAGAATAGAATAGATGCAGTCCTAGGTACTGTTGTTTTTTTTCTTACTTAATCCCTTTATTATCCTCTGAAGACCTTGAGGTTCTGATGAATAACATGCTCCTCCCCCATTACAATATTAGCAGCACATCTTCACATAGCTCAAAAGGAAAAAAAACCAAAATCTTTTCTAAGTTTCTCTGGATTCTTGCATTTACATATCAACATTCTACTTAGCTCTATTCTTTTCATGAGAAATACTTACATATATTCTATTCAATAGAAAATATACGTTTCCCTTGCTAGACTGTATTCAAGTATTTTTGCAAGCATGTAGTTGTCACGTGTTGCAGTTGTGTCTTCCAAGATCGCTTATTTAAACTAGAAGTTTTATGCGATCCTTGGTTGTGGTCCCTTGGTAATAGAGATCCTTTCCAGATGTTTAAAATAGTTTTCCTTTGATGTGGGAATACTGGATTTTGACTTTTACATGTCAGGGACCTTTGTTTTGGGGGGGTTCCTTTTTGGAGATAAAAAGCAGTTGAGAGGGAATGAGTGAACCTCACTCTCATCAGAATTGACTTAAGGAGGAAATAACATACACAGTCAATTGGGTATACAGGAAAGAAGGGGGAAGAGAATAGAAGGGCGAGATAGAAAGGAGGGCAGATTGGAGGACAGCTTAGTCAGAAGCAAATACTTTTGAGGAGAGACAGTGTGAAAGATAAACAGCCTAACTACTATGGAAGTGTTTTGCATGACTATGCATATAAAACCTCTATCAAATGGCTTACCTTCTCAATGAAGGTGGGGAGGGAGGGAATGAGGGTGAGAATTTGGAACTCAAATTTATAAAAACAAATGGTAAAAATAATTTTACATGTTAACTGGGAAATTAGATACACAGGCAATGCTCTATAAAAATCTATCTTACCCTACAGAAAAAATAAAAAAGGATGGGGATCACAGAAAGGGGGGAGGAAAGGGGACAGGTAGTAGAAGGGAAGGCAGATTGGGGGAAGTGGTAATCAGAAGCAAAACACTTTTGAGGAGGGACATAATCAATGATGAGAGAAATTGTTCACCATGCCCTATGAATCACTCTATCTGTTTTCCATCAGTTGTATTCTACATAAAATATTTTATATTCTTTTTTTTGTCTTTAGATTTTGTTGAAATAATTGTTCCTGTCTTATGGAGCTTTGCTTTCTCTTTATTTTGTACTGCTTTTCAGTTCATTATATGAATGAAATTTGCTACTTTTTCTTCTAAGCTAATTATTCTCCTTCCATTTTTATCTCAAGTCTGATTTCATTTTTTTTTGTATCTTTGTTTTATCTAGGTATACATGTAATAGAATAGTCTATTTTCTTTGAATCACTGTTTTCAATTGTTACTCTTCATTTTGAAAGCTCTCTTTACCTATATATATTTTTTTATATTGGTAGTGTTTTCTTTGATTTACTCAAAGTGTTTTTTTATGCCAGAAACAGATTTAGCCCCTCCCGATTTTGGGGTAGAATGGTCAGACATATATAGTTATAGGGTCTAGAAATTTAACGCCTGCAGTTTTTAATTGAGGGTTTTTTTTTTTATAATTTTTCCAGATTTTGTGGGATAAAGTATGTGGAAGCTGGGAGGTTTCCTTCAATTCAGATATCCATCACAGAAGTTTTCTGCATCTTCACACATACACACATATAAGAGCACACACATAAGCACACATAGACATGCACACATGCCTGCTCACACATTTAGTGTCTTACATTTTTAATAAAAATTTTTCTAAGTGGTGTATGTTTTTCTAGGGTTTTGATGCTTTTGTTTTGTAATCTACATAAAATTTAGGTAATAGAATTTACCTTTCCCTTCATGTTAATTTTTTTTTAACAAAACTCATCAAAGAATATTTAAATTTAATTTTTGTCATTCTGTCCTAACATTTTGTTAAAGGAAAGAGTAACGAACTGGAAGTCATGAAATTAAATTCTTTTTTTTCTTTTTTTTTTCCTTTTTGGATGGCAGTTGGGGTTAAGTGACTTGCCCAAGGTCATGTGGCTAGTTTTTGTGTTAAGTGTCTGAGGCCGGATTTGAACTCAGGTCCTCTTGACTCCAAGGCTGGTGCTCTATTCACTGCACCACCTTAGCACCCCAGGAAATTAAATTCTATCATAGACTAGATATATGACCCTAGGAAGCTTACTTCACTTTAGTGGGTTTCAGTTTTCTTGTCTACAAGGTGAACGTATTAAACTAGATGGATTTTTAAGCTACTCTGCCCACCTAAAATTCTAAGTTGCCCTAAACTTCTAAGTAAAATTAAAGAAAAAAATATTTGTCTTGAAGGTATAAAAATGTAAATATATAAGGTTTTCCATTTGGCAAAGTGGCAGATACATCTTTTATAGGATTGAGTTATTCTTCAAGATCATGATAAAAAATAAAATTATGAAATTTTGATTATAGATCATTTCTGTATACTGCTAAGCTCTTCAGTGATTTAGTTAATAGAAATATTTGATTATTCATGTTCTCTTACTAAGAGAATGGGATCATCTATTTACAACCTGAATGCTTTTTATTCTTAAAGGTAGGTGTACTAAGAAGAGATATTAAAACAATGACATTGTATTTTCTCATATAATCTATTGATTGCAAGTGATTTATCTTGTATATTTCTGGGTTGCATTAATGCTTATGACATCCCATATTATAAGGATTTGTGACTTTTATGGCTATGTAGAATGTCACCTTATGGAATTCTGAAATGAAATTATGTTTTTAACTGAAGAAGGAATAGATGATGTCTGCTTTATTCATTTGTGCATAAAATGAATTTTATATTTTTTCAGGAATGTCTTGCTATAATTAAAATAACCATCTATGATGTTTGGTTCTTATATAGTACCCACCTAACATTTAAAGATAGATTATGAGTACTATAAAGCGATACAAATTGCTTCCACTCTTAAACTTCATCCCAAGTTGATTTGTATTAAACTGTGATTGGGTTGAGAATACAGTACATGGTTTCAGAAATTAAATTGTCTTTAGAGATTATAGCTACTGTGCATGTGTAATTAAGTATACTGATTATTGTCTGTAAAGCTGTTAAATCCTGCAGTTTTATGGTGGGAGTTTAAAGCCAATGATTTTGAATCAATCAGCTGGAGAGAATTCTAAGATTTTTCAGACCATTAGTATTTTTTTAAGAAACTTTGAGACATGTCTTCTTCTTACAGTCAATCTGGACGTTAAAATCTGGTAAATGTTGTACCATATTCGTTAAACATGTATTATTCTGTACCTGCTGCCTGTAGAAGACAGCATTGGGTGTTGTGTGGGAGACAATTGCATAATGACCTGCATGGGGTGAGAAAGCTAACCAAAAGTTATTGAATGGTAGAAGTGGTGAGGACTTTATAGATGTTCTAGTCCAATTCTATAATTTTGTAGATGAGAAAATGAATGATCAGAATGGGGAATTGTCTGGTTATGTGTCCCTGCTTAGGCTGTAAGAGAGCCTGAACTAAGATATGAAGGGAGAGAAGTGGGATGCACAATAATGCTCAATAAATGCTTATTGAATTGAATTACAAACTATGAAAGTATACAACATAACTGTGTTGGGAGAAACAACAGTGAAAGGATATAGTCCAATGTTTATAAATATGGGAGGACCTAGGTATATAATAAGGTCTTCTACTAGTTGAAACTAAGTGTAAATTATCCATCTAAGATGCAAGCACAGTATCTATACTGTTTCAGGAATCTGTTCCATTATCATATGAGGTTGTACCATTTAAATAAGAGTCAGATGGGTTATATTGGAAATTTTCTTTAAATCTCAAATTAGTTGCAGAAATTACTCATGAACAAGCTTTCTTCATGCAACCATTGACAAAACTATACACACTTAATTTGTATTTGTTATACATAGATGGAATCAAAAATAAGAACCTCATAACCCTATATACTCTCCTTCTCATTTAGACATATGTATTATATAATGTTTGAATGTGGTATGAAGACATGTGCCTGCCATTGCACTCACTGCTGTTACGCAGCCCAACTTTGGCCTTTATATTCCATCTTCCTTTTGCATTAGAATTAATAGGGGGAAGAATTGGCTTCTCTAATTTTACATACCGTTAGCTTTTATTCCATTCTATTTATATGGCTAATATAGTAACATCTCTCTGCATGTGTCCTCAAGTGATTATGCTTCCTTCTTCCCCCTATCATCATGCAAAACACTTTAAAATATCTTAATCTTCCCTCTAACATTACTGGAGACTAGAAGAGGATTCACTATTGGTAACTGATAGATCAATTGAATCACAGTGTGACTGATACCTTACCCGGTAACTCACAAATCTATGATGTTGACAGAAATAATAACAAATATAGACGTGCATACAGCATGAGCCAGATGGGCCTCCAGTTTTTGTCCTTGGTTACTCTGGCTTTTAAAATAAATTTTAGTGCAGTAGATAGTGTTGTTTTAGCTATTAGAAGGGATCATTTTGAGTCTACTTATATATTTCTAGAGTAGGTATGATAGCTAGTAATTATAACTAGTATTCAGAAATAGCATAGAGATCTAGGAGAAAAAGGTTATCAGCAAAAATATGTAACTGTCAATTGACATTTACTAATTGTGTGATCTGGTACAGATCCTTTAACTTCTCTTAGCCTCAGTTTCTTCAACTGTAAAATGAAGGGGTTAAATTGGATGACCTCTAAGGGAACTTTCAGCTAAAATGTATGATAATATCTTTCAATTCTGTATTCCTGTGGATTTTTGTAACTAATCATAGACAGTAAATAATCTGTCAAGCCTATTCCCCTCAAAAAAATGTTCCGCTAAGAAATCATTAGGTGACAAATAATTTAGGGTGCGTTATTTTTTTCAATGTTAACATTTGTAAGACTTTTTAAAAAACTGGTTGAAGAGAAGGGATTTAACCTGATTAATCTAACTATATAGATTTTAGTTTCAATAAGTGTCATTACAGAGCATTGTATCCTTTAAATTAATAGGTATCTTATTACACAGCGTTACACATAGTAATTCTATCTGGAAGTACTATTCAGTGTTCTGGTATTTATCTCAAGGCATGGAATGGATTTTTAGTTCACAGAATTCATTAATTATTAAAGGACAGAGATTATTTGGAAACTGTGAATGTCACAGTAAAGGATGTTGCTAAAAGAATCTTGGTTCTACTGAGGGGGAAAAAACTATATTGAAGATTCATTGAAGTAATTCCTGCACCCAAAATGATCTTTCTTGCCTCATAATTCCTACACTATATATTATGGCGTTTTCTATATGTCATAAGCATGAAAAGAAATGAGCACCGGAATGGGATTTGGGAGACCAGAAATTTAGTCCTACATCTGCCATTAACTTGTTTTTTGATCTTAAGGCAATCAGAAATGCAAGAGTTCCATATCCTCATAAATTAAGGGAGTTGTATTTCCCACCAATGAACATATTACATCTCAGCTACTTAAATTGCCATGGAGTAAAGACCAAGTCTTAGACATCTTTTTATCCCCTGAGATTCAAGTACAATGCCTTGTATTTAGATACTATCCAATAAATCCTTTTTTATTTTAATTTATTTATTTTTAGTCTTCAACATTCATTTCCATAAGATTTTTGAGTTTCATTTTTTCTCTCCACATCTTTCCCCTACCTCCCACCCCAAAAGAGTAAGCCTGCTGAATATCCCTTCCCCTAATTTGTTCTCTCTTATATTCTCTCCCTTTACCCCCACTAACTTTCTAGTAGAGCAAGATAGGTTTCTTTACCCCAGTACCTGTATATCTTATTTCTCTATTTCATGTAAAAAATTTTTTTGAACATTTGTTTTTAAAACTTTGAGTTCCAGATTCTTTTCCCCTCCTCCCTCTTCACCTAACCCCACTGGGAATATAAGCAATTCAGTATAGATTGTACATGTGTAGTTACCCAAATCATTTCAATAGTAGTTAGATTGTGAAAGACTATATTTCCCTCTATACTTTCCTGCCCCCCACTTTTTCTGTTTTCTCCTTGGATCCAATCCTTTTTTAAAAATGTTGGCTTCTAACTAGCCTCTCTCCCAATCTGCCCTCCCTCCTGTCTTTCCCCCTCTTAACCCCTATCCCCTTTTTTCCTGTAGAGTAAGATACCTAATTGAGTGTGTATGTTATTCCCTCCTTAGGCCAATTTCAATTAGGTTGAGGTTGTTTTATTCCCTTTCACCTTCCTGCTCTTCCCCTCCATTATAACGGTTTTCTCTTGCCTCTTTTATATGAAATAATTTACCCTAATCTATCACTACATTTCTTCTTCTCCCAATAAATTCTGCTCCCACCTATTAATTTTATTTTTTAGATATCATCCCTTTATATTCAACTCATCTGTGCCCTCTGTCTATGTATACGTGAACATACAAATGCCCACACTCACATATATATTTATATATGCATACATCCTCCTATATATACATATATATGTATGTATATATGTAAGGGGTGTTGTGTGGAGGTAAATGGTGGGTTTTAGAAACATTTTTTTTCCAAATTAAAGCCTGTTTTCGAGAAGGCAGACTCCAGACACCTTTAAATGCACTAATCATAAGTAAAGACAAACATGAGGGTTGGTAGGATTTCTTTGATGTCAAGGGCTATACTTAATTGACTCATTAATCAGTTTAGCTATTTCTGTCTCTATTTCTTCCCTTTCCCTTTCTGGGGGAAGGGCCTTGATTTAACTATTTAACTAGATTGCATGTAGCAAGAAGTAAATACTACGAAAGGTGAGTCAAAGAGACACAGTCATTGTCATGTACAAAAACCTTAGATAATACTGTCATGAATAAAGACAAAGAAATTAAAACAGACTAAGTGAGAATATTAATCATATAAGTTATTAACATGAAAAAGGCCAAGTGCATTTTGTAGGGTGGTGGGGTGGTGAATATGAAAAAAATAGCTTTTTCTCATCTGTCAGGTTAAGTAAATCTTCGGGGAAGTAGTAGACTCTTAAAAACTGTGTAAAGGGTTTAATTACATTGGAAAAGATTGTATTCTAGAAATAACATATAATCAGAGGGAATATTATGAACTGGTTAATCAGAATGCTGATGAAGACAGAGATAGAGAAAAGGAGAGTAAAAGAGAAAAAAGGAGAAAAGGAAAGGGAAGTATAGAAGGAAAAAGAAAGAGAAAAAGACTGATGAATGGCTTTAAAATCAGTCGATGATTTTGACTCTGTTCTTGTTTTTGTTCCTAAGTAAAATAACCATATATGGACCCAGTAAGAGGATGTCATGTTTGATGTGATGATTGTATAAGATCTCTTAAGGAACTATTTTAAAAGATAAACTGGCCTGGAGCCTGGACATCTGAAGAAAATTTAATGGTGGTACAATTAGTCAGTAAGTCAATAAATATTTATTAAGTACTTGTTATGTGCTAGGCAATGTGCTGAGCTTTGGGGATAAGAAAGACCAAAAAAAGCAAAAGACGATCCCTGCTGTCAAGGAGAAGCTGGGTGGTGCTCAAGAAGACTTGAGTTCAGTATGTAGACACTCTTTGGCTTATATAGTTATAGTTAAGTTACTTATTCTGTTATTAATATAATTAAACCACTCACTCTGTTTGCCTCAGTTTTCTTATCTGTATATTAGAATAATAGAATCTAACTTCCAGAGTTTAATGAGGATAAAATAAGAATAAAATATTTTGCACAATGTTTAGCACAGTAAGTACTATATAAATGTTAACAGGTAAGACAGCAACAACAAAATAAATATGTACAACAAGCTATGTATTGGTAATTAGGAAATGAACAAGGAATAACAGTAATTAAGAGGGATTAGGAAAGCCTTCTTTAGCAGATGGAATTTTAAGTTAGTTTAAAATGAAGCCATGGAAGAGTGAAGATGAGGAGGACAAATATTGCAGACATGGGGGGCAGCCAAAGAAAATGTTCAGGGTTAAGAAAAAGAGTGTCTGATTTGTGGAAAATTCAGGGGTCCCATGTCACTGGATCAGAGATAAAATGGAGTAAAGTGTAAGAATATTAGAAAGGTAAGAGGAGACTAGGCTATTAGACCTTTGAGTCCCAAACAGAAGATTTTATATTTGAACCTAAAGGCAAAAGGGAGCAACTAGAGTTTACTGAGTCAGATGGGGGTGATGTGGTCACGCTTATGCTTTGAGAAATCACTTTGGTAGTTGAAGGGAAGATGGAATGGTGTGGGGAGAGACTTAGGGCAGGTAGAAGCACCAGAAGGCTATTGCAATAGTCCAGATGTGAGGTAACAAGGGCCTGCCTGCACAAGTGATGGCCGTGTTGGAGGAGAGAAGAGGGTCTATTTGAGAGGTGTTGCGGAGGTGAACTTGACTGGATTTGGCCGTGTACTATATATATGGAGGGAGACATAGTGAAGGAATCCAGGATGGTATTACCTTCTATAGCAGTGGTTCTCAACCTTTCTAATGCCACAACCCTTTAATACTCATGTGTGGGCATATCTGCATGTGGGCAGACCTGCCTGGAGACAGATAGAGGAGCCTGTCTTGCTTCTTCAGACCATCGGAAGTATATGTTTTTCAATGGTCTTAGTTGACCCCCATAAGGGTTGCGACCCACAGGTTGAGAACCACCATTCTATAGTAATAAGGATGTTTTGATGGAAGTAGGATTTAGAGAAAGCATGATGATGATGTATCTGTATAATATCAGCTACTTTCATATTGTCTAAATGGACATACTTCCTAAATGTTTTAACATAAACTCTGGTTAAGGAAGCCAAATGAAATTTCTCTAACTATGGATATTGAACCAGCACTGACTCTTTATAGGAAACAGTCTTTGAATAGTTGGAAAGGATGGCTTATCAATGATTGAGTAAAAAACAACAAAACAGCCATATACAATCTAAAACAGCAGTTCTCCACTTGTGGGTTATGTTCAATTTGTAACAATGAAAATACATCCTGCATATGAGATAGTTACATTACAATTCATAACAGTAGCAAAATTACAGTTATGAAGTAGCAACGAAAATAATTTTATGGTTGGGCGTCACCACAACATGAGGAACTGTATTAAGGGGTCGTGGCATTAAGAAGATTGAGAACCACTGATCTAAAACCTCAATTTTCCATTAATTACATCTTCTTTCCCTAGCATACACTTTATGGTATCTGCTAATGAGCAAAAAAAAAAAGAGTTTTCAATTTCACCATCTCCTTTTTCCCATTGTGGTTAACGTGGGTATCTTCAATGTCAGAAGGTTTCCAGCTGAGAGGCAGAGCTAAAATGGCAGCATAGAAGCAGGAAAACTCCTCAGCTCCCACATATCAACATCAAATGCCAATAAAATATGACTCTAAACAAATTTTAGGGCTCCAGAATTCACAAAAGTACAGAAAAACACATCTCCTGCTGAAGGCAGCTCTGTAGGTGGGACAGGAAGGGCTCGTAGCCGGCTGGGAGCAGCAACCAGCCCAGCCAGAAACCAGTGGCTTGGCCCAGGGGCCACCAGGACAAGCTGCAGCTGGAGCCTTCAGGAGAGTGGATCAGCAGCAGCTGTGGTGATTTCCAGAATTATCAAGCCATAAGAAATAAGGACTAAGTGAAAGGTTAGTGGCACTTGGATAAATTGTGGGGAGAGGGTCTGGCTAAATTGACCCCAGGGCAGATTGCAGGGGCGGGTTGGGGGGGTAAATGATCATTCAGAGGCTAAGTTGCTCTTGCCTTATCTGGCCTGAATCATGATTGTGGTCTTGGGTGGTGGTCCTGAGGTGTGTTTTCACTGAGCCAAAACTGGTTGGGTCTGCAATGGCATCCTAATAGCTCCAGCACTTGTGAAAACCCCAGTAATTTGGGACAGAGCTTTACCCTCTGGATGCAGATTTCCACAGAGGTAAAAAAGACAAGTAATTGACTGACAACATGAACAGACAAAGAATGGTAATCCAACTTTAAATTCTTTTTTGGGGGGACAAAAAGTATCAAAGCATGGAACAGGAGGAAGATAACACAGCCAGAACTCATACACCAAAAGCTTCCAAGAAAAATGTAGATGGTTACAAGCAATAGATAAGCTTAAGAATGATTTTGAAAACAAAAAAAGAGAAGTGGAGGAGAAATGAGAATGATGCAAGAAAATCATGAAAAGAGAGTCAACAACCTGACTAAAGAAAATAACACCTTAAAAATAGATTAATTCAAATGGCAAAAGTTGTCCAAAAAGCCAATGAGGAGAAGAAAGCCTTAAAAAGTAGAATTTGCCAGATGGAAAAAGAATCTCAAAAGCTTTCTGAAGAGAATAATTCCTTCAGAATTAAAGTGGAGCAAATGGAAGTAAATGACTTTGTGAGAAATCAGGATACTACTAAACAGATCCAAACAAATGGAAAAAGAGAAGGCAGTGTGAAATATCTCCTTGAAAAAACCACTGACCTGGAAAATAGATCCAGTAGAGACAATTTAAAAATTATTGGACTACCTGAAATCCATGATCAAAAAAAGAACCTAAAAAGCATCCTTCAAGAAATTCTCAAGGAAAATTGTCCTG
>CM053597.1:101669666-101688092 GCA_028646575.1 Pseudocheirus occidentalis | reverse complement strand
GAGGGATGCTGGATGCTCACACTTCAATAAAGGGACAGGGACAGGGTAGAGAACAGACTGGGGGGGGTGAGGGATAGGAAAGAGGGACATATGATCACTGTTACAATATGTCCACTATGAAGATGTCCTGTATAATCACACCTACACAGCCTGTATTGAATTGTTTGTCCTTCCAGTGTGTGTGGGTGAGAAGGGAGGAACTGAAAGAATCTAGAATATAAAACTCTGCAATACCTGCAACTAGAAATCAAGATATACAGGGGCTTGGATAAGGAGACCCTCCCTGCCCTACCAAAAAGTTAGAGAGCAGACCAGGGGAGGGGCTCCACAGCGGGATTGCTGTTTTGGGGGTGGTTGTGGGGTAGGGGAAAGATGGGGAGAAAATTTGTTATTCAAAAATCTCATGAAAATGAACAATGTAAACAAGAAAACAAATAAAATTTATTACATTAAAAATTATTGGTATACCTGAAAGCCATAATAAAAAAAAAAACCCTAGAAATCACCCTTCAAGAAATTCTCAAGGAAAATTGCCCTGATATTCCAGAACCAGAGGGTAAAATGGAAACTGAAAGAATTCACTGATCACCCCTTGAAAAAGATCCCCAAAAGATAACTCCTTGAAATATCATAGCCAAATGCCAGAGTTTCCAGGTCAAGGAAGAAATATTTCAAGCCATCAGGAAGAAACAATTTGAGTATTGTGGAAACACAATCAGGGAAACACAAGATAATAGAAGCTTCCATATTAAGGGCTCAAAGGGCTTGGAATATGATATTCCAGAGGTCAAAGGAGCTAGGATTAAAACCAAGAATCACCTGCTCAGCAAAACTGAGTTACATGTTTCAAGGGAAAATACGGTTAGTCAATGAAATAGAAGATTTTCAAGCATTCTTGATGAAAAAACCAGTATTGAACAGAAAGTTTGACTTTCAAATACAAGAATAAAGAAAAGCATGAGAAAGTAAACAGGAAAAAGAAATCATAAAGAATTTATTAAAGTTGTACTATTTATATTTTACATGGAAAAATAGTAATTGCAACTTGCGAGACTTTTCTCAGTATGATGAGAGTTGAGGGAACATGTATGTACACACACACGTATATATTTATACAAGAGGGTATTTGTGTGTATAAATACATATATGAGTGTGTGTATATATGTGTAAATGTATACATAGCCTGAGGGCACAGGATCAGTTGAATAGGAAGGGATGATATCTAAAAATAAAATTATGAGGTGAGGGAGGAATATAATGAGAGGAGATATGGAGAGATAGAATAGGATAAATTATCTCATATAAAAGAGGCAAGAGAAAACGGTTACAATGGAGGGGAAGAACAAGAAGATGAAAGGGAATGGGTCAACCTTACTATCATTGAATTTGGCTTTAGAACAGAATAACATACACAGTCAACTGGGTGTCTTACCCTACAGGAAATTAGGGGGAAGGGGATAAGAGGTGGGATGATAGAAGAGAGAGGGAAGATTGGGGGAGAGGGTAGTTAGAAGCACACACTTTTGAAAAGGGACAGGGTCAAAGTAGGAAGTAGAATGAGTGGGGGGGGTGGGAAAGGATGGAAAAATATACATTTAGTCTTCCGCAATAAATCTACTATGGAAACGTTTTGCCTAACTACACACGTACAACCTATACTGAATTGCTTATCTTCCCAGTGGAGGTTAGTGAGAAGGGAAGAAGAATCTGGAAATTGAAGTTTTAAAAACTAATGGTTAAAAAAATTGTTTTTTTACACGCAACTTGGAAATAAGATATACAGGCAATGGGGTATAGAAATCCATCTTGCCCTACTAGAAAGTTAGAAAGGGTATGGAGGAGGATATAAGAGGGAGCAGACTGGGGGAAGGGGTGCTCAGATGAGCAACATGAAGTATATTGAGGTCAAGTTGACTTGCTCAATGTCATATAGCAATTAAGTGTCTGAGTCTGGATTTGAACTCAAGTCTTTCTGACTCCAGGTCTGGTATGACATCCATTGGCTATGCCTAGAGAGCTAGAATGAAGATGTATATGGGTTGCAATATAGATTGACAGAAAGAATGTCCCTTTTGTTGACATCACTTATCCAATGACTATATTAAAGCATTGCTTGATTTGATTATTATTTTTACTGGTTTAGTCAATCAGTTCCTCCAAGAGAACTGACAAGACAGTCTCTCCATGTAGATTTTTTTAAATACAATTTTTAAAATAGCTTCATTAAAAAATATAATAACTTATGTTTTAAAGAAGTGAGTGTGAAAGTGTCACATTATCATAGAACTTTTCAATTCAAAGTGACATCTCTACCAACTTCCTCTATTTTTTTCTTTTTTTGGGGGTGGAGGGAAGGCAGGGCAATTGGGGTTAAGTAACTTGCCCAAGGTCACATGGCTAGTAAATGTTAAGTGTCTGAAGCTGGATTTTAACCCAGGTCCTCCTGACTCCAGGGCTGGTGCTCTATTCACTGTGCCACCTAACTGCTCCTACTCCCTCATTTTTTACAAATAAGAAAACATACCAATTTCATGACAATACATTTAATAAATTATCTAAACTTGCATGTGGGGATGAAGAGAAAGGTCATCCCAAAGCAGTCTTCCAACATTTGTATTCTCCGAACCTCTCCTTTACCTATTGGTCATAACGTTAGTAGATGGAACATTTAAAACAAAATTTAGAATTTGTAACAAGTGGTAGAATTTTCCATAAGGCCCTACCCTGTGCCATCCCAGTCTACCTCTTATGCTAGAAGGTTAAATATGCAAATTTTGTAGAACATAAAAACTATTGAGGCACTTATCTAGATAGTTATAGCAAATAAAACTGAATTCAAATAGAATTCTCATATTTCAGACAAAAGCTCATTGCCTTAATCACTGGGGCAAATATATTAATTCTCTATGGAGATCCTAAACCATGCATGATTATAACCAGACATTTTTATTTATAAAGGATTAATATTTTTAATTTACTTTATTTAAATGTTCCTTACTTTCTGAGATTTTTGGTCTCTTGCACCCCACAGTTTTAAAAGCCAATGTTATGCAAGAAACTTACAAATGCCTCATCAGGGATTCCTTAGGAAAACACAATAGTTATGAGAAATAAACTCAAGTGCCTTTGGATATCATTAAATTCCCAATTTTCCAAAAACCTTCATCTGTTGACTCTTTTTAATGCTAATTTTATTTTTTAATATTTAATGAATAAAAGCACCAATTATTTTACCTTACTGGGAAAATATGAAGGATAAAAAAGTTTAACTTGTCTGATTCTTTCAAGCAGAAATATATTTAAATGTTGTAGCTAAGCATGAAGCCTTAAAACTTCCAAAGCAGGTCAAACAGAATAACTCTGTCTTCAAATTAATAAACACAAATCTTTAAAGGAGCTTTAGAAAGCCTCTATTTTAGGAATCTGTTCCTCCAAAAGTTATGTTTAAATAAAGGTTAAAAATGATGAGTTAAAACCGTGGCTTCCATTTCTTTGGGGGTACATAGTACACAAAGTACATACTTTTCAATTAACTATTTAAAGAAAGCTATTTGAAAGTTATCAATTTTGATTAAAGCTATTACATGATAAAGACTAATAATGCAATTTCTCCACAGTGCACCAACTGTGTTATTACCTGCATTGTAAAATGTTGTGTTTCAATAACACACAAGGTGCATTTCAAAGTATATATTACTGCTACGTTCACACATACACAAATACATATACATTGGATGATACATCATATATATATATATATATATATATATATATATATATATATATAATGGGGAAGAAATATCAAAATGCTCAAATGGAGCTGTGGTTTCATTATCAATATCAGTATCACCTCCAAAGATGCTACTATCAACCTACCAATAGCTGTGCCCATAATTCACATCTCTTGTCCATGCCTGTGTACAAGTTAGTCACATGAGAAATGCTCCATATACCAAGGCCTATCCTCAAGAGAGATGCCAGAGTAGATAAAAGTTTCACTATTCAGTAGCAAAAGAGGAGAAAAATTTAGGAATTTCATCTTGATATGTTCACATTTATTTTCCTAAAATTAATTGCTGGTTGATCTTCACCTGGTTTTAGTTACACACTGCATGCAGTACATGCACAATATATAATTTATTTCCAGTATTTTTGTTACTTTCATAGGATGGAAACTCTACTTTTGTAGCAAAGAACTGGAAACAAAGTAGATAACCACCAACTTTGGAATGGATAAACCAACTGTAGAATTTAGATGAAGGGATGTTATTGATTTGTACTAAGTACTGAGCAGGGAGAGTCTATAGAAGCATGGGAAAAAAACATATAAACCAAAGCTAAACAAAGGAAACAAAACCAGGAAAAGAATATACATGAGAACCACAGTAGAAATGTAAAGAACAACAAAAACTGGAAAAAAAATCAACCCAGAACATTGTATTATTACAATGACCAAGTTTAGCCCCAAAGAAGAAATAAGAACAATGGTCCTCCTTCTTTTCTTTGCAGAGGTAAAGGGTATAGGAAATTTCCTATGTTGCTAGATTCCATTACTATATTGCTTAGTCTTGCTGAACAGCTTTTTAAACCTATTTTTATTATAGGAGACAACAATGTAAGAAGAAAAACATATATTTAGAAATAAAGGTGACATAAAGAATTAAAAAATGAATTTTTAAAAGTAATAAAAGGTCCTTCCTTGATGGTAAAGGCTACCTAATTTTTGTATCTGTATTCCAAGTCTCTAAAATTTTTTACACATAGAAGAGTCTTGTTACATGTTTATTTATTTTTTTCAATCAAATAGAAAATATTTCTTGAGTAGCTGCTATGTGCCAGATGATGTGCATTTGTTATAGATAAAGATACAAATACAAAAGTGAGACAGTAGTAAGCCAGAAACAAAGTATTGGTTGATTAGATCATCTAATTCCCCTTCATTTACAGCTTGAAGGAGCAAAGATGTGAAAGAGGTCTTCAGGAAATCAGTATATGGAAAATACATGGTTATTTATTGATTCATTTATATTTACATTCACACCACACAGGCTTTCTGGACTTTATTCAAAAAGTCAAACCAATAACATACATTTTTGGGACCGAATGGTCCTTTTCCTCCATTTAAGAAAAAAATTCTTTAATTTCAAAGAGAATTAATGCCTGGTAAGAAATTTATTCATGGCATTCGGTATGCTTACACAGATTAAACCCAAGGGTGAATGGTTAATGTATACACATATAACAGTTGCCCTGTCAGTGAAAACAATATTTTATTAGTTCTCTTGATTCAAAATTCCATTGTAGTTTTTTTTATAAAAAGAAGCAAAAACAAGAAACAGGTGTATGAAAGTGAAGTATAGATCTGGGATGACATTGGTGGTTTTTTAAAAATCATTACTGCTGATGTGTTTGTTTTGTTTTGCTTTCCTTATCACATTAGCAACTGAACAAATAAGCAGGCCATCCTAAACCTTAGCTGTATCTCTGGGATGACCATTCAAACTATGTTTCAAAGTGGGGAAAATCTTTGCTAGTACAGTTTCTACCCAGAAATAACTAATGGGAAAAAGAAACTTTTTCATACTGCAATGGCCAGATTTTTCCAGATTCATTCCAAGGGAGACTTTCATTCTCAGCTTGATATAGTAACTGAATCAATGGAGACTTGGAATGACTCCAGTTATGCTTGCTCATTGAAAAAGTATGTGTTGGTTTGATAAAATATCATAGTCAAAATGATCTGCTGAATATTGAATTTTTTTCATTCAAAACATATTGAGTAAGCCTGTACTTGTCAAGAACCTTATAATCATGTGCATTAGATAAAGTTTGCAATTTGTGCCCTCATCTACAGTGGCATAGGAGGTCCAGGGTGAGTTAATGTGATCTTGGATTGCAGAATCATTTAAGTGCATGGGTTTTTGTTTGCTTATTTTGCATAGAAAAATATAAATTTCTTGAAGACAAAAAATCTGTCTAGCACAGAAAATTGTCCCAAAGACACATTATTATTTCTCATGGAATTATAGATTTAGATCTGGAAGGGACACAAGAGTTCATATAGACCAACTCCTTTAGGAAATGAAAAACTGTAGAGGTTAAATGGCTGGAATAAGGTCACAGAGGGAGGAAGTGGGGGAGTGCTATTATTTTACTTTAGATGTTGTACAGTAGTTGCTGTTGTTTTCCTGAATAGTGAAGGCTCCCTAGGTATCACTGTATTGACAAGATACAAAAGCATTTTCAAGTCATTTTTGCAAATACAAAAGTAGTAAGAAAAATTAACCAATAATTTTCAGTGTGACACATAATATTATGTTGCCTAACTCGGACTACTTGTGGATATGACAGAATTTAAAAAAATAACTATCCACTTAAGACCTTGGTTTTCTCTTTTTTGGAAAGTTTGACTTTTGAGAAAATATTTAATGAAAATTTGAATTTATTTTGGAAAAGCCTTTCCTATAGGAAAAGAACTATTATAGTCTTATGAAAAATCAATGGTAAATCTGAAGCAAATAATTTTTCACTATGCTAACTTGGTGATGTTTTCCATTCAGTTCTGCTTTTGGAATCAACAGAACAATTTTTTATTTTCAATGTAGCCTTCTCCATCAAATTCCAGATCATAGAATTTTATACTGATAAAACAAGTTGTGTTAATATTATTATTATTTCAATGATACTTCTTTTCTACCTTTAAAGCTTGTGGGTATAATACAATTGATATATGCAGATATTTGGCTATATAATTAAAATTTTATATAACTCTTTCTAAATAAAGTATGATGAGTTCATTTCTGCAGAAAGGAATTTAAAAATAGATTAGAAGCCATCATTGCTGTTAGCCATGTAAAAACCATATATCAACCCAACTGAAATGGAAATTTGGGATGACACTAAGTTTGAAACCAATATCTGTATGAGAAAGCCAAGATAAAAAGACAGGGGGAGGGGAAGATTTTAATTATAGATGTCTCTATAAATTAGATTTTATTTTCGTTCTTTCTAATTAGATTATAAACATTGAGGCCAGAATCTTTATTTTTCCTTAGAATACACAAGTATTCATGATACTAATATGGTAAAAAATATTATACAAGTTTAATATTTTGTAGCTATTTCTCTCAGTCATGCATATATGACACTGAAGTTTATCAGTTTCAGTGGAACCTTAGTAGAATGTGGTTTTCAAATACATTATAAATTGCATTTTATAACTTAGTTAAAATGTAGATTATCATAACAACTCTATAAGTTATGTTTCATAGCTTGCTTCTTTGATCTTAATTTTAATGGGAGGGGAACAAATTTTCAAATTAAGATAGCAGGTCTTATTTTTTTCCTCTTTTGTCTCATCATTTTCTCTATACTTTATATCTTAGCAAATGATTTTTATTTTTTTCAATGTTTAGGTTGTTAGGAGGCATAATATTTAAAATGCTGGATATAGAATCGAGAAGGATTGAGTTCAAATTCTACATCAGCTATTCACTTCCTGTGTGACCCTGGGTAAGTCACAACCTCTCTGAGATTTAATTTCTTTATCTATTAAAAGGTATAGCTAATAATATCAACCACCTGATGAAAGTGATGGTCTATAAGTTCTCTTACAAGTCTAAATCTACAATAATTAATACTGATCACTTTTGACCTATTGATTATTTTGATGGGAAAAAATACTGATGATAATGTTATAAAGTCTCTTTATACTTCAGGAGCAGTTATTCTACATCAATAACTACAAAAGGCTGTGTGAATTTCAAAATAAAATTGCAATCAAAACAATTTAGTTATATCACTTTCATCTTACCAAATGTATTTTCTTCTCTTCTTTACCCCCCCAAAGGTTCTCTCTATTCCATAACCATAAATTGTTTTTCCAACTTTCTGCCAAGATTCATAGCAAGCTGATATGTATTTTTAATTTCACCAATATATTTATTCAAATTCAACAAAGATTTCATTTGATGTCATACTAAAATATGGTGCTGAGCACTCTCAGGGATGCCACAATGAGACAGTTTCTTTTCTTAAGAATTTTATAGTGTAGCAAGGGGGTTGAGACAATTACATAATTTTCCTATAATCAGCTTACTTCAATGCCCATAACAGAGTTATAAGAAACTTATTTTGTGAGTTCAAAGAGGGAAACATTATATTTGCTTGGCTGATCACTGGAAGCTTCATGAAGGCATTTGAGATGGCTTTGAAAAAGTACATCTGAGTTTGTAGATATTAGATAGAAAAAGCAGTTCCCATGATGCATTGAAACAAGACTAAACAAATATTAGATTGTCAATAGAGAGTGTACAGAGAAAAAGAGAAAAAAATGCCCATGACTGAATCTGGGATTGGGGAAAAATGCATTTAGGAAGTAGTAGACAGAAGAGGAAGGTGAAGGAGAAAGGGGAAAAAAACATGCAGTGAGAAAGGAGAACTGAGATGGTCGTTTTAAGGAAGTTAAAGAAAGAAAATTCCAAAAAATGGATAAGATCACTAATGTCAAATGCTGTAAAAAGGTTAAGGAGGTGTGAATACTGTGAGAAGACCTTTTATGCATTCTCAGTTTTTTTCTCATTTTTCTTTTTCTTTTAATAGTCAGCCCATATCTCTTTTCTAATTCCTGTCTGAACCATTTCTATCTTCACAACATACCTTGCATCTTTCACTGTCACTACTCACACAGTCACAAGTCTAGGTCAAGCTTTCATCACTTCTAGTCTATGGCAATGCTACCACACCCTTACCCCCATTATTCTCTCCGTCTGAATCTTCCATACTGAAGTCCATACTCCACACAATAGTCAAAGCAAATTTCTTAGTGGCATGTTATACCTTGTCTCTTCACTAATTAACTTGAATGACTTCTTATTGCCTCTATGATCAATTATCAAATATCCTCTGCTGGGCTAGTAAAGCCCTTCTCATCTTTGGTTTTACCTCTCTAGCCTCATTTGACATTATCCTCCTTTCTGCATTCTAAAGTTCAAGAGGGTGGGAAGGAAGAATCAATATAAAAAATTGGCCTTCTAGCAGTTCATCATCTCCCATCTCCATGTCTAGAATATGCTGCCTTTTCAAAAACTCCCACCTCACAGAACCCCTTATTGCATTTAAAGGTCAGTTCAATTATTATCTTATACATTGACTTCCGGATCTTGCCACCTGTTGAGTCCCTTCCTAACCTAATCCATATTTCTTTTGCATCAATCATATATCTATCAATATTTTTGTATGCATATCTATTTTCTTCTTTGATAGAATGAGAACTCCTCCAGAGCAAGGACTGCCACATTTTTATATCTATAATTTAATCATTTAGTACCAGTCTTGTCACAAAATATTTTAGGTATTTAGGTTTTTTCTTTGATAGATTAATTGATTCATGTCAGCCTTGGATTACTAGGCACTTTGGAGGTGTATTTCCAACTGTACCATTGCCATGAAAAACCAAGGACTAAAAAGGCAAAAATTGCTTCCTTCCAATCATTTTCTCCTTTTTATGGAAAAACCCCCATTACTTGAGAGGTCATGAACATATAAATATATAATTGTGAAGTGATTTAAAAAATGTTTCTTTTCTACTAGATCCAATAATAATTAAATCCATCATCAACTGTTACCTTAGCACATTATGCATGTCTTTTTCTCTGCACTGCCAAATGTGAGACATAAGGCAGCACACCACAGTGTATTTTATTCATGCATTTAAAATCAATGATACATTTAGCATACAGGTTTAGAAGGAATAATTAAGTCAAGTAAGAAAAATAGATGGACATAGGTGCCATTTCTTGGAAGTTTCCCCTTTACAATACAAGAAATCCAAATGCAGTTAGCTTTTGATTTAATCAAGCAGTGTTTTTTTTTTAGAGTAAATGAATGGTTATTGAAGTCTTTATATCCATACTTTTTCCTTAAATGCTTCACTGAATGTTTAATACCCAGGCATCCCAATTTGGAGTTTCTTTTAAAGAGCCTTTCAGAAAACCTGGAACAGAAGACCTACTCAAGAGTGCTACATATAGAGTCTTACAAAAGATCAACAAATTATAAAAGTTCAATGCTGTTTGGTGACTCAAATTTGTCACCTGCTCTTTTTTATTAGGATTATTAAGGATAAAGATCAACCTACTTATTTTATTAATCCTAAATAACTGAACACAAATGGATTTGAAAAGCAGTGAAATTTAACGTTATGTGTGTTGGGGGGGGGTGTTGTATTTCACAAAAAGTGAAGAGAGGAATGCTAATTAAGCCAATTAATTGTAACCTAATAATGAACGCTGAAAAATGATAATGAAGATAACAACAATACCTGATATACACTTTTACACGGGTTTTCTCAATCTCTCAGAGTATGAGTTCCATAAGAGCAGGAAATGCCTTTCTCTTCTATTTGTATTCCCCGAGCTTTAAAACAGGGCTTTGCACATAGTAAGTGCTTAATAAATGCTTTCTCATTCATTGAGTATAATGGCTAGGCCACAGATGGCTTCATAGCACTATGGAGGCCAATTTAAAGGTAATTTGGCAGATCTGTCTTTTTAGATCTCCTACTGCATTTGCAAAATAGGAATGATGAAGCACAACAGTAATGTGAGAACTCACAATACAGCTTCATTGCTGAAAAAGCCTTTTGGATTTGAGAAGATCCACTTGACTAAGCACAGAAATCTCAAAATGATTTACAGAATATACAATCAGTAAAGATGCTTGCTTGCTAGAAATATATAAATAATAAGGGAATACAAACTTTAAACATCTCTTCCACATTAAAAAAAAATCGAAGAAGAAGAAAAACATATCTAGGTTTTTAAGAAATCAAAAAGTTCAGGGCACAGGTATAGATGAAACCAACTATATTTCCAGGGCTCAAGTATTTATATTTCATTGTATTATTTTATTTTCATGACAAGAGATGGCAGATGTTGTCCATTACCTGGATTAAGGGAAATCTTAATTGAATTAAGACAGGGCAAATACATGATCTATTGAACAATTTATAATGAAATCTCCTTAAAGCATTTCCCAGATGATTTAAGCCCATGAGACTAATCTCTTCAAGATGAATGTCATATCCTTCCCACAATTGCTGAGGAAATGTTATGTTTCAGATTTGTGTGTGTGTATGTGTGTGTGTGTATACACAGACAATTTATTAACTCACATTATTGCTTATGTGAAGAAAGGATGGGGCTACCTAAGAAAATGTGAGATTGGAAATATGTTGCTACCTCAAATTCAGATGATCAAAAATAATGATCTGTGGACACAGATAGTAAATATCAAGTATGGAATTTAAAAAATCTCCCTTTAGAGCCAGAAATCAATGTTTTTTGTTTTCCATTCTTTCTCAAGTAGCTAGATGGATCTGTGATGTCACTGATGTGGGTAATCTCTCCTTCCACTGATGGAGATAACAAGCCATCCATGCCTGCCCATACTGTGTGATTTTTGTCCATGTCCTACCATAAATCCTACATGTGGAATTCCACAACAGGGTCTTCCCCTAGAACTCTTGTTATTAAGAAGCTATCAATGCAGGATATAAGTCTTTTCTTTCTCCTTCACTCAACATGCCAATATATCTCATTTTTAAAGCTTAATACAAAAAATTAAATCAACAAAAAAGTAAGCATTTATCAAATACCTTTGTTTTCTTCAGACAATAAGTAGGGCAACATCTACTTGGGAAATTTCTCATAATTGCATTATATTAGTATTTTTTCTTTCACAGTCTTTGGTTTAGTAATCAGGGCACTGGATATCAAGTAAAAAAGACTTGGCTTTAAATCTGATTTCAGATAATTACAAACTGAATAAATCCTTTGATTTCTCTGGGCTTCTGTTTCATCATCTGTAAAATGAAACAGTTGTCCTTGATGGTCTGTAAGTTCCCTTAAAGCTTTCCATCTATGGTCCTATGATCATTGATAGAAAGTTTGGGTACATTTTGACCAAGGTAAAAAATAAAAAAAGGAAAACCAACACTTCATCTTTACACAAACATTCATCAAGCACTTAATGTATGGAGTGCTTGGTAGCCATAATCTCAGCTACTCTTCACAATACTACTAAACACAGTGTGTTATTTTCCCCATTTTATGAATGAAAAAAAAGCAGTTCAGAGTAGACTTGCCCAAAATCAATGCTTATTCAAATTAACCTAAATTGGAGTTCAAAGAATTGATACCTCTTAAATTTTTAGAGATCCAGTAAGGTCATCTATCTATAAGAACTCTCTAATAATTTGTGGGTAATTCATTTACAATGAGAGAGTGAAAACTCATTATAATGGTCAATGCTTGATTAAAATAAAAACACAGCATTGTTGGCTTCCAAGTGAGCACATGAAGACACTGAATGGACTGAGGTGATGTAATGGTAATGTAAATGGAAAGATCTTTCCCATCTATTACTAGATACACATGACCTGCTAAAGTCACATGGAAGCCTAAGACATATGAGTCTGAGTCACATAAAGTCTGTGGTGGGAGGAACTTGCTGAGCAGTGGATAAGGAAGGGTAGAGCAGAGCTCAGAGCAAGTTGGTCAGAGGAGTTAGAGCTGAGAAAGAGAGAGGAAGCAGGTAGATACCTGTGAGTGTTGTTTGTGTGAAGGCCCTAAAAGGGGGAAGGCTTAGGAATAGGGGTGTCCCCTGCATTGTTATTGTGTACTGATTCATTTGTTACTAAGATGGATTTGGCTTTCTGGTGTTGGGATTCAGTTTTCTGGCTTTGAATAAATATTTTGGTTCTGTCTTCCATGTGGAGAGTCTGTTATATTTTGTGATTCATAACTGTACCAGCACATTCATAGTTGTCATAGGTACTGTGAATATCATGTTGGCACTATGGGTAGTGGTGAATTTATTGACCCAGAAGAATGATAGCAAGTTAGCTAAAAGAATAATCACAAGAGCCTGCTGGGAAGTATATAAGGACAAGTTCCTTTCAGTAATATTTTTTTTCTGAAAAATTATACCAAACTCAGAATTTTGAAGACTGAATCATATGGTTTTGTTCTCTTATAGGATTCAATAATGTAAGATTCTTGAGACCAGTTCCTATTTTTTTCATATCTGTTTTTCTATATCTGGTGCCTAGAACAGTGACTTGCTCCTCAACATTATCACATTTTCATATAACCTTAAGGTTTGCAACATGCTTTTACAAATATTACCTCATATTATCCTCACAACAATCTTGGGATGTGTTATTATTATCCTATTTGGTTCACAATCATAAAGACATAATTTATAGTAAAAAATGTGATTTTTAGTAGGGACAGTAATTCTGTGACAGGATTTGAATTTCAGTCTTCCTGACCCCAGGTACATCTCTCAATTTGTTGTGCCATCTGGATGCCTCTGCATAACACATCAGGTATTAACTAATGTTTCTTGAAATAAATTAAATTGAATTATTTAGTAAATTATTTTGTAATGGGAAGAAACTTTCTTCATTGAAAAGGATTGCAAATTGTTTCCTATTTTGTATTTATATTTATTTTTAAAATTTTCTTAAAGTGGGGTCACACTGAAATACAACAAGAAACTATGGAGTCAAATTTAACACTGTAGAAATGACTGTTGGCATTTTAAATGCAGACATTTATTTATTTTATTTCACTATTTATATCAATTAACATTCATTTCAGTAAATATTAGTCTAGAGCAGCAGTTCTCCACCTGTGGGTTATGTTCAGTTTGTAACAATTAAAATACATCCTGCATATCAGATATTTACTTTAGGATTCATAACAGTAGCAAAATTACAGTTATGAAGTAGTAAAGAAAATAATTTTACGGTTGGGGGTCACCACAACATGAGGAACTGTATTAAAGGGTAGTGGCATTAGGAAGGTTGAGAACCTAGGTCTAGAGTACTGTTTTAGATACAGACATAATCAAGGACAAATAAAAAAAATCACTTCTATTTGGGTGCCATCTTCTACCAGTACACTTCAGTCGTGGTTTACTGAAGGATGTAAATGGTGTAAGTTTTTCAAAGACTAATGACAATGGAGTGCAAGCTCTGGCAGGATTTCACCAACTGGAGAAGCCTTGAAGCATAGGCTGGATGATGTCTGTCTCTTTTTGGAGGATGAGCATTTAAAGGCTCATCAGAAAAAAAATGTTAACCATCAGGTAATATGATACAATTCTGCACATTGTCACTGGACAGTTGGTTTTAATTTATTCATGTATTAATTCAAGCACATGTATTTATAATGGGAGAAGCTGCAATTAGAAAAGTTTTTCTAAGAAATACATTATGCTGAAGAGGATACAGAATTGCTTTCTCTTTTGAGATTTTCGGATTCAAGTCAGAAATTTGCACTTTGTTGGACCAGATGTCAATATATAGCAACAACAACAACAACAAAATACTTTTCCTATTCTGTTCTCTGACAAAGAAATAAAATATTAATTAATAGGGCTACAATTTAAAAGGTTACATTCAATTTAGGAAAGTGCTCTTTTTTTCAGGTACCACAGAAGAGGAGTAACTGACAGCTGTGAGCAGGTGTTATTTCTGTCAACTATATCCTATTGGGTAAATATGGATTTCTTTTAAATGAACAGGAATACAAACTGTGCCTAGGAAGGTTTTTGCTTAAGGGGTTTTATGTAAGGTCAACCATATGCTGTTTAATTTTTGCCTTTAAAGTAGTCAAATTTTGTTCATTCAACATGTAGCTGCTCTTAAACCACTGATTTCTCCATACATTGATGATCTTTTCCCCCCGAATGACAACATTGTTAGGCCACTATTAAGCAGAAGACTTTCACAAGGCATAAGACTTAACATCACACCAAGTCACATGTCAACAGTGCCATAGTATCAATAATTTCTTGCATGAAATGCAAGGAAACTAAAAGCCTCTATTTGCAAAAAAGAAATAATCTTTAAAAAGAACTAAATACCTTCATTCAAAGTAGTCATTCTCAATTATTAATAATACAGTTATGCTAAAATCACCTCATTTTTGAATGTTTTATTTTGGTTCACAATCATAAAGACATAATTTAGAGTGAAAAATGTGATTTTTAGTAGGGACTGTAATTCTTAAAATTGGTGTTGAAAGGTCCTATTTAACACCATTAACCAACTCCAACATGGATATTTATTGAAATAAGCTGGCTATGGCTTATAAAACTCAAACCTGTTGTAGATGTCACAAAACTCTATGTATGTTACTTCCTACTCAGTATATTTTACAAAGACAAATAACCAGTTATCAAGGCAGGAATGTCACCTAGCATTTCAATTAGCAAATACTACGTATGTATTCTAAACACTCAATCAATGCAATGGCAAACTGAATAATTAAACCATAAATATGCTAAGCCTATTTATATAATATTTTCCTCTTTTTTTTTATTCTTTTAACAACCTGACTAAAGCTTTGGGAATTTACAAATAACAGAGAATGAACTACCCCTGAAATGCATGCCATTCCATAAAAGATTTCATGAATTTAATCACAAGAGGCAGTATGGTTTAATGAAAAGATGGTTATAGGATCTGAGAAGCAGAGATGGAAGGGATCGCAAAGCCCATCTATTCAAATCCCTTCATCAAACAGCAACTAAAGTCTACAAAGGTCAAGTAACTTGCCCAATGTCACATAGATAGTAACAAATGTGACATTTCAACCAGCATTCTTTACATTAAAATACTGCCTCTCTGTTAGTCAGGAAGTCCTAATGTCCTATCCTGCCTATGATCCATATTATGTGACGACAGGTATGTCACTTAACTCTCAAATGTCCTACGCTAACCTTTAAGGCCATAGGAGTTATGGAGGACCTGCTGACCTGCATCAGTGGAAAGTTTCCACATCAGAAGTCCCATGTACCAATTAAATAAAATGTTCAGTTTTTAAAAGAAATAATCACATTGGCACAACTAAATTCTTTCTTTTCCTTTTTATTAATTAATTTACTTATAACTAAACTCTAATCTAAATAATTTGAGAGAATTTCTTTTGCTTAGGAAATGTTTCATCAAAAAAACACTAAATATAACAAGCCACAGTGTCTTATAATGTTAGAGAGTTGGGCTAGGAATCAGTAGGTATGACTACACTATCTCAGTTCTACCACTGACATGCTGTATAATTCTGGGTGAGACACTGAGCATCTCTCAGGCTCATTTCCCTCATCTATTAAGTGAGAACTTTGGACTGATGATTTCTAAAGGAAACTTCAATATCTACTATGACACAAAATCACAAAATCTCAGGACCAGAAGGAACCTCAGAGATTGGCAAACACACTATACTTTAGCAGGAATTTTTCCAGAACCCTGCATAGGGGAAAAAATAGCAATCACACTGTCTCTCTGCTTGAAAACTTTTAGGGCACCCCAATCTTGACAGACTTTTTGGATTCTGACTCTTAAGATAGCCACTACCCCATCCCTACTCTAGAAGAAAGCAGAAGTGGGAGATTTAAGGCATAAAGTCATCATGTACTCAGACTCAGAACCCTATCTTGTGAATGAATGGAAAGAACATCATTCAAATCTGATGTAATATGAGTGGGGCCAAGATATAGGTTCCAAAGAAATCTCACAGAATTTATTTCACTTTTATTTTTCCTATGATTAGCCCTCTCCTCCCAAATTTTATGCTTCCTTACTTCTAAATCCTTCTCAGATTTTATATTTAACCCCAGTGTCCTTTCTCCCTTGATCACTGTTTTTCCTTTCCTTTCTTTCCTAGATTTACATTGCTAAACTTCTATATTTGGAAACTTTTTTTTGTCTTTTTAAAAATTCACTCACATATTTTCTTGTTTACATCATTCATTTCCACAAGATTTTGAGTTACAAAATTTCTCCCCATCTTTCCCCCACCCACCACCTGAAAATAGCCATCCCACTATATAATGCCTCCCCCAATCTGCTCTCTCTTATGTCCTCCACCATTGCCTCTCTGACTTTCCAGTAGCGCAAGATGGATCTCCCTACCCCAGTGCCTGTATATCTTAATTCCCAATTGCATGTAGTTAATAACAATAATAATAATAATATGTGTGTGTATATATATTTAACATTTGATTATAGAACTTTAAATTATAGATCATTTTCGTTCCTCCCTTATCACCCAGCCCCACTGGAAGGACAAGCAGTTCAATACAGGCTATACATGTGTAGTTACACAGGACATCTCCACAGTGGACATATTGTGAGAGACTGATTATATGTCCTTCCTTCCTGTCCCATCCCCCCTTGTTCTATTCTCTACCCTGTCCCTTTCCCTTTACCAAAGTGTGTGCTACCAGCAACCCTCCACCTCCACCCTGCCCTCCCCTCTGTTATCCCCTTCTCATCCCCATCCCCCTACTCTCCTGTGTGGCATGATGCCCAGTTGAGAGTTTATGCAATTCCTTCCCTAAGCCAAATTCAATATGGTAAGGTTGACCTTTTCCCATTTGCCTTACTGTTCTTCCCCTACATTATAACAATAATCCCTTGCCTCTTCTATATGAGTTGATTGATCCCATTCTGTGTCTCCCTGTCTCCTCTCATTCTATTCCTCTCCCACCTCAGAATTTCACCTTTTAAAGTATCATTTCTTCCTATTCAATTTATCCTGTGCCTTCTATGTACAGAAACACACCCACACACATATACACACATATTCAGATATGTATCATATGCATATATATACCTTCCTATATAGACATATGTGTATGTATACGTATATACACATTTGTATTCCCTTCCCCTATCATCATACTGAGAAAAGTTTCATAAATTACAATTATCATTTTTCCATGTTGGTATGTAAATAGTTCAACTTTGATAAGTTCCTTATGAATTCTTTTTGATGTTTACTTTCTCATACGTCTTGTATTTGAGTGTCAAATTTTCTTTTCAGTTCTTTTTTTTTTTCAGCAATAATGCTTGAAAGTCCTCCGCCTCATTGAATGACCATATTTTCCCCTGGAACATTATACTCAATTTTGCTGGGTAGGTGAATTCTTGGTTTTAATCCTAGCCCCCTTGATCTCTGGAATATCATATTCCAGGCCCTGTGATCCCTTAATGTATAAGCTGCCAGATCCTGGGTTATCCTGATTGTGTTTCCACAGTATTCAAACTGTTTCTTCTTGGCAGCTTGTAATTTTTTCTCCTTGATCTGGGGGGCTCCAGAACCTGGCTATAACATTCCTAGGAGTTTTCTTTTTGGGATCTTTTTCAAGAGGTGATCAGTGAATTCTTTTAAGTTCTATTTTGCCCTCTGGTTCTAAAACATCAGGACAATTTTCCTTGAGAATTTCTTGAAGGATGCTTTTTAGGTTCTTTTTTTGATCATGGATTTCAGGTAGTCCAATAATTTTTAAATTGTCTCTACTGGATCTATTTTCCAGGTCAGTGGTTTTTTCAAGGAGATATTTCACACTGCC
>CM053597.1:101522569-101669166 GCA_028646575.1 Pseudocheirus occidentalis | reverse complement strand
GTTTTCTTCAGTTAGGTTGTTGACTCTCTTTTTTTTTCATCTTACAAAAAGTTTATTTTCAAAAAGTTAAACAAAGAATATACAATGACTAATTTTATGTATCAAAAGAAAAAAAAGAGGCTCTTGGGAATGTAAAGTGGAGACCCAGGGCATCAACGGTGCTTCATTCCTTATACTCGTTCCAAGGCTTCTAACATGATGATACTGTTTCCTCTGATCACCACCATTCCAATATTGTTCTATTGCCCACCTGGTGCCATCTCTACACATTCATCAATCACAAGATTCATAAATGGATCAAACCCCTGCAATATTCCTTGGACGTGCCTCCCACCATTTAATTTCAATGATAGCTTCTTGTCCATAAATCACAAGAGGCCGATTGCGTGTGCGCGCCCCTCCTCCCTGTTGACTCTCTTTTCATAATTTTCTTGGATTGTTCTCATTTCTCTTCCCAATTTTTCCTCCACTTCTCTTATTTGGTTTTCAAAGTCCTTTTTCAGTTTATGTATAGCTTCTAGGCATTCTTCAAGTGTCTTGGAAGCATTTGTTTTGGGAGTTCTGACTGGGTTCTCTTCCTCCCATTTCATGCTTTGATCCTTTTTGCCCACAAAAAAGGATTCTAGAGTTATATGTCTGTTCTTATTTTGCTTCCTTTTCCTCATGTTGGCCAGTCAATTAATTGGTTGGTTTTTTTAGCTCTGTGAAACTCTGCTTCCAGGGTGGAAAGCTCTGTTCCAAATTGCTGGGGTTTTCCCAGCTGCTGGAGCTATTAGGGGGGTGTTGCAAGTCCCCCCAGCTTTGGCTTGCTGAAAGCACACCCCAGGACCACCACCCAAGACCACGATCCGTATCTAGGTCGCACAATGCAAGAGGACTTGGCCCTGATCAATCGATTCAGGCCCCCTGCGGGATCCACAGGCCAGGGTCTCTGAAACAGCCCAGTGGGGGCATCCGTGGATTACAGCAGTTTCTGCCTTTTCCCCACTGCTTCTTTGCCCTTCAGGTAGATTTCCCGAGCTGCTTTTCTGCCCCCAAATTTAGCTTGAAAGCTTCACTTGCTTTCACTGACCTTTAATCCTGGTTTATGCATATTGCTCCAGGTGCTTTAGATCTTCTCTGAAGTAGACTCATGCTGTGTCTTGGGAGGCAAGGCTCCTCCAGGCCCAGTTTCAAGCTGGGCTGGTCTCAGCTTCGGGCCTGGGATGAGCCCCTCCAGCCAGTTGCCTTCTCTAATCCCTATTTTTCACACCTTGGTAGACTTGGAGGTGCTGGAGGCTGTAGATCTTCTCTCTTGTAGACTGGCTGCAGCTTGGTTTGGCTCCTTCTTGTCGCCCCAGGGCCTTCCTGTGGTTTTGGTTTTAAGCTCGTGTCCTGCCACAGTGATCTCCTGCTGCCGAGCTGCCTTCAGCAAGAGATTTGTTTTCTGTATTTTTTGAGTTTGAGAGTCCTAGAATTTGTCCAGCATCATATTTTTATGGGTGTTTAGGGTGGCTGCATGGGAGCTGTGGGACGCTGCTGCTTCTACACAGCCATCTTGGCTTCGTCCCCGGAAATCCAATAATTTTTAATTATCTCTCCTGGATCTATTTTCCAGGTCAGTGGTTTTTCCAATGAAATATTACACATTGCCTTCTATTTTTTTCATTTGTTTGGATCTGTTTTATGGTATCTTGCTTTCTCATGAAGTCATTACCTTCCATTTGCTCCAATCTAATTTTCAAGGAATTATTCTCTTCAGCGAGTTTTTGAAATTTCTTTTGCAGCTGGGCAATTTGACTTTTTAAAACATTCTCCTCATTGGCTTTTTGGGTTTCTTTTGCCATTTGAGTTAGTCTATTTTTAAAGGTACTATCTTCTTCAGTATTTTGGAGGTCTCCTTTAGCACTCTGTTGACTTGCTTTTCATGATTTTCTTGCATCATTCTCATTTCTCTTCCCAATTTTTCTTCTGCTTTTCTTACTTGATTTTCAAAATCCTTCTTGAGCTCTTCCACGGCCTGCAACCAGTTCATATTTTTCTTGGAAGCTTTTAATGCAACAGTTTACTTTTGAGCTCTTTACCACAGTAGAACTCAGCTTCGAGAGTGGAGAGCTTTGTCCCAAATTGTTGGAGTTTTCACAAATATTGTCAGAGGTCTGAGGAGGGTAGCCTTTCTACAGACACCCCAAGCTCTGGCACACTGACACATACCCCAGGACTACCACCCAAGACCACAGTCCAGATTCAAGCAGGTTAAATGAAGAGTTATTACACTTTCAATGGTCCCATAGTCCCCCTACAATCTGCAGTCCTTAGAGGCAGCCACATGGCAGCAGCTGTAGCCTCTGTACCTCTTCCACCTCTAGCCCCTGGAAGTAGGGGCCAGACTCTCCCCCAGTTCCAACAGGATTCCCCATTGACATTTTACATTGTCTTCGGCCTTTATGGGTTGAGAAGTCCGGAAACCACCACAGCTACTGGTGATTCACTCTCTCATAGTCTACTCTGGCCTTTCTGGGTCACTGGCCAGGGCTGCCACAGGCTCTCTGTGACTCATGAGGGACTGTGCTCAGCTCCCACCTGGGTTCAGTGAGAGATTTGTTTCTCATTGTCACTGTGGGTTTTGTAGCTCTAAAATTTGTTTAGAATCATATTTTACAGGTATTGGAAGTGGTTGTGGCAGGAGCTCACAGTATTTCCTGCTTCACCTGCACCATCTTGGCTCTTCCTCTTTCCAGTACACACTTTACTAAGCAGTATAGATACAAGAAATAGCAACAGATAGTTCCTGGACTCAATGAGCTTACAATCTAAGGAGGAAGGCAACATGAAAACCAGAATATACAAAGAAAGCAATATTCAGAATAAATAGGAAATATGATGGAATATACTGCTGTTATTATTATCAAAAGGGGTTGCAGAAGGCTTCCTGTAAAACATGAAGTTTGAGTTGTGACTTTATTAACACCAATGTGATATTCACAGCATCTACAGCAGCTATGAATATATGCTGGTGTAGTTGTGAATCACAAAATGTATCAGACTCTCCATGTGGAAGACAGAACCAAAACATTTATTCAAATACTAGAAAGCTGAATTCCCAAACCAGAAAGTCAGATTCATCACAGTAACCACAAAGTTGGTACACATAATCAATGAAGCAAACAGCAACATTCCCAAGCCTTCCCGAACTTCTGCTCTGTCAGGTCTTCCAAACAAAATGCAGGTGTCAACTAAGAGGCTGAAACAAGGCATAAAGTACTTCTTTGCTGGCCATTACAGACTTAAAGACAACCATCATAATTAGTAGTGAGAGATGAGGACCTTTCACATAGTTGGCAGTCAGTAAATGAATTGAAAATAAATAAATGAAGGTTGATTTAAAACTATTTTCCCTATACAATGTACATGCTTGATTTACCTTTATAGCCTTCATCTATTTATACTATAATTATTTAAATCTTTATTTCTTTTCACAAAGGTGGGTTAAGCTGATTATATGTACATCTGACCATGGTAAAGAACTTTATAATGTACTGTGAGGAACATGATAAATCATGTGCGATAATGGAGGACAGAATTCAAGTGCTCCCTATTGGTACCTGACCTCAGGGTAGATGTGGGAGCATGTGGGATTGGCACCTTTGATACTAGCTAACTAAAAAAAAATGGTTCTTCAAAAGAGGTTATCTTTGTTTGGTAGTTAATCAAGGACAGAAGGTAATAATGCTTATATAAATTTGCAAATTATTGAACTGGTTAATGAGAACTTGAGCAGACACACTTGAAGTAAATACGTTCTATTTCCACCATCACTAATGAATGATTCATAAACACATAATATATAGGGGCCTCATAGTCATACACCAACTCCTTGTTATTTTGGTGATTAGAGAGTATATTTTAGGAATATTTTAAAAGATTTTTCTTTCTGTTATGCTAACTTTTATTACTTATAAAAATATTTGTAGAAGAAAGTTCTGAGGAGAGAAACTACATATGTATTTTATGCTGTTAAGGCAGCTATAATTTTTTTTAATTGGGAGAATATAAAGTTAAAACACCATTTATTAGAATAAAAATAAGTGAACATACTGAATGATTGACACTCCCCTAAAATGTTTTGTGTTTAAGCCTATATAGTAAGGATTTAAAGATAATATTTGTTAAGGTATAACAATGATTGTCAGGTCATTGACACTATCAGCTCAGCACGGTGGTTTAACTACTGCAGGGTTTTTTGTTTTGTTTTGTTTCTTAAATAAAGACATAGCCTCCCCCACTTGAGTTTATTGTTTTGCTGTGTTTTCAGGGTTAACATAGATGAGTTATGGATTAATCAAGGAAAGAATAGAATTAATCAGGATCTACATATAGCCACTAAGAACAAACCATGTCAAAACAGATTCATTTACATGTGGATTATTAATATGGTGTATATCAAGACTGTTGTAAACATGGTAAACTTGATTAAGTTTGCTTGACTTGATAAAAACAACTTGACAAGATACTTGCTAAAGTCTTTTATGAACTTTATGGGAAATATTAAGAAATATGGAATAAAAATAGAATAAGTGGACATGTTGCAAATGAACTTTTGGTTAACTTTCTCTCAGTATAACCTTTTTCTGAACATTGGATAGTACCAAACTTGAATGGATTCCTTCATGAGGAAATGTGTTCCTTTGAAGATTTGTAACAGATTGTAAATGGACCATTGCCAGATTAAAGGAAGTTCTTCCTAAGCGGTCACCAAATGAATCTAACCTCCATCTGTTTTACTCAAAGTATTTAATGGTGGCTGAAAGTAAAACATCGATGATGTTTTTTTTCTAATTTGTCAATGATGCAAAAATAAGAAAGATAAATAGTATACTGGATAACAAAATCGGGATTTGAAATGATCCCTGTCTAAATTGATAGGACAAATCTATTAAATGCAATTTGGTAGATAAATGCAAAGTTCCACACTTAAGTTCACATATCACTTATGTAAATATAGAACAGAAAGAGGCTAACAAAATGAAAACAACAAAAAATCAACTATGATGAGATTGCCAAGAAAGATAACCTCAGACTTAATAATAGGTTCCTAAAATGAATAAAGTATTGCTGCTACTGTCCTCTGCATATATCATACCATATCTGGAACACCTAGATAACTTTTGGGCAGGATATATTCAGAAAGTCATTGACAAAATAAATTTTGTCCAGAAGAAAAACAGCAGAGATAGTATGGTTCCCAAATACCATGCTGTATGAGAAAAGGTTGAAGGAATTGTGGACTATTTGACCTACAGCATGGAAAAAATAGAGGGGAATACAATAGCTCCTTTAAATTTATTCTGTAGAACTGTAGAAACCAGAACTAGGGAAATGGGTGGAAGATACAAGGAGATCAAATTTGGCTCCATGAAAGAATATTTGACTGTATGAAACTAAAATTCCTTCTTTCATTAGTTAATGAGTTCCAGTGAAGAATTTTTCAAGTAAGGCTGGATGATCATTGATCACCCATATTAGAGAACATTCCTGTATCCAATAGTAAATTACAACTGATGGCCTCTTACTTTCCCTTCCAATTGCATTTCTTTTAATAATTACCTAGAATGAACTGGAAAATAATATGAGAGAAATTTATAGTCCGGTGCTAAACTATGCCCTGTGTGTGCTTAAGGAATTTAGAGCATGAAGTAACCATTGTGAGTTATAAAAGTCTTTGCTTTATAGGAGAAGTGATGATTCCTATAAAGCTGGAAGGAAGCTTGAAAAAAAGGAAGGAAAATGACATTCCAGAGGGGAATAACTAAATATGAAAGTGAGTATGAAAATTTGTAAGGATGGTGGTGGATTAAATGGATTGGGACCAAAAATGGGTATTGAGTAGGTGTTATAAATAAGATTGGATTGGAGAATGGGGTCCATATGGGAATGGCTCCTGAATCCTTAACTGAGAACTTGTAGGGATTATTAACAGCTCATATTTCTGCTATATTATTATATACCCCAGATAAGTTAATTTTGGTAACATTTTAAGTGAAGAGTTGATCTCAAATACACAAATATAGTATGAAGAATTTTCCATTTTGAATGAGATTGTTTCTAATTTGATATTAATTTGACTGGAGTAATATCCATGATGTTCAAAATTGACTCCCTTTTTAGAATATTATTTATAAGTATATGCATATAAATAAATATGTATAATCATATCATGCAATTTTTAGTTTTCTAGGCACTGTTGCAATGGAATTTTAAAAGCATATCCACATACTTGTTTTATGAGCTACTTTGCTCCTGACTTAATAATATCAACTAAAGTGTGCATTTATTATGTAGAAAAGGTCCTGGCTATCATAACCCATTGTTCCCCCCTCATAAAAAAAAAGCTTTCCTTTCAGCTAAAATTAAAAAGAGGCAGAAGGAGAACTGATGGCCCCAAAACAGATATGCATTAGTTAAAAATATGAAACATAGACTACACCTCCTACTCAGAAAAGTACCAGACATGATGAAATATATAGGAACAGACCTTCTTGTAAAGAGAACACAGCTGTTTAGGATTCCAGTGAAATGCTTAGAAGATAACCTCCAAATGGTACAGGGGGCAGCAAAAACAACAAAAAAAAGGTAGAATAAAGAGAACAGATATACAACACTTTTGTTATGTAAGAAACAAAAATATCTTTCAGCAGAGAAAATTATGTTGGGTGATATAGGGTCAGGAGTAGAAAAATGCATCATATATTTTCTTCAGGAGATAACATTATCCAAAAGTTCTACATTTCTTCCTCATCTGTGCAGTGTCTATTCTTGGTTGGGAAACTAACTTCAGAACCTTCACCATGAGCTTCAAAGCCTTCCATGAGCCTGTTGAAGCCATTGTGCCCATTCTTGTCTCCACCTGGAATGATCTGGGGTATTCCTGTTTGTTGGCTTATTTCCCATCACGCCCAACTCTGGTTAATTTGATATTCTATTAATATGTACTTTGTGATAAGGATGTTTTTCTTACTGTAAACTTGTCTTCTAAACTTCATTCCTTTGTTTGGGATGGGAGAAGGACAAAGGTGGCATAAGATATTTGTTATATCATTGAGTACATAGAGGTAAACAAAAAGTAAAGTAAGGCAGGTCCAGGTAGCCATTGACCATCTCTTACTGCCACTTGGAGTCTGAGCCTTATTATTATTAGCCTTATTAAATTAAAGAGTTGATAAACTCTTAAAAGGGGTTGGGGTAGAAGTTACATGATACTTTTAATGATCAGGACAATGGGAAAAAGAGAACTGTAGCCTGTACTAAAGCCTAAGCAGAAGGGTAGGTATCCCAGTGTGGAGAGAATAGTTGGTGGTATTATTTTTTTTTAAATCAGCAAATAAATAACAGTACATAATTAAATGTTTACGTGAGCTATGTTTCAGAGCTTACTGGTTGGAGAAAACAGGAAAAGTATAGGAATTATTCAGGACCTCTGAGGCAATAGGGTCACATACTACTGTTCTGAAATATCCTTGAGTGCAAAGTGCTGTCATTTTTCTGTACATCCCACATAGCACTTGTTAGGCTCCAATATGGTGCTCCACATTGGTTTGACCTTGGTTAGCATTTACCCTACCTTCAGTTTCTAGGGCCTTTCGCCATTATATCATTTTTGCCTCCACCCCACATACCAATTCCATTAACACCATCCCCTCTCATATAAATGTTAATGTCATCTCAAGGAAAAATGGTTACTGATAGAATTTTATCTTACATAAATGAGAATTACACATTCATATTCATATAATTTGAACAAGAAAACACAAAGAAGGCTCCAACATGTTGGGTTGACTTACCTACAGTAAACTTATAGGATGTCATTTGACAACAATTGGATTTTCAAGTATATGGAAAAATTAAAATATAATTAACCTCAATAATAACAGCAACAATGGTATAAATAATCACAATAAAAATAGCTACCATTTGTATGGTGCTTTAAAGGTTGCATAGTGTTATACATATTATCTCATTTTATTCTCACAACAGACTTGGGAGGTAAGGGTTATGATTATCCTCATTTTAACTATGAGGAAACTGAAGCAGAGGTTAAGTGACTTGCTCAGGGTCACATAGCTATTATCTGAGATTAGATTGTAATCTAGGCTCTTCTGAGTCCATGTTAGTGTTCTATCCACTGCCACCTATTTGTCTACAGAGAAAATATCCACACTGATGACACTACAAATCGATTGACTCCTGGAATATGTTCAAATGGGGATTGTGAGAGTCCAATGAGCTAATGCTTGCAAAATACTCAGCAAAATTGAAAGCACTATATTAATTCAGCTATCATCATCATCACCACCACAACCACCACCATCACCATCACCATCACTGCAATTAAGCTATTCTTGAGTATACAGTTCTTTTAGCTACTTTTTAGGTTTTTGGCATTATAAAATTAATCACTGGGACATGGATATCTTAATTAAACAATTACCTTTATTCTGCAATACTTAATGCTATTCTAAGCACTCAAATGTGATTGAATGAATCCTATTTGGTACATCTACATTATATGGTATATAGATTTTATCCTTGCTACCTCTATTTAATGGATATTTATCACTACATTATATCTACATATAAAATCTCACAGATTTGTCAGGCATAATCAACATTGCCATTTTATGATGCAGCAGAGCACTTTATCAGTATCTATAAAATGACTTAAACGAAGGTTCTTTCTGCATTCTTAAATTTCAGATGTCTTAGAGTTTGTCATTCAAGAATCAAGGCATCTCTTTTTCTAATTGAATAAAGACAATTCATTTTAATAAGTTTTTTTTATTAAATTTCAGAATTCCATGGCAATATAATGTTAAAATTGCAGATTTAAATGTTCATATGTCAGAAAAATGAAAACTTGGGGTTTTCATAGCAGCATTAATTTCCCTACATTGCTTATGCCTTATAATAAAGTGCGCATTTAAAACACTAACCAGCAATCCAAAAATTATATATAATCAAAGTTGGACAAGTTAATGTTGCTAAGAGGATCTTAACTTTCATATTCTCTGATTTGTTTTCAAATTTACAGCTTTAACATTGTGTTAATGGAGGTTCTCTGCATTTAATTTTCTAATCTTTATAAAAGAGGAATGAAATAGTAACAGATTGAAAAATTGATAATAGCTACACTCATATTATGAAAATCCAAGGATATAATTATGAAGTTTGAAAATATGCTCTGGAAGCTTCAAGTCAGAATTCCCTTATATCTACCTCTTTGTATTACATCTTTTTTTCTTTCATTTTTAATGATCACTCTGGGAAAATTTTCAGGCTTAAGACAGCATTTTTTAGAAGACATGTTACAGATCAAGACTAAACTCAAGCAAACATCCGTAAGAAGAAATCAGTTTGAAAGTCACTTACCAGTTTATTAGTATGTGTATAAGTGTATACAATTACACACACACTTTCTACACACTTATAAACATTTTCTTGCCCCAGGAAACTATCTTTGTATACATATCTATTGTGCTCACATATACAAATGCATATGGATATGTTTCTCTTTTTTATCAAGCTGAAAAAGCACTATGACCTTAGTGATGGATTTATATTAATTATCCAAGAAAAGCATAGGCAAATTTTGAAGGGCTCATCATTATATTGGCTTCTGGGTGATGAATTTTTTAACCATAGAACTTTTAAAAGACTGAATACTAAGTTGTAGAGACATTGCAATCTGTAAAATTGAAGGGATTTTAAGTTCCTTGATATAGTGAAAAATTTTTGTATAGGTAGACATGTGTGTTATATAGTAGATATATATGGTATAGTAGTTATAGTTTATATCTACTACATATATATATATATATATATATATATATACACATACACTCACACTATATATGCTCCCTATATTTGGAGCATATTGGAGCTGTGTACATATATATAGTATATATAAGTGTAGTAGATATATAAATATATATGTGTGTGTGTGTGTGTGTGTTTGTATGTGTGTGTCGATGTTTCCCACAGTCAGAAACTCAAGACAAAAATAAATCCTCTTTCAAGAATTAATTTCAATACAAATTGTACGTTTACTATCCAGAAAAAGATTACTTGACTAGCTATGAATCTCTATCAATAAATGAAAGTACATTTGTATTTCTTCCTTGTATGTTCATATGTATTGTGTATACTATCACATTGTCACCAAAATTATACTTGAGCATTGCCTCCAAAATTGAATTTTCTATCTGCCTGTGTAAATCTGTCTCATTCCTTTTTTAAGAAACCAACAGAATCTGTTATTTTTTGTGGGTAAGAGTCGACATATATAAAAAGAAGGGAGAAGGGACATTGAATTTAATATAGTGAGATTTAGAAGCCAGTCTTGATTCTGTTACTAGCTTGCTTTGTGAGTCTAAGAAAAAGTTCTTCATACCAATTTACTCTCAATTTGCTAAGAACAATTTTAGGTTCATCAGGTACAAATCATTTCAGGATGATGTCTTTTTTTTATTATTGAGAGATTTCCTAAACTGATAGATCAGAGTAATGAAATAGATATGGTTGTCCTCTAGATTCTAAGAGGAATAGATTTTTTTTTGGTTGGTGAAGATCAGTTGAGTTAATATTGGTAAAATTGTACATAAGTGGAAGTTGTTATTTTGATGTTGCATTTTACAAAATCTCTCATGGAATCCTTTGGAGATGAATAGACATTTTAGATTCAGGACTGTTTGAACCACCAAGTCATTAAGTCAAGACAATTAGTATCTATTAAGGATTCTACTTTATTTTAGGCACTCTGCTAAGTACTCTAAAGGGAAAACAAAATAAAACAAAATACCAGACCAAAAGAGTGAGGCCTATTGGATTCCAATTAAATAAGGGAGATATGTCTAGTGGAGCACCAAATTACTGTTTTCCTTGACCCTGTGTTGTTTAATATTCTTAACAATATGTAGAATGAAAACATAAATGTCACACATTTGAAATTTAATGATGACAAGTTAGGGTGGCTAAGAGATTAGATGACAGAAGCAGAAAGGTCTCAGTGAACTATGCAGATGGTGTGTAATAAGAAACTTAATAGGGAAAAACAAAGTTCTAGTCAAAAAAAATCTCATTCATTCCTTTTCATTCACTTCATTCAAAATTTTCATTGATTCAAAAATCAATGGCCAATTACAGAATGGGGGAATGTAGCTGGAAAAAAAATAGTTATTGAAAGTCCCGTGGGTGTTTAATAAACTACAAGCTCAATATGAGTCAACATTGTGAGGTGATAGCCCAAAAGCGGGGTGTGATATGATGGATAGGGACTAGACCTATGACTTCATTGGTGTAGGGAGCTCCTAGCTAAGGAAACTCTGTCTCTAGGCAATTCCTAATCTTCTTTGTCATGTAGAGCCTTAAACCTCTTGGTGCTTGTGGCAATTCTCTAAGTGTCTTGCTCTGGGTGACACAGCTAGGCTGACTCTGAGACCAGCCATCTGTCCGTTAACTCATGCTGTTCTCTGATGTGAGCTTCGTCCCATTAAGATCAGCATAATGTCCAGAGAGAACAAGATTATAATCTAAATCAGGGAGGGGGAAACTTCCGCTTTGAGGCCATATGTGGCCCTCTAGGTCCTCAGTTGCAGCACTTTGACTGAAGTCTAGAAGTTTGGAGGTATGTGATAGTTTGAAATTTGAAGTTTGAATTCTGTCAAGGCGTCATATTTTGGATTCAGTCAGAGGGCTGTGCTTGAGGACCTAGAGGGTCACAAGTGGCCTGATGGACACAGGTCTCCCATCCCTAGATTCTAAATGCATGCCATTGTCATTCTAAATCTGGAGTATTGTAATTTTTCAAAGTTGTACATTTTGTCTGCATTTTCTTACATGATCTTCACAGTTTTACAACAGATTTTAAGAATGACATTGACAAAGTGTTCTTTGCCTAGAAGTCAGTCAGGATATTGAGGTGATGAAACCATTGTAAAGGCTGACTAAGGAAGGAACTTTGTCCCGCATAAGAGAAGATTTAGAGGAAATATTCAGTTACTTCAAAGTCTCCCATTTGTAGCACCAACACAATATTCACAGCGCCAATGGTGACTATAAATATGCTAGCATAGTTCTCAATTGCAAAATATAACAGACTCTCCATATAGAAGACAGAAGCAAAACATTCATTCAGACACCAGAAAACCAAATCCCAACTTCTTGAAAAGGAATCCATCATAGCAATATAGAAGTTAATACACCACAACATGGAAGAGAACCACACCATCCTTTAGCCTTCCCACTCACAAACCTATCACAGCATGGGGCAAACACTCAAAAGCCTAGCTGTCTCCCTGTGTTCATCCTGTCTCTCCTGCCATCTAGCTGCTTTGACTCCCAGCTTCCTGTGGTCTCTGCTCCACCCTTTAGCAAGCTCCTCGCACCACAGGCTCCATGTGATTACATTCAACCTATTAGGGGGCAGGGATGATCTTTAAATTCCCAATACCATTACACCACCTTAGCAGTAGAGGGATTTGAATTGTTTTGTCTGACCTGGGAGAACATTCAAAAAGGCAGACTTCCATTCACTGTGTGTATCATTTGTTTATTTTTTCTTTTCTTTAAAGAAAAACTTTCTAACAAAGATGCCTAGAAGGTGAATCAGCTGCCTCAGGATATACTGAATTCAACATTATTGAGAGTTTTAAAGCAGATGCTGGATTACCAATTATCAGGGACATTATAGAGAGAATGCTTACTCAGGCACCGGCTGACCTAGATTATCTTTAATATTTTTTTTCAAACATGAGATTCTATGAATCAGAGAAGGTTTTGTAAAAGATGAGGCATTAGAAGCAGACCCTGTAAGGCAGTTAAACTTTTTACAGGTAGAGATGAGGAAAAGCAATTCCAAACAGCTGGAAAAACATGAGCCAATACACAGGCAGGGGTATATGAGGAATATTTAGAAACAGTGAGTAAATTCACTTTGGCTGGAGAATATCGTGTTTGTAGGTTAAAGGTAGGAAATGAATACAGAAAAATAGATTGAAGTCAATCTTCAAAAGGGACAGTCTCACCTGGTTGGAGAATTTTGAGCTTTACTGTTAAGAAATGGGAGACAACTGAGGATTTTTGAAAAGTGGGGTGACCTATTTGGAACAATATTGTGAGAAAATGAGTCTAACAGGAATGTTGAATAGATTGGAGATGGGAAAGAATTTAAGAAAGAGGTAATAAGAACCTGAGCTAGAGTAGTGATACTTGTAATGTAAACTGTTTCATGTGCTATTAACCGAAATGATTAGGGGGCGTTACTGCCCCTTCTAACTCTAGAGATCTTTAAGATTCTTTGTGTTGTTGTTGTTTTTCTTTTCTTTGGAGAATCTTTATTATTTAGGGGGAAATTACCTTGGTTGAAAATTCCAAGTAATCTGTTCTCCTTCAAATTTTCCAGAGCAAACAGATTGTTCATTTGCATACCTAAAGGCCCAGTCTCATGTGAAGGCTGAACACTCTGGAGGATATAAAGAGCCCGCAAATGGCTAGAGAATTATTGAATTTCACTGCATGAAAGCAAATCTTAAACATGGAAGAAAATGAAATAGATATGAAAATGATTTGAAGCAGCTAGAGCATTTTTTAAAAATACAAGTAGTCTTAGCATCTCTGTGAAGCAATTTCAATAAAGAATGCTGTGTAATAGAAAATACTTCTATGACCAAAGTTAAAGATAGGAGATGTTTCCATTTGAAAAAGAGTGGGGGGCGGCTAGGTGGTTCAGTGAATAGAGCACCGGCCCTGGAGTCAGGACGACCTGAGTTCAAATCCAGCCTCAGACATTTAATGCAAAAAACTAGCCATGTGACCTTGGGTAAGTCACTTAACCCCAATTGCCCTGCAAAAAAAAAAAGAAAGAAAGAAAAGGAAAACATAGTGGGATAAGAGTATGGTGGGTTTATCTGGGAAATATGAAAGGATTCTCAGTTTCACTTACTTAGAAATTATTTCACGTGAATATATAATATAGAAAGTGCTGAGTTCCTCAGGAAATGCCATGTAGTAAAGGAGATAGAAAGCCAGACTAACAGTAAAAAGACCTGTGTTCAAGTCCACAGTCTGACAATTACAAACTCTGATGATAGGCAGTGGGTATTGCTTCATACCTAAGAATCAAAGTTAATTTCATCAGTTATTTATTCCCTGAACCCCAAAATCTAGAATCAAAGGAACAAATAAAAATGTCCACCCTTCCCCCAACATTTGCCTAAGAATCACAGTATACCCAAGGAGTGTTCAAACAACCTTTGTGTCAAGACCTCCTGAGTAAGGCAGTTTTATATTTGGGCGACTGTAATTATCAAGAGGTTTGTTATTATTTTTTACTTGTTTCATAGATAAAGGTCTTGACTTCAAAATCAGAGTCAGGTGGCTTCTGCGTGGTACAGTGAATAGAGCACTGGCTCAGGAGGACCTGAGTTCAAATGTGGCCTTGGACACTTGACACACTTACTAGCTGTGCTGCCTTGGGCAAGTCACTTAACCATAATTGCCTTGCAAAAGAGAGAGAGAGACAGACAGACAGACAGACGGAGAGAGAGAAAGTAGGGGCAGGTAATTATGCCTTTTGTATCTTCTAGTGTCATGCAGATGACAGTGCCTAATAAAAGAGGTCAGGGACTGTCTCTCTTGTGTTTACATTCTAACATAGTACAGGACATAGTATATATTAGGTGCTTAATAAATACTGCTGACTGATTCTTTGGATATAGTTCAGGTCATGAACTTTTACACACTTTATATACCCAAGGAGTTTCTTGATAACTATTGCTAATGTGTTTTTAAAGGATTATAATTTTTAAATAATTAGTCTAGGTGTAGAGTTCATTAAAATGTATTGCTATGTGCTAAACAGAAGCCTTAAGGTATATAAATGTAAATAGACCTGTAGATGAATATTTAAAAATAAATTATAGTTTAAATCTGTAACTTAAGTTTGAATTTGGAGAAGTTTGGTATATTTCTCCCTGGCTGTTCTCCCCTCCTTCCCCCCCCCCCCCCCCCGCCATCTCCCCTGCTTCTTTGGGCTCTTTCCATTAAGAGAAAACTAGTCATTCCCTCAACACTACATCTTGGTACCATTTATAGGCACATTTAAATTTATGTATGAAAAACTCAAGCTTTATTTACATACATGTTAATTATATCTACACACATATATACAGGTACATATGAAATTGTTCCTTTGGACAGATAATAGCTAATGTTTACATAATGCCTAATATGTGCCAGACACTGGGGTATGTGCTTTAAAATTATTATTGCACTTGATCCTCACAACACTCCTGGGAGATAAATGCTATTATTATTTTTATTATTTTAGAGATGAGGAAACCAAACATAGAGGTTAAGTGACTTGTCCAGGGTCACACAACTTGAAAGTGGTTGAAGTTCTGTTTGAACTCAGGCCTTCCTGACTTCAGATTGAGCACTCTATCCACTGTGTCATTTAGCTGACTGATCCATACCAAAAAAAAGTAGTTGAAAGGACTGTATATTAACTTTTTCCCTCCTTAGGACTTTACTATCAGGGGGTCTACCATGGCAGAATCCTTTATTTAGCCATGACTTACTCAAAAATAAAGGGCAAGCAATGCAAAAGATGCACTTTTAAAAAGAACTCCAAGTCTATCAGTCATAGGAAAAAATTCTCTAGTCTTGGGAGAAAAATGAACAGTGATCAGAATGAAAATATGGATTGAACAAAGAAAGTAGCCTATTGAGAAACAAAATGGGCTCTGACCAGGCAGGAAAAAATGGATTTTAACACTCATCTTAATAATTTTTCACCTGCTCATTTGCTACAATGACAATTGGCTTATTACTGTAATGAGAGAAGGTGGATGAAAAAAACTGCAAATTAGGCTGTAAGGCCATTTAACAGGACAATTTTGTTACCGATTATTAAATCAACTTGGAGGACACTGAGGCTTTCCACCGTGACAATATTGAATAACAACTTTTACATCTCCTAAATAATCAATCATTTCTCTACCTATTCCCAGAGGACCTTAACCTCTTATAGATTTCCAAAAGTGAAGGGCAACTCAAAAACAGGCAACCAAAATACCAAATAACTGGATGGTTTGCCATTGTATCAGCCTTCATCATACTATTTGGAGTCATATGCTTTGTTCTCTGCTCAGCAAGTGCTATTTTAGGCCAATTCTCACCTAATCACTTTTCTTATTGGGTGGGAGGGGGGCAGGGAGAGAAAGAAACTGTGAATAGCATCCACTTTTTTTTTCTCCAGGTTTACAAGATCTTAGAGTTTAAAGAGAAAAAGAGGTCAACTCACCTTATCCCATTATGTTATGGATAAGGAAAAAAATAAAAGCCAGACGAGGTTAGTTGACTTGCCTGAAGTCACACAGATAATAAATTGCAGAACTTGGATTTTAACCTGAATTCTCTGCCTTTTTTCTACCGTATCCCATTATCTTCAGTGCTAGACTGGATCTGACCACAGCAACCATGTGTTGTTCTTTTGGGTTTGGGGGTTTGATTGTTTCGTTTTGTTTTGTTTTCTGTATGAGATAGTAGAATGATCGCTGCTAGATGATGAGGCATGAGCAGCTTGGGTTCAGATCTTCCCTCAGACACTTATGACCAAGTGATGAAGCTTTGCTGATCTGATACCTGTATGCATATGCCGCAAACCAAGACTAACAGAGTCCGATGAAAAATCTCCACATTAAAATGAAGGCTCAAGGAAAGGACACTTTTGGCAATATGTTGTTGTTGTTGTTGTTGTTGTTGTTAAGCCATTTCAGTTATGTATAACTCTTTCTGGGGTTTATTGGGATTTTTTTGACAAAGATACTTGTGTGCTTAGACGTTTCTTCCTCCAGTTCATTTTACAGATGAGGAAACTGCAGGAAATTGTTTTAATAGTATTGAGTATTATATTGATATCCATATCATTAATAATATGGTATTAATACCTAGAATCTTAATAGCTAGTATCAAGACCAGTTTTGAACTCAGATTCTCCTGACTTCAGGGCTGCTGCTCTATCCACTGCACCACCTAGCTGCCCATCTGGCAATATACACTAGACTTATTTTCTCTCAGCCTTTACTAATTTCTCCCAAACAGTCACTCCACTAATATCATTTACTCTTTTCAAGGTAGCTAAGGCACTCTTGACTTATCCACCCACCATCATCAAATAGTAGCCCAACTTTATATTTACCAGATCTTCCTTAATGAACAGTATTCCTGTTCCCTGGTTCCATTATTCACCCCAGCAGAAACATTCAATTCACAAAAGTCAACCACACTTTGAAGGAGCTGATACCACAACAGTGTAGTGGTAAGATAAATTCTCTGAGAACTCTGACCTGAAGCCCCTGTATTCGTATTGCTTCCTAAGCCTCACGGTATTTATGTTTCCTGAAGTTCAGTATTTCATCAGTTCTTTTCTTTGTGATTATCCCTTTTCAGTGTTCTTAACCTTTTTTTTTTGGCAGTTGGTTCTTTGACAGTCAAGTAAAGCCTGGAGACCCCCTCTGCGGAGTTATTTTTTTAACTGTATAAAACAAAATGCATAGAATTACAAAGGAAACTATTGAACTGAAATACATATTTAAAATGAACAGACCTTGAGTTAAGTATTATACAGGTATAGAAATCTCATCATTATATAGCAGAAAGTACTCCTGGAAAATCCCTGTTCCTTCTCCCTATGGGTATCCAGAACAATAAGGTAAAAATAATCTACTCTTGACCCTCTTCATTCCATATATGTGTGTGTGACACACACACACACACATGCACATATATACATATACACACACATATATACATACATATATATGTATATATGTGTGATTTTTATGTAGCTCAGCTCTATACCTTAAAAACCTATTTAAAGTCAAGTTCTCTATTCCAAATCCCAGTCAGGCCCATGAGTCTGAAGCACTTGTTCACTTGCCTTTTTTATCCATCTTTTTATCCATCTTCAGAATGCCAAAAGGCTTCTTCAGGGGTTTGATTTCAGGGCAGGGAAAAAAACAAGTAACAGACAACTCAATTTTCAGGAATGCCAAAAGTGTGAACCTGAGCACAAAATCAGCAATTCCATTTTTGCAAATAGAACAGGTTTTCAAAAAACAATAGAGAATGTTACCTCTTTTTAGAACTTCTTTTTTAAAATCCTAATCAAAGAACATAGAGTTAATATTACTACTGATTATTAAGTGACAAAATAAATCACATCTCCACCCTAAAATTATAATAGCAAATAAATGTTTCATAATATGAATTCTGTCAATGATAGAAATTAGTTTAAGGGGCAGCATACTCTGATAGAAACTGAACTAGGATGAAGGAAATGATAGTAAATTGCAGAGCAACCTCGGGCAAATTGTTTTTTTTCTCTTCATACCTCTACTTTCTCATGTTTTAAATGTGAGTCAGAACATGTGAACCGTAAAGTATCTTTATGATCTAATATTTTGTGATTCCCTGATGATGTACGCTATTTGAATGATAACATCATAGTATCTAGAGTCAGAAGAAACCTCAGGGATCACCTAATGCAAATTCATTATTTTAGAGGCGAAAAATTGAAGATAATTTAAAAATGCCTGAAGAACACTGTGTAAGTCACCAGAGGAGGCAGGAGGATATGATACACGTACAATTTGAAATAAAATAATATATTAAAAATTCATAAGAGGAGTGAAAACAAATGACTTTAAATCTGAAGGGAAACAAGGATGCCATATTTTCATTGAATCTTAAAGGATGAGAAAGAATTCAGTAAGTGAGCGATGTGGGATGGCACTGAAGATCATCTTCTTTTTCCATATCTCTGCATAAGGTCATCTCCAATATGTTAGCATCCTTCATCCAGAAATCATATGTCTATGGATATATGGATATAATACATGTGATTTTCTGGATACATGCCATTTTCTTCTCAATAGAATGTAAACTCCTTGAGAAGAAGGACTATTTGATTTTGTTTTGCTTTTTTAAATCTACCAACTCAAACACAGTAGACCAGTTATTGGCATAAGTAGGAGTACGAGCTAGTACACATACAGGAGGAAGTTACTAGACTAGTAGATTAGGTTGGACAAGTTGACTTTGGATTTTGTTCTAGCTTTAAGGTTCTGTGATTCTATCTCAACAACATAAATGTTCCGTGAAGGGATTTGGGGATTTGGGGATTTTGGTCTGCACAGTAATGATATATTAGCAATGATTGGTTAAAAGAACTGGACATGTTTAGTGTGTAGTGGAGAAGACATAAGAGGGACATGAGAATAATCTTCCAGTATTTGACAGTTTGTTAGATGAAAGAAATATTAGGATTGTTCTGCTTGGTAGGTTGAAGATTCATAGTGACAATTTCAGCCTTGAGTGAGATTTAAATTTCCTAACCATTAAGAGCTAACCAACAGAAGAGTAGTCTGCCTTGAGAAGAAGTTTATGTCCCTTAGTGGAAGCCTTTAGGCAAAGTCTGGTTGATCACTTGCCAGGTTTGTCATAGAAAGGATCCTTATTCAGATATGGGTTGAAGTAGATACCCTTTGAGGGCCTTGCCAGCTCATACATTCTAGGATTCTGTAAATGTTTTTTGATTGACTGACTTTCACGCAAAGGTTAGGGTAATAGTGTCATAGGCTCTGAAACATCAAGAATTTAGGGCTTCATACTTTCACTGGTTAAAGCTCCATAAAGCCCTTAACCCCAAGTTAACCTTCCCTTCCCCTTTCGTTTTCTCCCTTGCCATCTGTTATGGTCTTAATATAGGCAGTCCTGTCACCTCCACTATGGATGAAATGAGTATTTTTATCTTAGAATGATAATTTTAGATCTGAGAGTGTCCTTAAAGATCATCTAGTTTGGCTGTCTCATTTTGTGGATGAGAAAATTGAGGCCTCTAGTGACTTCTCCCTAAAAGTCACACAGTTAGTAAGCAACTCAGCTGAGCTTTGAACCTAAGTTGAAGTATAGACTAGGGACCAGGTTGGTGAAGGGAAAAGATTCTCAAGGAACAACTAGTGAAGGGATAAGGACAGGGAGGGGGGATCCCAAGTAGAGAGGAGGGAAATAATTATAATGCAGTTTACATCCTGGCAGCTGTTTGCATATAAATGAAATGTATAATTCAGGAGTTTTTAAAGAAAGGATTTCTAATATAAAAGAATACATGCAAAAGGTTTTCAGACAGGAAAAAGCTATGAGGATACATCAACATTCAACCCATAGGAGGCACAATCATGTTGAGGTTATGCAAATGTAGAAATTATATGAAAGTATAGAAGCCTGGCTTATCTTGAGTGACTGACCCTTAGAAACAGGAGAGTAAAGGAGAAATATAGAATATATTTTACTATATATGCTTTACTATAGAATAGAAACCAGATATGTGTAACAGAACTAGGGTGAAATCTGTTTGAAATGACTCTAAGTTCAAATTAAGTTTGAAATTATTTTCAGAATCAGTTGAAATGATTCCAAATGATGAAAAAAAGATGCCAGAACCCCATTTCTATCACCTAATACCTCTAAACTTGCATTTCCACAAATGAAAGAAGTGAAGAACATCAGCTTGCCTGCTTGGGTGCCAGTGATTCATTTGCTTAACAGTTTGAAGATGGGTCGGGTGATGCTGACGACATTGCCCAAAATACTAGGAACAGTTATATTGGATCTTAATATCATTTGATCGATTATTTTTAATTATCTTTCTTGTCCAAGTTATATTGCAAACCTGTCCAGGTGAAGTAGATGTTGATGTTGAAAGTTTAACTAAATAAGTTCTTTGGGTTCTTCTTCCTGGTGCAGTTTTTTTTTAAAGCTTTTGAATATCCATAGAGGTATTTGTTTTATTTGATATTAGTTCAGTTGAGCAAGCCATATACAGGAGATTTGTGTCTAAATGATTGCCTGAATGTATTGCTCATCATTACTCTGTGGCTGTTCTCGAATTATAGTGCTGTGTCAAGGCTCATTTGATCCAAAACGTATCAGCTTTGGTCTTTGGCCCCTGACAGGCTGTAATGGAAGATATTTTCAGAGTGGAAATGTGGAGGTTTCCTTAATCTTTAATCATTTCATTCCAGTATTCCTCAGATTTGTCTTTGAGACATGAAGCTAGATTTTTCCTGTTGGTCTTGCAAATGTAATTCACAAGCTGAAAATACACTAGATATCTTTTACCTATATTCTTTCATTTCAATGTCTTTCATTCGCATTTGTAATTCATTAAATATTATGTATTTGCATCTCTTGAAGATCATTTTACTTGGCTTTAAAAACTTGTAATACACATCAAAGTTGTTTTGTTCAATGAGTCCCAGACCTGTAATTTCACTGGAGTCCAGAACTCTCAATCAGAAAAGTTCCCCTATCAATGCAGAGAAGTAACTGTTCTTTAACATGCAGATGTTAAGTGACAGTGTTCAGAATTGCACAACCATCATCTATGAGATACAGAACTTGATGGTGGGTCTTCTTTATGTCTAAGTCAGCTCTGTATAGATCACATCAAGGTCGTGTCTCATTACAACAATTTCCAGCAATGCATTTAAGAGAACTCAACAAAATACATTTTAAAAGCTCTACCTGATTGTCATCATGTTTTAAGGCATGAAAGAGGAATATAATCTGAGGGGGATGTTGGAAATAGAACATAGAATTCATCACATCATGCAAGCCAGTGTGACTGATAGATCAAAAGTCAAAAGGGAATCAGTTTGTGTAGACATAGCTAGTTTCCTCTTTTATAGATGTAAAGTTTGACAGTCAGACATGAAAGTTTCTTCTAGTAGCAACCACGTTATCATGGCATATACCTTTCTATGGTATTCACCTTGACAGTCAAAACAAACATAAAAAGTTTTCACTTATTTTTTGAAGTAGTTCCTCTATATAAAATAATGTGATGTTTAAAACACACACACACACACACACACACACACACACTTCACTCCTTTTCTCTCCAAACGTACCTACCTCCCCAAAATTTCTTCTAGGCACCTCCATATCTTCAGTCATCCTGATCTATATGTTGCCACTGGAACCAGATGTCTCCAGAGGAGAAAGTGAGGCTGGTAACCTTACACAATCCTCTTTCAGTTAAATCCAATTCACTTGCAAGTCATGGCATCATCTTCCTGAAGTCCTGGTCCTCTTTGAGGACAAAAGACCAACAGCAACAGCAACATTAAAGATATCCTTAATTCTTCCTTCTGCTTTACTATTCAATGTCCAATAGGTTTTCAACACTGCTCTAATCCATCCTCTTCTCTGCACTCACATTCACATTCATGTGCTCACCATCTACACTATTGTGATAGTTTTGTTCTGTTTAGTTTTGTTTTAATAAGGGAGAAGGCAGGGCAATTGTGGTTAAGTGACTTGACCAAGGACACACAGCTAGTAAGTGTTAAGTGTCTGAGGTCGGATTTGAGCTCAGGTCCTCCTGACACCAGGATCCGTGCCACCTAGTGGCGCGTTTATTTTTTTATCGTTTTTTTAAAATGGATTTCTTGTCTCTGTTCTCTCCTCTGCTCCAATTCATCCTCCATAGTGACAATGTTGATAGCCAATCCTATTAACCTTGGAACATATCTATCAATGTTGATATGCACTGACCACAAGTTAAAAATGCAAAGGTCTAATATATTCTTTTTTATAATATATGCTAATTCACCAAAACAAATACTCATTCTCTATTCCTTCTCCTTTTCTACTGTGTTGAGACTCTGATGACTGTTTTTTCTTCTTCTTAATAGTATTTATTTTTTCCAATTACATGTAAAGATACTTTTCAGCATTCATTTTTGTATAATCTGGAGTTCCAAATTTTTCTCCTTCCCTTCCTGTCCCCTCCTCAAGATAGCAAGCAATCTGATATGGGTGGTATGTGTATAATCATGTCAAATGCATTTCCACATCAGTCATGTTGTGAAAGAAGAATCAGAAAAAAAGAGAAAAAAAACAATAAAAAGAAAAAAAGTAAAAATAGCATACTCTGATCTGTACTCAGATTCCATAGTCTTTTCTCTGGATGTAGTTAGAATTGTCCATCATGAATCATTTGGAATTGTCTTGGATCATTGTATTGCTGAGAAGAGCTAAGTCTGTCATAGTTAATCATGACACAGTTTTGCTGTTGCTGTGTACAATGGTTCTGCTCACTTCACTCAGAAGACTGTGATGAATATTCAAATATAGTAATTTTCCTTTATCTGTTTATTTTTTGCAAGGGAAATAGAGAATTATGAAATTTAGTGAAGTTAACAGAGTTTGTGATAATTTGTTATAGTAGTGAATTTTGTGATAGTTGTTGAGAGACCCTCAACAGATAAAATCAGTGAAAAAAGGATAATAAAAATATGATAGTTGAGGGGAGACAAATGAAAAGAACTAGTGACAGTACTAAGAAGTGTCTGATCAACGTCATCCAAGACATGACTTGACTGAGTTACATAGGAATAGACTATGTTTTGGGACTACCTTATACAATCTTTTCCACTACTCTAAATTACAACTACAATTGGGATGATCATAGGGTGCAATATCAGAATTCGATTTGGAATCACTTTGGTTATTCAGACTTCATCTCCCCTGTTCATGTGGGTATAACAAAGGTTTTTGTTTTTAATCTCATTATTTTAATAAGAGTACAGAAGTCATAGACAATTCTGTTTAATCCCTACCACACAGGAGTAATTAATAGTTGAATGACTAGAAACTCCATTTTGAAGTGAAGTACTCAATTTTTTGATATTTTTAATTACTGGGAGATTTTTTTTTTCATGTTGAGTTAAAATTTGGCTGCCGGCAGCATCTTCCTACTGAGTCTTATTTCAATCTCTAGACCTTGGGAAAATGAATCAAATGCCTCTTTGACATTAAAAAAAAATTGAAGGTAGTATTATACCTTCTCCCACTCCCTGCCATCTTCCCAAATCTTGTTTTCTCCAAGTTACATCCCTTTCATTACTTTGCATATCTTCATATATTCCTTCAAATGATCCTTATATGCATTTTTCCTTTTCTCAGAATTTTAGCTTCCATCTTCTAAAAATGTTTTGACTAAAATATATATTTTCTAAATTGATCATCCAGAACTAGTTGCTACCTGTATTCATTGAGTCAATATGGAGAGAGCGGGGGGAGAAGGAGGGAAGGAGAAAGAGAAGGGAATATTGAGAAGTATAATATTTAGCAACTAAGCTTGTTCTGATATCAACACCAAGAGGTACACCAGTTGGCTTTGTTGCTGATTCTATAGCAAATAATTGCATAGCAAGTGTCTAATTAGTTAGCTTTCAGATTTTGCTTTAGTTCATTTTCAGATTCTGAAGTGAAGAAGATGTCATATAAGTGACTTGCTTTATTAGAAACAGAAAGACTTTTTCTAATCTTCAAAAAACAACAGCTTGCGGGGGTCAATCTTTTAAAGTATATGCTTCAGTGAATGCAATTATTAATCAGTTCCCTTCAGGAAATATATGAAATTAAATATTAAAGTACAGATCTAAACAGTGTTAAGAGCCCAGGGCTATTGAGCACATGGTTCCAATTGCATTTTAATATGAGAGAACTGACCTTCCACAGTGCAAATGTAGAAACAGCATGGAAAGAAAATGATTCATCCTGTCTCTGCATTTCATCATTTTTACTTTCTTTACTTTTTAGTACTTCACCCTTTTCAGAATTACCTAGTGAGTTAGAAATTAACTTTCTCTAATGGAACAGTCAACTCTTGGCTAGAAGATTTATATATAAAAAAGAATTTTTTACACTATGCCAATACAATTGAATTAGGAAGGCATGGGATTGTGTTTTGAAATATAAAAAGTATCATCTTAAGTAAAAATAAACAAGCGCTGTCCATAAATTTAATCTGATGCACCTTCAAAAACCACCAGTAAAAAAAAATATGCTAGCTAGAGGTCTGCAGCACTTTATAATAGATCATCCATTTTTCATTTCCCTGAAATGAAAAGTTCACTGCAGGGGGAAGAGTTCCTGTCAGTATGAGAATAGAGTAGATGGGGACTGACAGTTTCATGCTACTTCAGGAAAGGCATATATAGTCAGTCATCTAGCCATGGCTGTCAAAATCAGGGTACAGTAGCAAACAAATGCGTGAGTATAGAAAAAAAAAGCCAAGTCTCAGGAAATTAAGTCCAACCTACAGATCCAAGTCAATGGTCCAACATTGAGGGGTACTCATGGATTTAGATACCAAAGATAGGAATTAGAAGGGAATGCTACAAAGATATGGTAACATGTTGTGAATAAAGTGCTGATCTTGGAGTTAGGGAGACCCAGGCGCCAATCTGACCCCATGTGTGTCCTAACTTTAGGAAATTCACAGCTTCTTTGGGCCTCAGTTTTTGCACTTTAAACTGAGGAAGTTGAACTGAATAATTTCTAAAGTTGCCTTCAAGCTCTAAATCTGTGATCATATATACCACCCAAGTCTAACTTTCAGTTTAGGAAGTCTGGGATTGAAATACTGATTTATAGAAAGTTAAAATAAGCAAATGAAGAAAGAATAATTTAGTAAGCAAGCTCTAACCTTGAACTAGTTAGGGGAAAGATTTCCATAAATCAGACAAATGTGTTATTTCCATTTTAGGTCAGCCCTTATTATGAGATGTCCTTTAAGGAATACATACATGCATGCATGCATACATACATATGTATGTATATACATATGAAGGAATAGCTATAGATGTATACACAGATATATATGTACAATATATTTATATATCTTTACAGTAGGTCTGTATATGTCTATATAGCTAAATGTACATATAGATATCGCTACCTGTGTGAATATACACATGTGTGTACATGTGTGTGTTTGTAATCTGCTGCAATGAATAGATTGTTGGACTTGGAGTTAAGAACACCTAAATTCAAATAATCTAACTTCAATGCTAATTGTGTTATCCTGGGGGAGGAGGGGAGAATTCAAATAACTTCTCTATGCCTCAGTTTTCTCAACTGTGAATGATGATCATAGCACCTTCCAGGATTGTTATAAGGATCAAATGAAATAATATTTGTGAAAAACCTTTATAAACCTTAAAGTGCTATATAAATGCTAGTTGTCATTTTCGCAAAATGAAATAAAAGATGTATAAATACTGAAAAAGAATAGGGTCTGGAGTTATGATTTTATTAGTTTAGGGAACTCCCTGATGAGGAAGCTCTCTGCTACTACAGGTGGGGTCGTCTCTGCAACTTAGGTATATCAACTTACAGAGTTGCCTAGAGCACTGAGAGGTTAATTAATTTGTCCCAGGATCACAGATATGGGTCAGAGGTCATCCTTTAACCTTCCCAGATTTGAAACTAACTTTCTATCGTGCTGCACAAAGCGAAAAATCATACCAATTTATAGTTTTACAGGTTTTTATGAGCCCAATTTTGGTGGTGCACCTTATATTTCCACCAGTACAGAATTTAAAAATGGCACAAAAAGGTGATCTCCTTTGGATAACCATCTATGCAGGTGTCCCCTAAAATTATTCAATAAATTCATCATTTTCAAAGGTTTTGTCCCAAAGTATTTCTTTAAAAAAAAGACTGCCTATTATTATTGAATCCCTAGAGTTTTAACATAAGGCAAAAAAAAAGTTAGACACAATAATAGTTCAGTATTTATAAAATATATTTATCACATTTTATTCTTCAAGAATTCACTTTTCAGAGCTTAATAATATATCAAATGTAGCTTTCCTCTCCGTTCCAAGCGAGGAAAAGAACAGAAAACTTGAGATAATGTCCCCTCAAATACCAAAAGTAAGTCTCCTTCATTAAAATATGTGGTAGTATAACTACTTATGTAGTAACCAGACTTCAGATTTTAGAGTCATTTTGGACATTTAGTTCTCCTTTTCTCCTTTATTCACTTGCAGATTGTCAGTGGTCAGTTGTCACATTCTACCTTTAAAATCTCTGTCATCAGCTCCTTTCTGCCATCTATGGAAGCATCCTTCAGGATCTTCCTAACCCTTTTTAGGATTAGAACCACATATCATAGATGATTAAAGCACTGGAGTTAGAATGACTAGGATTCAAATTCTGACTTTGTTGATTGTCACATATTTGATCTTGGGTAAGTTGTGTAAACCCTCTGGGACCTGATTTTATTTGCCATAATATTGGTGAATTAGCCTACCTGATTTCTGGCAATCTCTTCCAGCTTTAAATTCTATTTGTTGCTGTCTGGCAGTATAGTGGCTAGAGTGTTGCACCTGGAGTCAAGAAGACCTGAGTTCAAATTTGACCTCAGACATTTACTATCTGTGTGACTCTGGACAAGTCACAGCCTCTTTCTGCCTCATTTTCCTCATCTGTAAAATGGGGTTAATAATTGCACTTACTTTTCAGATTTGTTATAGAAATAAAATAAGATAGTGATTATAAAGGCAAAACAGTCTATAGTTTTTATATTCTATATTCTATATTTTATATTATTTTTATATTATATCATTATATTACATTACATTACATTGCATTATTATTCTGTATTATTTTTTAACTCTTGTAACAGTCTCCTAAGTTGTTTTCCTAACTCTAGTCTATTACACTCTCTGAACCATCCAGCTCAAGTAATCTTAAAACTCACAGTTCTACTCACAGTAGTTGAACATTACTTAAAAATTGCAGTGACTACGCATCATCTAATAAATAAAGTACAAATTTCTGCATCTGGTGTTTGAGATCTTCCAAAATTCTGATTCTGATCTTAGTTCATGCTATTCCTTTACATGCTAAAGCGAGACTATCATTTTCCATTCTTTATTCTTATACTTCTCTTGTCTGTGATTGTGTCTTCTTTCTAGGGCATTTTAATCTTTTCAGGGATGGACCAAAGACCTCTTTGACAGTCTAATAAAACTCATGGACCCTTTCTCAGAGTAATGACTGCTCCATACATTTATAATTGAAGGAAATGCTAAAGGTTATTTAGGTTCCCCCATCAAGTTCATGGTTCTCTGAATTCTGTCTGGATTTATTATGATTCTATGGACCTCAGGTTAAGAACCCTTTCTTCATCCACACCATTCGCCTCTTTGCCCAATAAGCAAGCATAGAAATCACCATCATCATCCATACTGGCAGAGTTTCACATTAGAGAGATACCTATGCACATGTAGGTAAAGATCATGGTAAAAAGTACCAAGAAGAGACAGTGCCTCCTATGGACAGGTTGCTATGAAAGCTGTATCCCATATTACAGAGTATCTTACACCATAGTTACTAAACTTTTTACCATATCCTTCCATGAAGTCATATGCATTTGTACTCTGCAAGGCCAATGTTAAGGGCCCAGGGTTATTGAGCACATGGTTCCAATTGTATTTTAATATGAGAGAAATGACCTTCCACAGTGCAAATGTAGAAACAGCATGGAAAGAAAATGATTCATGCAATTAAAAAGTTAAAATTTTCTGGACAAGCCTCTGCAATATTATATGTGCTGTGTGTATAGGTAATTTCTTTTTCTTGATGTTCAGTATGAGTCTTAGGGTTCAAGTTTAGACTCTTTTCTCAACTTCGAACCACTCAAAACTCGTCTTATTAAATCCAGCCATTAAGAAACCACCTGTGCCCTTGTATTTGATTAATATGAGCTCTTATTTATAGAACATTATAGGTTATAAGGGCAGCTAGGTGGCACAGTGGATAGAGAGCCAGTCCCAAAGTCAGGAAGATTCATCTTCCTGAGTTGAAATGTGACTTCAGACACTTAAAAGCTGTGTGGCCCTGCATAAGTCCCTTAGCTTTCTTTTTTTACCTTAGTTCCTAATCCATAAAATGGGTTGGAGAAGGCCATTCCAGTACCTTTGTCAAGAAAACCCCAAATGGGGTCACAAAATGTCAGACATGATTGAAACAGCTGAACAACAACAATAACAAGGTTTACCAAGTACTGCACGTGGTTTTTATATCATTCAAACCTCACAATAATACTGTGAAATAGGTGCTATCTCCATTTTACCAGTGAGCAATCTAAGAATCAAAGTAAAGCCACTTGCACAGATTGGGATTTAAGCACAAATCTTCTGTATTAGAAGTTCAGTATCCTATCCGTTAAACTATATTCCTTCCTTAACTGGCAAGCATGTGATATCAAGACTTCATCAGTATGCAGTCCCGTTGCTTGTAACCCCAATCAGTCAAACATTATGTTTTCCCACATTATGTAGAGGCAGAACTCTTGGTCTGAAGTCAAAAAGACCTGTGTTTAAATCTTGTCTCGGATTTATTTGTTGTGTGGCCCTGGGTAAGTCATTTAAACTGTTTGCCTCAGTTTCTTCAACTTAAAATGGGGATATTAATAACAAAACCTACTTGACAGGGTTGTTGTGAGGATCAAATGAAACAACTCTTTTTAAGTGCCTAGAACAGTTCCTGGCACATAAGAGGCACTGTATATCAATGCTTCTTCCAACTTATTCCCCTTCCAAACCCTAAAGCCTGTTCATGACCCTAAGGTAAATCTAGCAAAGCTGAAAGTGATGAGATAACAACTGTAATCCAGGAGGACCACAAAAGGTGTTGAGTCTTAATGCCTAGGTTATTGGTGCTGTTTGTTTCAAAGGATGCTGAAACATTGAGAATCAGCTGCTTTTGCTGTCACTGAGGATATGGGATTGAAGTCTTCCCAGGGTCTACAAGTGCAAGACTGAGCCAAATAGTACAACACTCATAGGTTTAGAGAGACACAATTTTCTGCTTCCTTGGAGAAAACATAGCCCTCCTTTAATGTTGGCAAGCCAGGACAAAACCACCTCTTCCTTTGACCACGGTTTTCTTTTAATTTTCTGGTCCTCCAAATTCCCCAGCTCTTATGAAGAACTCTTATCTGAAGCCTCTGCTGTGTAAAGTGGCTATAGTTTCATTGGGATGCTAGAAAACTATCGCTTCTGACAAAATGGGATGGGAGAGTGTTAATAATTACCACACTTCTACAGAATGGTGTATATCTCTGGGCTCTCCAAGGCAACCACCATCCCTTTCCACCAATTTCATCTCAATGGCCTTTTTGAAACTCCCATTTTACATTCATAAATATACACCTTCCTCCAATCAGACTCCAGTTGAACCTGTGTCTTCAGACGTCATGTACTTAAAACCAAAGATGAACATTTATTCTCTTGGTTCAGGGCACAACTCAGCTGCTACTCTCTGTCTCATATTTTCCCAAGCCTTGCTGCAGTCCCCACCTCACCCTCTATATGCGCCAGTTAATAATGACTTCTTCCTTAACAAACGTTGCATTCTGGTTAGCTCTCTCTTATATTTATCACGTTCTCCCTTGTAATCATTTTATTTTTACAATAGTAGATTCCTTAAGAATATGGCTGGTATCATAGCAGTTTTTTTTTATACCTAGCATTTCACACATAGTTGATTTTAATAATTGTCTGTTGAATTGAATTGTTGAACTCTAATCAAGCTTAAAAGTCCTGTTTTTTTTATCTTTTGGTTGTTTTTTTGTTTGTTTACTTTTATATATAAATGGCACAAATTACATAGGAATCTAATTACATAATAGGAATCTATTTTACTAAAAAAAAGATTGTTTTCCTTTTCTAGATTCCTTAAAGAGAAAAAAAATATATAACTGCTAAACTTAGGTTTTTCAGATGTTGTAGGACCAAATCTTTATGGTAACTTCTACAAATAGAGAAGGGTCACCATAAACATTTTAACTCTGTCTTCATGAGGCTCAGTATTTTTTTGGTGGGTGCTAAAACCCTAGGGATTCAATTCTTCGGTATAAAGTTTTCATATTGGAGCCTGTGGCTTCAATTATTCATGAACTTTTATCCCCCAGAGATGATTTAAATTCACTAGAGCATAACAGTGGATGGTATCTTTCAGTGACATGCAGAAGAGTCCTTTTGGAATGACATTTGTTACCACTATTCCTTTGGGCACACGTCCGTGTTTTGTCCTTCCAATTCACAACCATTGTTTCGGCTTCAGATTTTATTTAACTTATTTGATTGGGGATTATGTGTTTCTCTTTTCACAGTCTTCTCTCTCTTTATTCCACAGAGCAAGGAGTGGTTGTTCAAAGTATATTACCTTTGTTCTTCCTAAAACAAAACAAAATATATACACATAAGGTAATGTGGCAATGCCTTGTTTTTTAGTGATTGAAATTCCAGTGGGATAGTTTGAATACCTTCATCTCTCTCTGTATTTGCACAGAATTTAGTTTATTTGGATTATATAAACATTAAGAGAGAGAGAGAGAGAGACACAACTGAAAAAAATATGATGGATTTGGGGATTATAGGAACTGATTTTTGAATGCTGGCTTTGTAGAGGTCTAAGAGAATAGTATTAGGAAACTCACTAAACTTTTCTTCACCTAAGTCTCCTTATCTATAAAATGATGGGATTGAACTGCATGGCCACAAGGATCCCTTCTAGTCCTAAATCAATGACCACTGACAGTTGCAAGCATTGGGAGCTGATGGTTTCTCTTATCCCAGAACAAAACTTCGAATGGTGGACATATTCCTTGTGTGCTTGGGATATGGAATAAGAGTAAAGAAATGAAGTGAAGACATACAGGCCACAAGGGGCTGTGGCTGAGATGGGAGAAATGATGGGTCATTTAGATGACTTGCTAGCATTGAAATTTTCATGTAAAATCCCTCATTACAGTGAAGCAGAATATTGGTATTCAGTAGTACAGAACAGTTTGGGCACTGAAGGGTGGGAAAAGCCTAGATCAATCCTTCTTAATAGTGCTTCCATATATAAAGCATTATGATATTAGGGACAATTGGGCTTTTTGGTGGTTTTGCTTACCTTTTGGGGCATGTGATTTGTTAGGTCGTGATATTAGAGTTTTAATTGGAAAGTGGGAGTTGTGTTTGATTCATGAAGGTTTAAAACAATTTTAGTATTGAATTAAACAATATGTTTACTTGCATTATTTTGAGGTTTCTCATGTATGTGGTAGCTTTGAATATTCTTTATAAAATTACATAGAAGTTAATTCTAGGCAGTAATTTTGTATTTCCTAGACACATAATGCATACAGAAATAGTAACAATTGATCATTTCACCTAGCTATTATGTATAAATGTCATTTACACAATTAGCCAGCTTTGTAAAGGGATTGAAGAAAAACATCTCAAAAGGCTATATTTTGCCCTGTCTCTCAGCAGAACACCTCCCAGTATCCATGCAAGAGACATAGTTGCTCTTAAGCTTTAATAAGTATATCTAATGTGATTGTAGTGCAATAGAAACCACAGGGGTTTGGGGATTCAGATGACCTGGGTTCTCAGATCCTGCTTTTGAAGGTTACTTATCTGTGGGATAATGAACAAGTCACTTAATTTCCCTAGATTTCAGTTTCCTTGGATATAAAAGTATACTCTGCATACATTGGAATAAATTCCCTCTGAATTCTCTTCCAACTTTAGATCTACAATCCAATTCTAGGAATATTTTATAAAGCACTTACTATATGTATGATGCTTAGTAAAACTTTGAGAATTTTTTTAAATACAAAATTGAAAACACTCCCTGCCTTCAAGGAGTTCAAATTTTATTATTGATTATGTGTCAATAATTTGGGTCACTGGAAAATCCAGGCTCTTATTTCCCTAATAGCAATGGAAATACTTTCAGGGATCTAATTGTACCTAGACAGAACAATGGAATTTCTTTTTAAACACAAACTATTTCTCAAGTGGCTAAGGTAGGGTAAGACATCATTTCACTTATAAGTGTTAAAAATATTTCAGAATGGACTTGCATATTATCTCCTAGAACTTTTAATGGAATGTTACAATACTGCTCTGAAATTTTTATAGTTTTCTACTCTACTGAATATATTTTAGTTTTCAATTGTATTTAAACTTGTGTAGCTATTCATAATTCCTAAAATAATTTGATAAAATGTATCATCAGAGGAAAAAAAACCATATTTGTAAATCTTGAATTGGCTAAGCACATCTGTCCACCTGTCTTTAGGCCATTCTGTACTTTGAAATTCAGATAACTTTCAATTTACTAAGTACAAATGCTAGTCTATATAATGTGTATTTCATATCAAGTCAGACTTTTTTATATCAAAGAATCATTGTTGAAGCCTTTTTCTCGTCAGTTGAAATGTACCATAACAATGGAAATAGATCTTTCCAGTGGGCTGCGAGAATTTATTTCAAGACTTGATGATTGCACCTCAGAAATCCTAAATTCATCAGAGTGCATTATTTTTATGTAGATAAAAAAGATACGGTTTTCAGTTCTGTTACATGAAATGTCATCATAATATTACAGTTAAAGCTAATGAACCATCATCTGGCATTTGAAAAGACAGTTAGCATAGTATTTTCCTGAAAAGCCTCAAACTGACAAGTAAATTAAGTCTATTTGTATGACTGTTATAACTATGCTGAAATTATTTCTCAGTGTTATAAAGCAATCCCTTACTGCCCCCAAATTAAGGACTGTGTAACCTACAAAAAGAAATACATTAACCAAAGTAGAATATGTGAGACATATATATATATATATATATGCATATATATTTACATTTATATGCATGTATGTATGTATATATACAATTAGGATGCAGTAGTTACTGTAGCAAAAATTGTGAATTTAAAATTGATTCATGTCTTTGAATGCTGTGGATTCCTTCAGAAAATGTTGATTCTAAGATACCTCTTCCCCCCAAATCAGACACCTCTCTCCCCTGAATTTATCTCACCTGGGAACAAAGAACTCCACCATCAGCACTTACATACCTTTAGCCACACAATTGGTTATAACCTAGGAATGTCAGACAAAACAAGCAGATTGAATGTAATATAGATTCTCTTTCTTATTGCTTGTCTTTTGCTTTCCTTTCCTGGTGTTTTATTGAATTTTAAATGAGATAGAGCTAATATAAAAAAAATATAAAGAGACATGTCGCACAGTGTGCTAAAAATATAATTACTTACAGAATTGGAAATCTATGTGAATGTCTTTTGAGAAACTCGTATTGGGTTTCATTTGCCTTTTTATAAGAGTAAATATTAAATAACCACTAATGTTATGTTACAGAGATTCAGTGTCTTCTTACAACTGCTTACTAAATAAAATTGACTTTTACACTAGCCAATTCCCGTGTGTGTGTGTGTGTGTAGCATTGGGATGAAGGGCTATAAGATCTTTTTGTCATATAACTTTATTTTGAGCTGAAAAATCATATAATGTTGTTCATTGGTCTGTTTGTTGTGATAGGTTAGAAGAAATTGAAATTAAACTCTTTCCATAAACATTTGTTAAGCAACTATATGTCAGGCATTGTGCTATGCTCTAGGGATACAAAAGAGGCAAAAGACAGTCCCTGCCCTCAAGAAGCTTACAATCTAAAGGCACAGACAACATGCAAACAAATATCCACAAAGCAAGCTATGTGCAGGCTAAATAAGAAATGATTAACAGAAGGAAGGCACTGGATGTAAGAGGGGTTGAAGAAGACTTCCAGTAAAAGGTAGAATTTTATTTAGGACTTAAGGGAAACCAGGGAGGTCAGCAGTCAGAGGGAAGGAAGGAAAGCAGTTCAGCCATGGGGGAGGCGAGAGAAAATATTCATTGCTGAGAGATGGATATCTTGTTTTTGGAAGAACCAGGAGGCCAGTGTCACTGGATCAAAGTGTACATGGCTAGGAATAAGATATAAAAAGATTGGAAAGGTAGGAAGGAGCTAGATTGTAAAAAAACTTTTAATGCCAACCAGAGTATTTTGAATTCATTCATATAGGTAATAGGACGTCAGTGGAGTTTTTTGAGCAGGGGGTATGTGACATAAATAGACCTGTGCTTTTGAAAAACCACTTAAGTGGCAGAATGGAGGATGGATTAGAGTGGCAAGAGACAGTGGGCAGACCCACCAGCAACCTATTACAGTAATCCAAAAGTGAGCTGATGAGGGCCTATCTGCACCAGAGTGGTGGCAGTGTCAGAGAAGAGGATTTTCAAAAGATGGTGCAAAGGTGAAACCAACAGGCCTTGACAACAGATCAGATATGGGGTAGGAGATAGTGAGAAAGCCAAGATGATTCCTAGGTTGCAAGCCTGAGAGAACAGGATGATGATGTTGCCCTCTATAGTAATAGGATAGGTAAGAAGGTGGCAGGGGGGTAGGGGAAGGGTTTAGGAGGAAATACAATGAGTTTTGTTTGGGACATACTGAATTTTAGATGTTTATTTAGTTATGCTTCTTTTGCCTACAACTCATATCTAGATCCCTACACTGCATTCCTTCTTACAACACATAAAACACAACTCTATTACTCAAATTTTTCATTTGTACTGTGATTTTATCTGTGAAGGGGTACTCCTAGTATGCGTGCTCTGTACAGTAATATAGATCACATGGTTCTTATTTGGGAGTTCCCTTGGGGGGGAGTACCCTGAAAGATTAAACATCTTCTCTCTAGGGCTTGAACACAGGTCTTCCTTGGCACCAAGGCCAGCTCTCTCTCCACTAAAATGAGTTTCTGCTATCTCCCAAATAACAAAGCTTAAGATTTATGTTTTTTCATGGCAATAGCAGGCATGGAAATTTTGTCCTTATACTTCTGTGATAGGATACTTAGAAGAAAACTCAAGATTCTTCTCCATGTTTCTTTGAATGCTCTTTATATTACAGATTTTTAAAAAATAGAACTTCACTTGATGAAAAACTACACAGACGCACAGAATTTCAGAGGCAGACAAAACCATAGAGACCTTTAAGACTGATCTCCTCATTTTAGAGATGAGACTATAGCTTGGAGAGATGAAGTGATTTGGTCTTTGTCAAAATCATATAATTTCTTATTGTTTAAGTTAGAACTAGAACCTTGAGCCACAAATAACAGATTAGGGTTTCCTGACCATTTTTTTCATTTCATAAACCACTTTGAAAATCTGTTGAAGCCTGCAGACCCTGTCTCTGGATAATGTTTTTGATGCACAAATACATAAGATTATAAAGGAAACCAGTTATACTGAAATATAATTATCAAGATCTTTTAAAAACAATTTACTGAACCCCAAGTTTATAATCCCTGTTGTAAGGTTAATTAAATTTTTCCTCTATGCTGCACTTCATTCATTATAAGAAACTCAAGCCCAAAATGGATTTCTTTTCAGATTTAATCAGTCAATGGTATATGCCATTTGAGTTTTTAATATCATATAAAAATGTACAGTTAAATAGAACACCTCCCTCAAAAAAAGTCAATTGCATTTAAGAAAAGAAACGAACAGTTACACAAAGCTGTTCATTGAAAAATTGACTAGTCTTTTGATCAGCATGCATATTTTTAATGAATCTCATAGACCGAAAGTGTTCTAGTGACTGAAAAGGGTGATAAAATCTTAGTTGTAATATTACTTTTCTCTGGTAGTAAATGACTCATGTCTTCCACTGTAATCTGTGCAGGATATTTATATGCCTGTTTAAGAAAAGAGTTCATTTGGATCTGAAAATACAATAAAGCTGAAATAAATGGCCAGAAAATTTCAAGTCATTTAAGGGTAGACAGACCTCTCTGTAAGCAATTTTAAAAGAAATATTCAATAATCTTTGTGCTAAAAGGTTAACTCTTTCTTAGTGTTATGATAAATAAATCTCAATTTAGTATTACATAATTGAAACCAAGACCTTAGTTAACATGGATTATTTTGAGTTTGGGGGCATTATCAAAGCAATATAGTATCTAAGTTCAGTTGAGTTCCATATCATTTTGTGTAATTTCATAAAAACTTAAAATGATAAAATTATTTACACCATATATTTTCTATTTTACATTTTTCAAAATGCTTTCACAATAGGCTAAGCATTGAAATTGCCATTTTTTTCTTATTTCACTTCTATATTTTCATTAGATTGACTCATCTTACTGTGATAATTCTATTAGTCTTGTGGGAAGGTAGTTGTTGTCATGAATTATATGAAAGGTAAAAATAGAAAAAAATTGTAAAAATTAACTTTAAAAAATTTTAGCTTTCCATATCAGATCAATTTAATAGTAATGATCACCAAAATTCTTTATTTCTATCCTCCAAGAGATTTACAATAATTTCCTCCTTATGGTACCAAGAGTACTTCGACTACTACAATTATCTTTCATACTTATTTGTATACGTTTTAAGAAAATTTCTTGGGGCACTCAGAAAACTTCTATTCAAGTACTTTGGAGAAGCAGCCATGCTTTCATTTGTTACTAGGGGAAATTGTTTTCAGGTTTACAGAGATTATGATTTTTTTTTGAAAAGGAAGAATTAGCCATGATAGATTTTTGCAATTTGTCAAACCTTAACTATCTTTGCAAATCACCAAAATATGAGGACAAGACTCTTCAAGCGATCATTTGAAAAAGAAGTATAGAGTTAATGAGATATTTAAAAAGACCGAGAAATACAGGTCATTACAAAATTAAGCAAAGAATTATAGAGTGTTGGACCAGGAAGAAAGCTTAGAGATCATCTACTCCAATAACCTCAATATTCAGGTGAGGACAATTAGAATCCAAGATTTTAAGTTATAGTTTCCAAGTTGTAGAGCTAGTCAATTTCCAAGCCATCCAGTTAAGCCTCTCCATCCCTAGTCTTCTGCTCTTTCATTCTTAAAAGAGGAGTGCAAAGAATAATGACCACATTTTTATAAGGAGACAAATATGTGAGCAGTAGCTTTTTCTTGATTACTCACCTATTAAAAATTATGTGATGTGGAGGAGCAGAAGTTGTCTGTGGTAGTTTCTCCTCCTCGCCTAGTCTCCAAGACCAACTAGGACACAGAGACTTCAGTCACACCCGTTTTTCATGGTAACTCCATAATATGCAATGTTTGTTCTAACATCTTTGCTGCTTGTCATGCTATTATTTGCATTTTATGGAAAGTCTTCCCACAACCTCCTCTGTGCTTTTCCAGATCCTATATATCCTTCAGGGCCCAAATCAAGCCTCACTTGTCACAGAAAGACTTCCTTGAACATTTGGGCACACAGTGAGTGATCTCTTCCTTGCCCAAACCATTTAGCAATAACCATCTGTTCCATACAACTTACTGGTCCCTAGTTGTTTCACATATGTGAATTTTCTCTCTCTGACTAGATTGTGACTCAAGGGCAGGCCTTATATTTCTTTGAGTATCATCCTTAACATCTTATGTACCGCTAGGCACCCCATAGGCAATCACTAAATATTTATAGATTGATGGTGATATGTCAGGTAAGCAAGCACATCTGTTTTCAGCTGGTGTTTCCCAATATCTCAGACTCACACTCTACATTTAGAAGACAGACTTCAACATAACATATTACTCAGGATTTCTGCTCTTGGCAATCAATCAGTTCACTTGATTAGTTGGTTGTCAGCCATTCTATGTATCCATTCTGCTCTAGAGAGCTGAACTCAGGAATAAGATGTCTCCCAAATTGCTGGCAATGAGGATCAGCTGGGCAGTCCTCTGGATCAGAGGCAAGTTGACTGAAAAGAATGTTCAGAGTAGAGATCCTCAACACTATGGACCTACTAAACTCAAACCAGCAGAAAGACTTCCTGGCTTGCCATAGATTTCAAAAAGAATAAAGTAGTATCTTAGAATAAGAAAGGATCTTGGAAATCTTTTAATCCACATACTCCTCTTATTTTAGAAATGAAAAATCAGTGCCAGAGACTTAAAGTGATTTATCCAAATAGCTTCAGACTCATAATCAGTAAGGAAGCATTTATTAAGTGTGTACTGTTTGTCAGATACTGTGTTAAGGGCTGGGGATATGAAAAGAGTCAAATGATATCACTCTCTTCTTTATTCCACATTCATTAATAGGTACCACTGACCAAGAAGCCCCTTTGCCCTCTAGGAATTGTATTACTTGCTTCCAGTAATAGGTTAGGGTTTGTGAACTGACCGCTGCATTATGATTGTATGCAAGAAAATTTTATTAATTGTTGTATTGTGCCTGGAACTAAAGAAGCTAGGCTCGGTCTCTGTTTTCCATTCTCATGGCAGATATAAATGTGGACAAGTCCAAGGAAAAGGAATGTTCTTTAGAGAATTATAAGCCATTTTCTTCATTATGTTATGTACAAACCCCATTCCATTATAATCTGAGTACCTTGAGGACAAGGACTGTTTTCATTTTTGTTTTCTATCTGTAATTCCTAGCACAGGGTTGGGGACACAGTAATGGCTTAACAAAGGTTGGTTAGTTGATTGACTGATACAGTAGTGTGGATGAGAAGAAGGAAACAGGTTGCTAAACCATACCATACCCTGGCACAAAGAAAACTTCGTTTCCTTTTTATGTATCAATCCCTGGAGTAACTCCATTGCTTTCCAACTTTGTTTTTGGTAAATATTTTGCATGTTTCAGTGGAAGAGGCTGAAGTTTCTGATGGAGCCATTGTAACAGATGGAGTAAGTTGCATCAGAGAAGTGACTTAGTCTCTTAGATGAAAGATCAGCAGAAATTGTAGATAAAATGAGTAAAGGAACTAAGAGAATACAGTCCTATGAAACAGGAAAGAATGACCTAACATTTTAAAAATATCTGTTACTTAAAATTAATAATTGGAAAACAATTTACACTATGCTTAATTTTAGGATTTTCAATTTCCTTCTAAATAGAATAACCCAGCTCAAGTAGAATTGACTTTCTGGCATGTTAGAAAACACCAGATTTAAGTATGCTCTGTGGTGCACAGATGAAAAGCAAAAGCAACTAGAAAATTTGATTATGCTTGGAGGCAAAACCAAGAGTAACAATGACAATAATCATGCAAACCAAGAATCTGTCTGCTCAGTGAAAAGAAATTAACATGGTCAGTGGGGCTATGCAATTCCCGTGCCTCACTTTAATAGTTATAGTTTTATCTAGAATCCAATCAAATTTTTAATGTTGAGCTCATCCTTCTCTTTACTCGATGAGTTTGTAGAATTCATTGGAAAAACGTTTTACTACAAGCCAACTTACAAGGCCAAATCCATTTCCCTTAAGAAAATTTAGTTTCTTTCCTTTCTTTTCTCTCTTTCTCCTCTCCCTTTTCCTTCCCTTTTTTTCCTTTTTCTTTGCTTTAAAAATTTTTTCTACCTTTCCTATACTTTTGGCTCAATTGCAACATGCTCAGTCATTGCCTAGAGTCAACAGCAGCATTCAGGCTGATGAGATTTGAATCTAAATATACCTTAAATATCTTCTGAACTAACTTATTTAGTAATAGTCCCAATGGAGGTACTCACACATTTAGTTAATCACATTTTAATAAAAAGATGGCTATTATCCATAGAAAAATCTAGTCTAAAAATATGTCCTTTGTGCCAGTAGTAAAATGAATTCAGGAGTATGACAAACCTAAAAAAAATGAAAATTAACACGGTTGTGGCAAAGTATAAATATGTCTATATAAAAATATATAGACATGTATGTATGCATAGAGGCATGTTTGTGCATGTATGCATATATATGCACATAAACATATGCATAATGTATCTGTGTATGTATATGTGTATGTTTATGTGTTTATTTAATACAGTTAATCATGTCTCAACCCAGAGACATAGGAATGAGGAAGTAGGATGATGCATGACAACATCAGTACTTGTTTTCTGTAATGTTCCTTGAGAGTGTGATCAAAAATGCCCCTTTAGGGGCAGGTGGAAGAAGAAGGTGGAAGAAGAGAGTCTTGAAGTTCATGTAACATTCTCTGGTAATATACAATGATATTGGATGATAAAACACTGAGACAGTGATGAATTAGAACTGTGGAATCATAGGATGTTCTCTCCCTTTCTCTTTTCCTCTCTCCTTCAGACCCTCTCTCCCTCTCTCCCTTCCCCCTCTTACTTTCCCACTAACTCTCCCCCTGCTTCCTGCTCCCTCTCTGTTCAATAGAAGCCATTGAAGATTTTTTTTAATAGGGTAGAGATACAGTCAGATCTGTGTTTTATGAATGTCAATTTGGTAACCAGGTAGAAAGGTGGGTTGGAGTGGAGACTGTTCCAAGTCTGAAAGAGATGAGTAGTGATCACCTGATAGAAGATGCTGAGAAGTATCCCCTTCCCCACCTGGGGGGTGGGATGCAAGTAGGATTACTACTTATTAAAGGCAAGACAAAGATACTATTATTCAAATCTAAGGCTGTCTCATAAAGTCCCTTGTAATGAGCTTTAGGATCTAATGCAAGGATTCCCTTTTCTTTGTAGTTTTAGGATCCTATGCATCTTTTAAAGTGTATTTTGGGCAGAGCAAATAAAGGAGTGAAGGAAATATGTGTGTATGCACCTATGTGTGTGCATATGATGGTATATGTATCAGTGAATATGCATGCATGTGCATAATATAGACACATATAAATATGTGCACATGTATGTATATATATACAGATATATATGTACATATATATAAATATATGCTTTAGAATTATTTAGAATTTATTCTGACTTCAACTTGCCATATGAGATCAGAGTCAAGGGAAAGTACGTTAATAACAATAATTATTATGATAATATATTTTATCTTTATTAACTATGGTGAATCCCACTCATACTGATTAGCCCTTTGGGCATGTGCTATGCATTACAAGAATAATCAAATCTCATTTCAAAGGTATGCTCTGTCAGCCTAAAAATGTAAGGCTCATTTCTTACCTCACCACATACCACACATACCTGATTCCCCTCACTCCTAGCTCATCAAAGCATAGGGTTACCTTTGAAGTCAAGGAGCTCAGTAGTGATATGAGCATCCCAGAATGTGGAAATGAACAGGTCCATGCAGACAACCTAAGAGCAAGGATTAAATATAGCATTACATTATTCTTCAGTAATGAAATATAGTTAGAATCTCTTCTCAAAAAGTCAAGAAAGAAAGAATATGTACACCTCTCTAATTATCATGTCTTTAGAAACACAGAAATCCTAATGTGAACCTGTCATCCTTTCTTAATCTGCCAAGTCTGATTTTTTTTAATTTTCCATTTCTTTATTGGTAATCTCACAGATATCACTATTTTATAAGACATCTGATGATACTTTAAGTCTTCCTGTTGTATGACCTTTCTTTGTATTTTAATTAGCTTCTAAAAATAACTTACAGAGTTGGGGGAGAGTGTAGGGGAACAGAGTGAAGAACCGAATTTGATTTTTGAAATAGGAGATTATATGCCTAAAATAGCATGTGGTTAGTGCCCACATTCAAAGTAAAGTTAGACTTATAGGATGCTTCTGACATATAAATATGACTTATTATAATGCTGAAAGTACCACATTATTAATAACATTGCCCTGATTTTATCACAGATAAAATATTCTCTTTTGATCAAAAATTTCACTTTATCATTGTACCTTCAAAATGAAATCAATATGATGACCCAAGAAACACAACTAAAAGCCTTTTTTTCTTTCCTTCAAAATAATATTTGTCCCAAATTTGTATTCCTATTCAAAAGTTAGTGACCAAATTTGAGCCTGTCTCTATGCTACAAACTGAATAAAGACATTTCCATGGATCTCTTTAGTCCTAATAGTGGCCCTCTTGTGTTTTGTTTTTGTTCTTGTTTTCATTTTGAAAGCTATTAAGAAAGCAGCATGGAATCCAAACCGCATTTCATAGATTAACTTAATTAAATAGCTTTTCAAAACATCCACTGTCACACACATAATTGGTCCCAAACATCAGAAACTTAAGATTAACCCAAATCCTATGGGAATGGGTGAATCAGCAAGTCAAGATTGATTGAATCTTTAGTTTTTAATACACTGCAACATCTTTTTTTTTGTTTGAGTTTCAAACCTTGTTAAATTGTTTTAGTTTGTACTTTATAATGAAGATAATGTATTTTTCATGATTGTGGGACTGGAAGTACATCAAGGTCATCATTTCAAATATCAGTTATCACTGTGCATTACTGTTTGGGGACTACTAAGTGCTATGCATTGGGCTAGGCATGGAGAAGTTTATAAAGATGAATGACATGATACTTGGTCTAGTAATCAATTTTTGTATGTTAAAATACTTTTCAAAATGTCTTCAATTTGTTATCTAATGAAAAATCTAATAAGAATTAGAACTTTAGCTAACTTTCCTATTTTTGCTTTTTAGCAAAAAATTATTTACATGTTTGTTTTAAGGAATAAGACAACAGACAGAATCTTTAATTGCACCAGACTAAACTAGAACAAATGCCATATTTGGAGTTAGAGGATCTGGGGTTGAACTTTGGTTCTGACCCTTCCTATATAAACTTTGGCACATCATTTTAACTCACTGGGCCCCAGCTTCTTTCTCTGAAAAATGATTGGTTTGGGTGATATGATCTAAGTCAGGCAAGGAAACCTTAATTAGCTCATACAATTCAAGATGTCCCTAACACCTCCCCTTGTTGAATATTCTTCTCTTGCTCTAACCAAGCAGAACTATTTGTTCACTGTTACTCATCTTGTTGAAAGAGTTTGCCACTAATTTTATTCCAATATTAAACATAAGCTACCAGGGGACTGACTGGCCCAAGTCTGAATGGGGGCTCTAAATGGGGGCCAAAGGGTAAAAGGGTGTGTACTGTACTTCAAATGTACTGCCAAAATTGAACTGTCTCTCTCTCTCTTTTAAGGACAAGACCTTCTCTATATGGTATCAAAGTTTAGACTTCCTATTTCCCTCAGCTTGCAATGGTTTTTGTAGTGGTAGAGTTTAATCATTTAATGTCTGCCAGCTTCCTTGGCCTATCAGCTTCTAATTAAATTGACCCTGTTTTCCATTCCCCTTTAGGTAAAAATCATTACTATCACAACTATACATAGAAAAGGCCCTTTTGAGCTTGCTTCTACCTTTGAATGATCTCATTCCTCTTCCAACTTAGCTTCCTTCTTGAGAACTCTAATAACGAACCCTCTTGATCCTGCTGTGCTCATGCTATAGGCAAAGTTAGTTCAGGGGGGCACACAGCTGATTATAGTCAGCACTTCAAGAACTCAGCATTTCTATCATTTCAACTAAGTAGTACTTCTAGGGTACTGACTCTAGCAAGGAAAGTAACAATTGCAAAAAATATACACAATGCCATATTAATCCAGGGCTGTGCAGCAAGCATGCATCCTACTAATAGAGTTTTATTTTGAGAATGGCAGGTTTGGAATCAAATTAATATTATGAACTATGCTGGAAATGTTACACTTATGCAATAACAATGTGAATACAAAATATTCATTGACTTTTGTTATTTTTCCCTCCAGTGAATTAACTGATATGTTTCCTGTGATTGCATGCAGAACTGGAGAGTAATGAAATGTTATATTTGGCAACCTCATATTTTTCTAGCTTGTAAACTTTTCAGCAGAAAATTCTGTCATTCATTTTCCTATTTCCCTCAGAAAAACCATTTTAAGGTCTTGACCCCTGCTTCTTCAATCACAATAGTATTTTTAAAGTGAGTTTTGCATGACGTAATATTTCAATATTCTCCTTTCTGTTTCTATCCTCATTAGTAAGGTAGACTTGGTTGATCAGACTTGAAGTTTCTATTTCTCTCTTTGCTCCCACCAGCCCTTTATTCTCCACATTATCAGCTTCTCTTTGTCAAATTTAAGTTGGTTTTTTGTCATTGCATCATTTGATATGTGATTATGTAAGTGTGAAGATTTTTCCAGATTTATAAATTTCAGGATGATTGCATCATTTTGGAGCTCAGGCAATATGCTGATTACTCCGTGTGTTGATTTTTCCTGTTGTCCTTTGAGATGTCTACAGAAATTACTAAACTAATTAATAAAACCCATAACATTCTTCTTTTCACTGCCCCAGTGGTTTGTCTTATTTTTAAAGACTGTTGTGGTAGTGAGGTGGTATGGTGGATAGACCACTGGATTAAGGAGGACTCAAGTGCAAATCTAGTTTCAGAGAGCTCCCAAATATGTTATTCTGGACAAATCACTTAACCCCAATTGTTTCCCATAAATAGGTAAATGAATAGTGATTTGTGCTTTTAGCTAACATATATCTTAAGATTACTGCAGTTTCTTTCTATTTTCTATATTTTCCAAATGCATGTTACATGTGTGTTATGCATGTTTTATATTTATGTGTATGTACATATATATGAATATGTATCTATATACAGACATGTATATGTGCAAGTATATAAATATATATATTTAAGTATTGTTTACCAGTATTTTAAAATTAGGAAAATTAAAATTACCTAACAGATTTTGTGGAAATACTGTCATATATGGAATTGAACAGGAAAGAAAGGGAGAGTATTGATTACATGGGAGAATAAGTAAGGCCTGTCTTTAATTATTTGCTCTGGTTCCTTTGTTTTCATAGCCAGAAGTTGAATGACTTATCTGATGATACAAAATGCTCCCAATTTTAGAAGTTATTTCATTAAAACACCACTGCCATCTGACCTTCCTCTTCTAGCCTGTGATGTTAGAATTCCTGTTGTAATTTAACAGAGGGTTCTTGTTGGAATTTTCCAAATAAATGCGGTCCCGCATTATCAGTGCATGTCCGTGACTGTTTAGATCATCTTTTATTAAATAAATTATAAGGTCCAAGAAATCAGAGACATGTCCTTTAGTTGTGGTTGTATGTTGTATTTAGCAGGGTTCCCTATTTAGAATAACACTTAGCAAATATTCAGATTTTTAATTCCAAGGCCAGTATAATTAGTTTTATTAATTAATTATAATATTCATTCCAGTTCTCTGACCAACCTTCATATAAGTGTTATTGAAGGAATTCATATAAATATTAATGTGGGGTTTTCTGACATTCCATTTTTTCAATTGCATAAATATAGAAACCTAACTTCAGAGATACTTGCTTTACTGCAGTCCAGAGAGGTTAACCAGGACAAAGTGTCCAGGGTAGGCCTCAGGTTACAAAGATTTACAAAGCACTGACTGAATTTGTAACCCTTCAGCACTTCAGAAGTAGGGCAGCTATGTGGCTCAGTGGATAGAGTGCTGTGCCCAGAGTTAAAAAGACTCATATTCTGAGTTCAAATCTAGCCTCAGACACTTAGTACCTGTGTGACACTAGGCAACTGTTTGCCTCAGTTCCTCATCTATAAAATGAGATGGAGAAGGAAATGGCAAACCACTCCAATATCTTTGCCAAGAAAACCTCAAATGGGGTCACACAGACTTTAATGAAAGCAACAGAACAACAGTTTAGCACCTAGCATTTTTATTAGACCTGTGATTTAATTGGTTTAGAGCAAAGTTTTAAACTAAATGACCCACACAGTTCCCCAGTGTGGCCAGAACGCTGTTAAAATATCCTTGGAACATGCTAAACAAAATAAACAAAAATAAAATACAACATAGATAATGCTAATTTGTGGTTTCCTAAGTCAGTCTATGGTAGGTGGGGATTCATTTTTATTTGAATTTACTACCAGTGGTTGAGAGAACTCCTGCTAAGGAGATTCCTTTTACCTATGCAGATCAGAGCCTGCTCTGCAGTTTATAATCTTTTTTTCCTGGGACACTGAAAATCTAAGGTGATTTAACCAGTTACCCAGAGAATACATGTCAGAGGTAAGGCTATGTCACACTACCCACTATACCATGCTGCCTGTCAAGCACCACATTAATGGGTTAAATTAATTTTAAAAGGAAGCTGCCTGCCGCAACATTTTTCCTGCTTTCCATCCCAGTGTTTCTTAAAACCTTTGGCCCAGCACCTTTTCAGGCTGATCCTGTCCTCTGGTGGGAGCTTCAAGAAATCAGTTTGCTCTCTCCCCACCATGCCAACTTCAATTCAGAAGTTAAAATTCCCTGCTTCCACACCAACCAGCTGTGTATTTTAAAAGTTGATTTGAGAACACTTTGTGCTGTTTGCCTCAGGGAATGTTCTATGGGGCTTACCCTGGGAGCCAGAATTGCTAGCTATAGCTCTGTTAATGTCACATAGCTCATTATGTTCCCTACCAAACTCCACGTAAATGACTGTCATATGCCCTAGCTATAAATGCCCACTGGTGCAGAACATGTAAGTGCAGTTACTCATAACCATAAATAGGTGGAAACATTTTTATACCAGTTTTCAGGGACTTTCAGGTGTTATTCATCAACTTGGATACAGATAGTACTTTTTTTGAGACCAGAATAAGTTGTATCAAGCAATCACATTTAATATAAAGAATGAAAGTGATCAGTCTGATAAATGAAGGACTGAAATACATTTTGCTATCCTGAAACTCTGATTCTGTATTGATCAGACCAGTTTCATAATGATTTCACTTCTCTCATACCCTTACAGAAAGCCCTTCACAATCACCAAGAAGAAAAGCTGTGTTCCTTGCTAACAGTTCCATCATTTACATTCTAAGGATCCAGAAAGAGGCCATTATCTGCTGGAAGTCTACATCTGTGCAGTTACTTGCTTAACCTAAACTGGCATAACTCTAGATTATTAACTGTTTGAGTTAGCTAAAACATGTATGCTGCTGACTTTAAAAAAATTATAGCAGTCCGGTTCTATTCTCAAATAAACAAAAGAGTTAGGATTAGAGAAAAGACTTGACAAACCAGAACAATGGGCTGAATTTAACAAGATGAAATGTAAGAGACATAACCAAAACTAAAATGACTTTTCTTAAAAATCATCTAAATTCACGAGGCATTGACCTAACATAATAGCATTTCACGCCAAAAAAAGACCTTAGTTGACTGCAAGTTTAACATCTATCTGTTGTATGTCAAGGCTGCCAAAAAATCCAATTTGAATTTTGGCCTCTTTGAACAAGGGAAGTCATATTTGCGCTGTGCTCTGTATTGTCTGTCCTCATCGAGAATATTATATTTAATTCTCATGTATATGTTCAAAGGCCTACAAACAAATGGAATGTATTTCAGTTGGGCAGCTGACATGGTAAAGATACTAGAAACAAATAGTTGAAGGAACTCTAAATATTTATCCTTGTAGAAGTGAAGATGAGGACTATTTCAGTATGACCATCATTTATTGCTGCTTATTGGGTATAAGGCATTGTGGAGATTGATAAAGAGACAAAAACAAATAGCCCCTGATCATTACAGAGTTTACATTCTATTTAAGGTAAGGGTGAACACAAACAAACCTTGCACACAAAATGATATGACATAATTTGAGGAAGGAATTAGAACTGGGGCCCAGCAAGGAAGTTTGTGCCTGAAATAGGCCCTAAAGCAACATAAGAATTTGGAGGGGTAGAAGTCATGGGAGAGGAAGGTTAAGACTTACAATTTCATCTGTGTAGAATAGGCCCCATCTCTGCAATTTAGAGTCTTACAGAGCTTCCTAGAATACAGAGGTTAAGTGAATTGCCAGAGGTCTGATATCCAGTATGTTTTTGAGAAAACTCTAGATCCTCTAGCTACCATGCTACATTGCCCCTGTAAGAAGAGAGACTATCTGAAGAAGAGTCACAGGGAAGAAAGATAAGACATATTCTATTTGTTCTGGAGGCAGAACTAGAAAAAAAAAAGGAAGTTGCAAGGAGGTCGGATTTTGAACGGATATAAAAGTTCTCTAACAATAACACAAAATGAGTTCAAAGTGTATGTCCTGCATAAAAAAGGTTGGTTTGGTTATATTTGTAGAGAAAAAGTCCTTTTGTTTTGTGATGTAGACGTATAACTTGCTAGATGTTTCCATTGTTCACTTTATCCTTTGTTAGTTTACTCCCTCAGACTTTGTGAAGCCAAGCTCTGCACATTTAATGCTTTTCAATTTTCCTGAACTTAATCTTCCTTAGTTGTTCTTGTCATGCTTATCTGAATTTCCTCCAGTTTATCTACATGTTCCTGGAAATGAGGTACTCAAGGCTGTGTTGCTGTTTCAGTCTCTGTAGAATAAATAACAAAGCATTAATACATTAACATATCCTGTACTACCATGGGAAAATGCATTTTGTATATGGCCCTAGTTGGTCACTTTAGTAGTCGTTTATAGTAAAAATTCAAGCAAATTTTCAGCTATGTTTACTAAAATTACTACTCAGATTAGGCAAATTAAGTAAGCATTTAAACCAGTCCATAGTTTCCTCTGCTAGGGAACACTACAACTTTATTATATTTTTGTGTGTATCTCTACCATGGACAGGACACTAGACAGCTGTTATACCTCTTTTTTTTTTATCTAGAATAGGAATATTGCCTCGGGGCTTTCTGCATTTTGTTCAAAAATATTTTAATGGGCTTTTCTTTTGGTTATTATTTTGACTTTATTTTTAAAAGACAAATGATAAATTCAACTTTTATTAAGCACCTACCATCTGGAAGACCTTCCACCAGAGTCCAATACTGCTCCTGCTCTTTCATCATGGCATGGAGATAACCCCAAGTCCTCAAATGCTATGCTAGAGAGGTGAAAGCTTTGCTAAGTCCTACAAGGCTGGAATGTTCAGTATGAGCCTGGTCAATAACCATTTATTAAATACTTACTCTACTAAGCCCTGGAGAAAGAAACAAAAACAAGGCACCTACCCTAAAGAGGCTTACATTCTACCTAATGCCTGGTGACATTACAAGTATCTGTCATCAAAGGACCAGTCTGCTTAACGTCAGGAAGGCTTGTGTGTAGAAAATAGACTATCAGGCAAGGATTTCTCTATTAATGGAGAGGATGTATTCTCATTGCTGAATTCACAGGCCTTTTGGAAAAAATATTGATGAATGAGTAAGTCAATATACTAGATGCTAGAGATTAAAAAAATGAAAATTGATATTACAGGGATTACAGGGATTTTCCAAAATTACAGAACTGACAAAGGAACCTAAGGTGGTCCTTGGTTGATTTAATATAGGCTCTTTCATTCCAAGATTACAACAAAATTATGTAAAGGAACTGACTGTCTTAAAAATCCAAAAAGTCTTCACAACCGCTCAATTGGAGATGTTACTTCATTCCTTTTGATAAATGATTTTAGTAAGAGAAAAATCTTCATAATATTGTTTGTTGTTCTTGTTTAGTCATTTCAAGTTGTGTCTGGCTTTTCTCTATGACTACAGTTGGGGTTTTCTTGACAGGGATACAGGAGTGGTTTTACCATTTTCTTCCCCAGCTAAAAGGGTTAAGTGGCTTGCTCAGAGTCACACAGCTTATTAAGGGTCTCAGACCAGATTTGAACTCACAAAGATGAGTTACAGTCTCACAGTAATACAACATGGACACAAACACTAAGATTTCTAAGTCAAATAACTTGAGAAATTAAGGTCACATTTCCCCCAGAACATGTTAAATGTTTTCATTATTATTTAGAGAATATTCTGATAAAGGTAAAAAGAAGATAGAGGAAAGTAAAATAGCTATGTTATCATCATTTTTAATTGTCTATATCAAGGCCGATTAAAAAACTTGTTAAAATGATATGCCACCCCTTTTTGTATGAGTATTCCAGTATTGTATGAATATATATGTATATATATACATACATATATATGCACACACATATATATGTAATATCTTATATATATACATATATAATATGTTTCTGCTCCTTATATAATTTTGTAAAGTGTTTTAGGATGGAGGATGATAAATAATGTTTTCCCCCATAGGAATGTAATAACAATTTGGGATTGTATTCCTGATCAAGGATTTGGGTATCAAATAATTATATTGAACAATTACTGATATCAGCTGAATCTTGGTTTAGAAAGGATCTATGGAAGTACTTTAGTTCTATTTGGCCTCAGTTTTTCTAGTTCCTATGATGGAGAATTTGCCGTTTTTCTGATTCATCCATTCCAATTTCAAATAGCTCTAATTGTTAAGAAGTACTTTCTTATACTAGTTGAAGTTTGCTTTCTTCTAACTCTCACCGAGTGTTCCAGGTTATGTTTGCTGGGACTAGGTTAAAAAAACAACAACAACAACAATCCAATCTATTTTCCATATGACTCTCTTGTAAATATTTGAAGACAGTAACTAACATTGTACCCCTAATATATGTTAAATATTTGCTTGTGTTATGGAGATGGGTCAGCTAGGTGGTGCAGGGGATGGAGTGCCAGACCTGAGGTGTGGAAGACCCAAGTTCAAATACAGACTCAGACACTTGCTGGCTGTATGACCCTAAGCAAATCATTTAAGCTTGTCAGTTTCCTCACTTGTAAAATGAGCTGGAGAAGGAAATGGCAAATCACTCCAATATCTTTGCCAAGAAAACCCCAAATTGGGTCATGAAGAGTCAGACATGACTGAAACAACTGAACAACCGCAACTGTAAGCAACAGAATACACAAAGGATCTATAATTGAGATTCTCTCCCCAAATGCAAATCCCAACCAGTCCTAGAGAGTTGTTTGAAGAACATAGAAATAAAATTACTTGCTGAGGGGAACATAAGTGTCAGAGGCAGAATGTAAAAATCTCTTCTTCTAATTCTACAACCCACACATTGTTCATCCTGCATTGCCTTTACAAACTATAGAAATTACTATTGAAGAGAGGAAATGAAGAGGACATAAGTATATCTTACATACACGAATATATACTCCAGTGCTTTGGAGCCCTAAAGAACTTCTCTCTAAAAATTAAATAAAAGCCAGAGCAATTGTCCTAGAGGAAGGTTTTGTCTCGAGCCCAGATGGAAGATAGTTCATATCAAAATCATTGTAATATATTCACATGGCCTGGGGCTGCAGTAAGGAAAGAAGGAGTGCTAGGTCCCCTTGTAAAACACAAACTGTCATGGCCAGTATGTGTTTACTGGGGTGGAAACAGCAGGTATGTCTTATTCTATCAGCTCAGCAGGAGAGCATGTATGAATCAATATATAAGCCAGTTCCCTAATGATTAGAGGGATCCCGGGTTGAGGTGAGCACGCTTAAGCCTCCCATCTTCATTCTGTGCTGGTGGCCTGCATAAACCTGCTGTTCTCCTAAGACCTTTACCACCTTATTTTATATGTTTTGCTCTTATTCTTTGTCTTCTTCCTTAACTCAGATCATCTAAGAATGAAGAGCTAGACACCTTGCAAGCAGCCAGTGCTATCTCTAATGTTTCTAAGGGCTCCCACCTACTTTTTCATAAGCTCTTCCTTACACAAACACCATGTTCAGTTCAGTGGAAAAGTTATTTCTGTTTGTTAGAAAATTAGTTTGTTTGTTCCCTGTATTTTAGGATCATTGTTAAAAAAAATATTTAGTTACCCCATTACTTAGCTAACCTGTTACTAAAACAAATCAACAAGATTATTTGTTCAGGGTCCACATTCTCCTGGAATTTTAAAATTTTAAATTAAGAAGCTAACAATCAGCTTTCATCCTGCCTTATGTTTCTGCACATAGTAATTTTATTGTTTGAATATTAAAGTATATAGTGTTTCCGGGAACCTGAAGTAAATTACAAGTTGGAGAAAATTGGCCATAAATAATACATACAGTTCAAGGTTTCTATTTTCCTTATAATGTTTGTATTTTTACCTCACATTTTCTCTTATTTATATTTCTCCCTTGGCATAATTTTCCTTTGGTTAATTACATAGTAAAAACTAATACTGTATCTATACAGTGCCATCAACTACACTGCCATGGTCAAAATATATTTCTATTACCATGTAATAACAACAGCGCTGGTTCAGCTGTCTTGACTGTCTTAACACTTAGTAGAACATAAATTTCTTGTGAACAGAAGAGAGAGTTTTATTTTTGCCTTTGTATACATAATTCCTGTCACAGAGTAGGTACTTAAATGCTTGTTGATTTGAATAAAAGGCTTTTCCCTTTTTAAATGGAGGGAGAAAACATGCTAAGTTCATTGTGGAATATTTTTTTTAAATCATCACTTCCATGATTTTTTAAAAAGTTTTACTGGTTTTGAACCTTTATAGAATTATATTTTGTACTTATTTGATAGATTTGTGAAGCAATGTAGTCTTATAGGTTTTAAGAATATGCAGTACTTATGAAGACCAAGAAGAGGTGTTCTAGAGTCTAATAAATAGTTCAAGGGTGGGGAACCTGAGGGCTTGGGTCCTCAGCAGCCTCTAGGTCCCCAACCTGTGGCCTCCATGCTGGAGATTGAGGACCTAGAGGGCCACATGGGGCCTGGAGTCACAGGTCCCCCACCCCAGGTCCAATTGATCATTAGAACATTTTTAGTGGAAACAGCTATTGCTGGAATTCTTGTGGAAATTTTTCTCATATATAATTTAATAATTTTTCAGTAGATCATAGATTGAAAACTGAAAATGACTTTAGAGGTCATCTAAAATAAGTCTAATTCCTTCTCTTGGAGGCAAGGAAATTGAGGCCTAGAGAGGTGGGGCAAGTTGTTCCAGGTCACAGAGGCAATAAGTGACAGAACAAGGTCTTCTAATTCCAAGTCTAGCAGTATTTCCACTCTTCCATGGTTCCTCTCTACACTCTGCCCCAGTCTCAATAAGTCCTGCTGGTATATGCTACTCCTCGGCATGGGGACAGGTTAAGCAGACAGTGGTAATACCTAGCAGTGCAGAATAGCCCAGAGGAGCTCTTATAAATCTGACACTTTTTTTTAATTTTCAAATCTCTTTATATTTCAGCAAATTGAAATGGACACTTTTTTTGTTTCCCCATCTTTCATCATGTCTGCTATCCATGCACATAACTCATGACTTCTTTTCTTTTATTACCCTACTTGTCTAAATTCTCATTGTGGGGATCCTTGGGCTTCTTTGAGTCACTCTAGCATCTCATACATTGTCTTATCCATCATTTCTGATCCTAAAGACTTATTTTCTTGTTTTATGTTCTGTTCAGTTCAGACCCTGGAGCGCTTTCAAATTATGTGTTATGCACCCTAATTTTTAGCACATCCTCAGAGATAAGGCACAGCTGACCTACAACTCTAAAAACTGACACCTGAGGGTGTCATATCCTAAGGGTGCCATGTGTCCCAATGAAATGAACAAGGTTGTTATAAATGTAATGATAGTGGGAAAGGAAAATAAAATGGAGAAAGCTATTCAGTTTCAAGGGAAGAATTCAGAAGAGTCCATGAGGTCCTCTAATAACTATTTAGGACTAGAGTTAGAATGTATTGCTTTTTAATTCATTTATGAGATAGTTACACTTTGTTTGCTCTGTTTATTTGCTCTTATTTCTATAAATAATGCGCATCATCAGGAGCTATTAAAATTCTCATATGAGAGAAATTAAATGAAAGGAAACACCCTTCTCCCTGTCCTCTTCCTCCCCTTCAAAAAAAAACGAACACTACAGCATGGAAGGCACACAATCATATAAAACCATATGCTGTGTCCTAAATTCTAATACTACATAACTATTACTATGTGTGGTTTTCTATACAATGCAGTTAAGATAAAGAGGCAAGATAGCTTTTGAACAAGTGTTTTTCTTTCATTGCTACCTTAAGATGTATAAGACATTAAAGAAAATATGGACAAATACACTGGGATATTTGGGTTAAATCATTATTAATTACTTTCCTCAATGGCTGTAAAAGCAGGATACTGTAGTGAAGTTTTTAGTCACATGCTATCATACCTTGGAATAGGGATTTTCATTGTAACACAAAGGTGCTTAATTGTGTGGTTTCATAGGAGAAATCTAGGAAATAATTTCCTTGCACATTCCAACAGTTATGACATTTGGCTTAATAATTTAATGCATAGGATGCATTCTTTCTTTTTTCTTCTTTCTTCCTCCCTCTTCTTCCTCTTTCTCATCTCCTTTTCTTCTTCTTCTTTATACTTCTACTCCTCTTCCCCCTACTTCTTTTTTTCTCCTTCTCTTTCTTCTTCCATCTTCTTTCTCTTCCTTCTTTCACTTCTTTTTTCCTCACCAATTTCTTCTTCTTCCTATTCCACCTCCCACCCCCCACTCAATTCAATCCTGGACATTTCAAAAATCAACAGTTTCACTTTTTAAAGTTCCAGTGGCTTTGAGGATTTATAATAGTATTGTCTTTATTTACTTAATTAATTTGTGAACCATTGTAGTCTTATAGTTTCCAAGGATATGTGGTACTGATAAATGGAGGGCTAACTAATGTATAACTAAAGAGAGGAACAATAGAGTCTTTTTTACTGAATAGCCCAACTGATCATTGACATGTTTCAGTGAAGATAGCTAAAACAAATATTGTCATAGCCCTTAAAAAACTGATATGGAAATATAGAACATGCATTATATACTGAATTTTCACAATACATACATATATTATATGTATATTTGTTGTAGTTAACTTATACAGATTAAGATCTGGGATAAGACATAAGAAAGCATCTTCTTTGATACCTCATTATATATAGGTAAGCATAGTCATGTCCAAGAGACACAATGAAACAAGACCATTTGCACCAAGGCCACATTCAGGAATATATTCAAAATGTAATTTAATCTGTAAAATATCCAAATTTTGATAATGCATAATATAATGATATAGATATTGTTGGATACTTAGAATAAGAAAGAAAAGGGTAATATATGCATATGTTTTCATATGCATTTTATGTGTGCAAATATGTGTGCTTTCATGTAATAATTAGCTTTCCACACTACTCAGATTCTTAAAAGGTCAGCTCTAAAAAGTTGGAGAGACTCATAACAAAAGAGAAATACAAAAGAACTCCAGGAACCTATAAGCATAGGGTCAGGAATGCTCAAGTCCAAAGGACAGCTTGCCAAAAAAAAATACTTTTTTAAAAAGTTGAAGTTAAATTTTTTTTCTTTGCATTGTATTTGGAATAAGACCAAGGAAAGCATTAGTCTACTACAGGAGGCAAATGATGAGAAAGAAAAAACAGAACCCTCTTTTGTTTCCTTCTCCTGTAGCAAGGAGAATAGTTGTCAGCTTTGAAGTCCAAAATAGTTTACATAGTAATCAGCTACTCTATAGAAATTGATCTCCAGTGTCAAATCAGTAAGTGAAAAAACTTAGAGATGTGACTGCTGAAGTGATGTTAGTGATCTTAAGAAATGAGAAGAAATCAGAGAGGTAGCAAAAGATCAGAACTAGACAAATGTCCAGTTTTCCAATAAGAGGTGAATGGGAGGGGGACAGGGATTCCAGAAACCATAGACCAATGAGCTTGATGCAAATTTCCAGGCAAACACTAGAATTATAAAATAGGTGTATGTGTGTGTGTATATGTGTGTGTGTGTGTGTGTGAGAGAGAGAGAGAGAGAGAGAGACAGACAGACAGACAGACAGACAGAGATACAGAGAGAGACAGAGACAGAGACAGTGATCATTAGAAGTCAGTATGGGCCCATGTTTAACAAAGCATTTTGTCAACATTATTTCTCATTTTTATATTGTTACTAGATTCATAGAAGAAAAATACCAAAGACAGACTATCTCAGTTTCAGCAAGGCATTTGACAAAGTTTCTTGAGTAATCCCTGTGCACAAGGTGTAAAAATGTAGGGCAAATTATACTACTGTTAGAGCTGGTTGAACAATTCTTCATGAATGTATTGATAACAACCTAAGGGGAAGTCTCTAGTGGAATGCTGAAAAGAAGAAAGTTTGTGAAGTTACGAAAACTCTTCCCAAATATTTGGAATGCTGCTATCTAGAAGAGCAACACACACATACCACATTAGATACATTTCGATTCAATATCTGTATTTGGCACATATTTCAAGATATATGTAGGCATACATATATACACACATACATACGTACATACATACAAAAAATAAGAAGGAATATAGAAACATTAAGGAAGAGCAAGAAAGGATTCTTGCAGAAAGATTTGTAGCTGAGACTTGAAGGAAGCTAGGAAAGAAAAGAGGCAGAAGTGAAGAGGGAAAGAATTTCATTCTTGTGAAAGTATGGAGTTGGGAGATGGGAGTGTCATGCTTAGAGAACATTAAGAAAGCCAGAGTTATTGGGTTGTAGAGTACATGAACAAGATATAACAGGATATATAAAAAGATATGACAAATAGTATTTGTCCACCAACATGTGGACAAAAGATATAGTCACACAAGTATAGCTAATAATACAAGGTTATTTTATGGAAAGCTATCATGTAATAGCACTTATTGTCTGTATGACTCCATCAGTAATTAAAATACCATTATGCAATAATTTTATACTGTCTGATTAGACCATTATTTAATACATGTGCAGCTAGATCAAAACTCAAGAAATTGGTGGATTGCCGAGTATTCCAGACAAATTTTAAATTTTAAAAGAACTAGCTATTTAAGGGTAATCTTTTTGGGGTAACTTTCTAAACTCCACTATATGCTTCTCTTATTAAATAGAATATGCTAAATGTATTATAATATTTTTGCCAAGATTTAGTGACATAATTATGGGCATCAAATGTAGTTACATGCATGTTGAAAGCATAGCTGTAGGTAGAGATGTGTGTGCTGCTACAAATGGTGTGAACAAAAAATATAATGAATACTGTCCCCAGCAGTCATCCTGGAAACTTGATTTTCAAAAAGTCCCTGATGTCAGTTTGCATTTTCACCACTTACCTACTTCGAGTACAGGTACAGTGAAACATGTTTAGCTAGATGAGCTCCTGGACAGAATAACATGGGTGCCTCTCTACCAAATGAATTAGAAAATCCACAGCTGAGCATTGTTTTTTTAAGTGTTTTTCTTACCCTCCAGAAAAATAATCTTTTTCCTTCTTGTTGTTGTTTGTAGAATCAAATTGTCAGCTACATTCAAAACATTATCTCTAAGTTTAACACAGGGGACCACAGCCCCATTGTCCCATTGTACTTAGTCTTCCATCTCACTCTGATTGTTCATGGAGTGTGAAAGGAAAGGATGCTTCACCAATTCAAGAATTTGTGCTAAGATATTTTGAAGAAACCTTATAATAAAACCATCAAATTTTCATTATCATCAGAAGAGAATGATATTTCTACCAACAATGAAATGGTCTTCAATTTTCACTAACCTCTCCTTAATGTTTAATTTAAAAAAAAAAAGTTCTATCCACAACCAGGAGGGCAGAATTGAAATTAATGGGTGGAAGCAGCTGAGAGGCAGCTTTAAATTTAACATAAGGAAAAAATGTCCTGACAATCATAGACATCCAAAAATTGAATGGGCTGCTTCAGTTGGTAGTAAGTCCCCATTTACTTGTGATGTTCTCACAAAGGCTAGCAGAGTTAGATGGAGATTTTTGAATGGGTTGGGACCACTGAGAACTATAATTATATAAATTTGCCTTCAATATTATCACTAGATGTAAGATCTTATTCTACTTAGTGCTTATATGACAGATCAACTTCTCATGAATTATCTTTTGTAGTAAAATTTCATGTTCTGAATAATGCCTTGGTCTGTATGTTAAATCAGTGAAGCAACACTGAAAGGTTAGATGGACTCAAACATTAATTTCTTCAGGCTGAACCATAGACTGAGGTCTCTGAGGCTTCTTCCTGAATCTGAACCATGTCTGGAAAAGAATCATCAAAAACTTGAGTTTTTAAAAATAACATAAACTTCTTTCACAGATTCATATTTACTGTTTCTCACCAGCTGTATCTAGCCCTAGTGAGCCATCCTAAAAACACATGTGGCTCTCTTTTTTAATTTGTTTACAAATGCATGTTGCCTTTTCAGTGGACATTTGGACAATACAAATGGTCATCTCATATTTTATTTCACAAAAACTACTCATACTGAACATAGTCTAGGTGCTCTAGAATATATGGATTCATGTTATGGTTTTGCAGTGCAACTTAGCAGAATTAAAATCTGCAAAGCATTCCAACTGAGCCCCATTTCTGCTCCTGGATATGATATAAGATTGGTCAGCCAATATGATATTGAACCATTAAGAGTTTCTTGTGCCCATTTTTTTCCAAATAATTTGCAGACATCAATTTTCTCTGATAACATGGCACAACTTCCTTTATCTCAGTGCAATCTTACTCTCTCAAGGAAAGATCTTTAACATACATTCTATGACTTGCCTGCCTCTGTGCCACCAGTCACTTTGTAGCCTGGATAGTCTTGTATCAGTTGAACTTCCAGTACTTTTAAAGATTTTAATGCCATCCTAGAATTTTTAAAAGCATTTGTGGAATAGCTGTATTAAAAAAAAAACAATTCAGATCAGCAAATCTTTTTTTAACCCTGCCTGATTTTCCTATTTTCATATTGACTTTAGACTTGAATACCTTGGTTTCCCAAACACTGGTCATGCTTGTTTTATATTACTCTGTTTGTGGTAACCATCAGCCAATTTTTTGGGAATTATGATTCCAGAATCATTATCCTGATATTCCTGATTCGCCCCTCCAGAATCATCATTTACTCTTCTCTCTTGCTTCAATCATACAAGAGTGTTCATACCTGTTTTTTTTTCCTCTTTTCAGCCTATATTCCCCAACTGTAGGAAATGACCTCATCAGTTACTCAACCAGTTCATGCCACTTCCTCCTTGTTCTTCTGTTGGCCTCCAAAAAATTAAATAAGCTTGAAGTAGCACTACAGTTTAAATTTCAGCACTCTGAACCTAGTATTCATAGCATGACCCTAGTTCCAAAATACTCAATAGAGTTATGAGTTAAATTTTCAATATCATTGGTTTTGCCTTACAGTACCTTCTTTACCGTTAATTTTTACACATTTTTGTTCTTTTCTCTTTTCTAATTTTATGACTTTGTTTCTTTTTCTTTTTTAGCTTTCATATGAAAAAGGTGATTGTTTACGAGCAGACATCACACAACTGCTTTCTTCCTATTTAGGCACCTGACCAATCACACAATCATTTGGGTATAATGTTGGGATATTTTGTATTTTCCAAACTATGTTTTTGCTTGGTAGTCAAAGGATACTTTGTTGCCATTCTGTGTGTGTGTGTGTATAAATGGGAGTCAGATGTCTTGTTATATACACACCATGCACCCTTCTACATATCTGGTTATGTATTATGTATTTCTCTATACATGATTACATAAAGCAAGCACATCATACATGCATATATATTTACTTATTTGGCTATTTCTTTGTTCAGAGAATTTCTAGATACCAGAGGAGGGGATTGGTCACTGGTTAGCTGAAGTTACTGTCCTCATTTAATGGTAGTGTGCTTATATCTTCTCTTCTCAATTATATATTAAGTTCCTCATGGCATACACAATACCATATCATTCATAGTTATAGAATTTGACAGTTGTAAGAAACCTTAGAGATTGTGTATCAAATACCTTCATATCTAAGAAAAGAAAATGAAGAGCCAGAGAAATGAATTCCTTTCCCCAGATCATATATTGAGTCAGTGGCAGAGCCAGGGCTTCTCTTGTCAAATGATTTCCCCCTGTCCTTATGCATTTTCAGTGTTGGCAAAATAATAATAATAATAATAATAATAATAATAATAATAATAATAATAATAATAATAATGATACGCCAGATGTAAGATTTCTACAAACAATATAAATTGAGAAAAACATCATCACTATAATGTAAATGCTTTAAAACATTGTCATAACCAGTTTTAGTATCAAACTACAATTGAAGCACTCATTTATCATGTACTTTTTATCCAGAAGCTATCACAAGATAATTTCTAATTTGATAAAACAAAAAAACTCAAAGCAAATCCATGTACTTAAAATAATAAAGTCCTATGACTTTGCTCACATTCTTATAACTCTAGTTGACTATTTCTATATTCAGATCATGGAAAAGACATTGTAACCACAGTGCAAAATTGCAAATGAAAGATTATGGTTCCCAAGCTTGTCTGTAAAAATGCATTCACTCCATGTCTGGTAACCTGATTTCAGACAACTTGCATAAATGATGTTTTATACATTAGGACTGATGACAGGAAGCAGTGCCACTGGGTAAAAACAGGAGCTTCTTAGTCTTTTTTTCCCCTTTGCTTTCAGAGATGTCCTTTCTGTGTTTTACTTCTTACAAGTGCTATTGACAGAGTTCTGGTGGCAGCTGAGGCAGTACCTTTTCCTATATGTCATTTAGCAAGTGAGTCACTCCCTGGCATGGCCAACATGACATAGTAATGAACATTGAAGAAAATGTGAAAATGGTGGTATCATACCAGTATCTGATATTAGTTCCACAGATCTCAAGAGTATCTGTTGCTTTTTTTTAAAAACCCTTATAGATTTCAACTGGCATGCAACTGAGGCCTTGCTTCTCTAAAATTCTAAAAGTAACAACATTATTTTAACTGGAAGTTGAAAAAGATCTCATTAGATTTTCACCATGTTCCATTGCAGTGACTAATACAAAACACTAGAAGCACTGTGCTTTGTGGAAAGTCATTTTCCAAATTAAGCATTAAAAGAGGGAAATGTGACCAGTTGTCAGTGACAAATGTGACCTGCCTATCAGCTGATAGGCTCTGAGGGAGGCAGCATCATGAAATGAAGAGAAGAGTATGCCAATCTGTAAATCAGAACTGTTAGAATTCTAGCTACCTGTGTGAATTTAAGCAGTAAAATAAAGGGATCAGAGTATGTCAGTGATGGCAAATTCAAATAGAAAAGGCAGTCAATAAATTTTGCATAAGGATTTCAGTGAGTTAAGTATTGACATTTTTGAAATGTAATATAATCTATGTTTTATTCTACTTTTATATATTTTGTTAAATATTTCCCAGTCACATTTTAGTCTGGTTTGGGCTGCACTCATGAATACTGTGGGGCCCATGTTTGAGCCCTTTGGAGAAGTATATTCCATATATTTAGAATAGTTCTGGTAATCAGTAGCCATAACTAGCACTGGGAGAAGGAGGCTTTGACGAGGATATCCTTTATGAAGATTCCAACACTTTCTGCTCCATGATATCAGTTGCCATCATTATGTTGTCTTTCACCTGCCCATGCCACCACATGATGGGCACACCCTGAGCCACCACCCCCATGGTCCTATCACAAGATTGTCCCTTGTCTATGCCTATCTTCCTAACCTATAAGGATGTTAAGTGGATGCTTAGCTCCTTTTGTTCAGGAGATTGTATCTCTTGCCAGAGTATCTTCTGGGCTGATGCCACTATGCCCAGTTCCATTCTGAAATTAATTTTACAAAAGTGTAACTACAAGGATGCAAGAATATACACACTCAATTTGCTATCTTAGCCTACAGGAAATTGGGGAGAAGGGGATAAAGGAGGGAATAATAGAAGTGAGGATAGATTGGATGAAAGGGTAGTCAGAAGCAGACACTTTTAAAAAAAGGGTCAAAGGAGAACATAGAATAAATAGGGGGTGGGATAGGATGGAGGGAAATATAGTCAGTCTTTCACAACATGACTACTATGGAAATGTTTTGCCTAACTACACATATATAACCTATATTGAATTTCTTGTCTTTTCAGTGGGGGTGGGTGAGGAGGGAAGAAGGGAGAGAATTTGGAACTCAAAGTTATAGAAACAAATATGTTATTAAAATTGTTCTTACATGCAACCAGGAAATAAGAAACATAGGCAATGGGGTATAGATAGCCATCTTGCACTACAAGAAAGTAAAGGGGAAGGGGTTAAAGAGAGGGAAAAGGATAATATAAGGGAGGGAAGACTGGAGGAAGGGGTATGCAGTACGCTTGCCATCTTGGGGTGGGGTTAGGGGAGAGATGGGAAGAAAATTTGCAGCTCAGAATCTTGGGGAAATGAATATTGAAAACTAAAAAAATCAAATAAATAAATGATGCTTAAAAAGTGTAGCCACAGGCAGAAATAGAATTCCTAGTTATAGTTCTGATGATGACAGAGATCCTTGTAAATATCACAATTCCATGTTACCATGCTAAGGCTAAGGACTTGCTATTAGTTGTTACTTCTTTATAGACATGTATTGATATGTTATTAGTGAATTATTTAGTCAAGATTTTCTAACTCATAACTCATGACAGTCCATTATGCAGAAAACCTAAGGGGAAATGTATCTTAAAATATACTATTATTATTAATTATAACACTCTACACTATTTCAGATTAATAATAACAATCGTGATGGAGAATATTAACTAGACTTTTCATTAATCTGTCCCCGGTAGGTTGTTGGTTCATATAGAATACCATCTTTTGTTGTATATGTAAAGAATGCTGAGTTATTTTTTTTAAGTCTGAAATAAAATGGTTCACATGTATTATAGTATTTTTTCTTTAAAGGTCAAAGCCAGAAATAAAGACTGCATTAAAGTAAGTCCAGTGCATCAAGCACTATTTCACATTTTGGAATTAACATTGACCATGTGTTACTGGAAGTCAAATTTACAAAGCCTGTCACTTGATGGTATCTAACTTGATGGATCCCAGTTGAGTTTCTAATGCCTCTTCATGACATTTCCTCTGAAGTGAATAATAATTTGGTAGGTCTAGTTTTACTGAATTGTATGGGCTGATGGGGATACTGCTAAGCATTAGTAGTAAGAATGAGGAGCAGACTTTCAAAATGGTGTTAAATTCTTTTCAAGACTAAAAAAAAATACAGTTTTAATTCACCAGAATTAAAGAAGCAATGCATGCTCATATGTGGAACCAGTTCAGTTTACTTCAATTAAGCATTAATTAAGCATCTACTATGTATGAGACACTATGCTAGGCACTTGGTGTACAGAGGAAAAGTAAAACAGTCCCTTATCCTTGAAGAATTTGCTTTCTATTGGGGAGACAACATTCACTTAGAAGACAATTACTAGGGTTAGGTGTTATATGCAAGCAATTAAGGAAATGCACATTTAAACTTAAATTAATCACCCATGTGTCAAATGCGGCAAAATCATAAAAAACACAATTGTAAGGTTGTGTTAGCCAAATTTATAACAATAAATGTCATTTAAAAAATCAGAAGCAAGTGAACTGCATAGAACAGTTAAAAATCATCTGATTTCCATCAGGTTCTTACTGAAGTACTTGTCATCAGATGACTAATTTGTCTTTCTAATGGCAGACTCATGACAGATATTAAATGTAGAATGGAACTAGAACTATTCAATACATTTTCACTGTAACATTTTAGCTCTCAGGAAAGAAACTCCTGGGGAAATACCATATGCTAGTAAGACTATAAATTGCATTGAGCTTTTATTGGTTTCTGTCACGGTATGGTAGATATTGGCTAGTGATGAAAAGAAAGAAAAATTCATTTGTTTATAGGTTTCATTTTTAGGTTATGTGCTTAGTCTGGATACATTTGTCTTGTAAGGGAGATAGAAAACTTTTGTTCTTTGAATTCAATTCAAATAAAGAAAAAACTATTCTTTAAACAGTATTTTGGTAACTTGGTATAGGGAATCAAATGAACTAAGGAGAATGAATAGTTAAACTCTATTGACACAATTTAGGTTCATTTATTGGCTACAACAGCATTCTTTTCAAACATGCCATTCTTTTATGTGACAAAGAGGGGAATGATAGCAGTAGCCATAATAACCTACCTACATTTAAGGTCGTATAAAAGCACTCTCCCTACAAGAACCCTGCAATGTTGGTAGACAACTGTTATTATTCCCAATATAAAGAATATGTGAAGCTATATCTACTCATTACAAGAATGAACTCCTACCCTACCTAGGCTAATATGATATGTCCAATTGTTTTTAATGTACTCTTTGACAATAATGTTAGTGACAGTATTAATAACAGTTTCAATTTACATAGGATTCTATGCTTAAGTGTTTCCAAGATCTTCTTTGGTATTGGAAATCCCACTACCATAATTGGCTAGGTTGTATCCCAGCCAGGCCTTGTCACCCTTAGTCTTTCCACAGAGAACTTAATCAACATGTCAGAGACCTTCTTAGTTAAATGATTTTCATTAAAATCAGGGCAATGGTAGTATAACTGCATGTAAACACGCCACACATCAAATTAGTCTGCCAGTACACATCTCTTGGAAAAGTCCAACATGTTATAAGTGAATTAGACACAGAATTGTATAGAAGAATATAGGAAGCAATAGAGAGCCATCCATAATCTCAAGCTAACATCTGCCATAAATGCCTGTTGTTTTAATATGAATATCCAAAATGTTCAAATCTGGGCATCTGTACACTGAGGAAATCATAGATCTGGAAATTTTTTTTAAAATATGCTGGTGACGTTATAAGAATCTGAATAATGAAACACCATTATCTCAGAAGATTTAGAGTCGTATACTTCAAGAATAATACAAAGAGTCAAGGAAAGCCACATGACATATGTCGGTAGCAGTGCATTACCAGCTATGACCCATCAAAGAGAATTATAATACAAAGTATCAACAAGGATAAGTATAATCAGAAAAGAAGGTGGTTTGATCATTAATTAAAAGCAATGAATAAGGCATATACAGCCTTTATATATTACTGGTATCCATGAAAGGCCACACTCTATTCTACAAAGTGTTTTCCTCAGATAGGAACTCTGTAATTTTGGATTAAGATAAGAATTATTATCTCAGTTTAATAGATGTCAGGAATTGATCACAAATCTTCTGCTCCTGAATTCTGTGTTGTAAACACTATACCATGCTAGTTGGTACATAATGAAAATTTTAGTGAGTCCACATTGTTTAAAATAAACAAGATTACTTTTTAACTGAGCACTTACTATGTACTGGGTATTAGTTGAAGAGCAGTACTAGATACAGAAAAGTAAAAAGGAATGATTCCTACCTTAATTTTAATCTAGTTGGGGAAATGAGAAACAAGCATATGAGACTTAAAGGGAGAAAGAGTTTGTAGTTAGAAAAGCTGAGTCCAAGTTCCAACTCTACCAGTCACTTCCTTATTGTATGACGTGAAATGAATCACAGGTCAAGCATGCCTAAATCTTTGTAACCCCATTTTAGGTTTTTTGGCCAAGATACTGGAAATGCTTGCCATTTCCTTCTCTAGTTTATTTTACAGACGTGCAACTGAGGCAAACACAGTTTGCCCAAGCTCTCATGACTAGTAAGTGTCTGAAGCCAGATTTGAAATCTTATGGATGAATCTTTCTGACTTCAGGCCTGGTACTCTATCCTCTGTACCACCTAGCCACCCTTGTCTTTGGTTTCCCTAAGTTTGAGGGGCGTTTCTTTTTCTCTCTTTAAAATAAGAATATGTGTGCTGAACAGCTCACAAGGTTTATTGTGAGCATCCAGGAAGCTCTTCCAAAGAAATTACTATATGTGATATTATTATAAGAGATTTGAATAATCATTTGTAAAAAAAGAAAGAAAATGTCATAATTACGTGATTATATAAATCTTAAGGACAATAATTGTGATAGAAATGTAGAGAAAGAAGAACTAACTTCACTGTGGTATTCAGAAAGAAAGTAACAGTTGAGCAGAATCTTGAAATATTTGGGAAACACTGAGAATGGAAAAGGCATTCAACATATTGGGAATGATATAATTAAAAAGAGGAGAATGTACAGCTTGTTTAGGGATAGTGAGTAAACTACTATTCACTTAGAAGGGAGGATTTACCAAGGGGATTAAAATTCAGGAAAATGATATGAAAAAGTTTTCTAGCACTACGTGCTTTGTACTTTATCCTGTCGTGCAAGTGAAAGCTTTTGGGGAATGGTGGGAGAAATACACATTATACAATGTATAATTCCTGATATCCTATAAGCCTAAAATCAGAACAAGCATATCTTCATTCCATACTCCTAACCCTTTGGCTGGACAGTCATGTTGGATGTTAATACATTGGACAGCTCCTTGGTCAACTATCACCTTCTAAGAATTGTCCTTCCTGTCTCTGAACTTCACTGGTTTCTTATCCTTCTGGAGAACCTTGGCCCCCTGCCATTATACCTCTATGTGTATGACTATCTTTAACTTAGCCCACTTGCCACAGATCAATGACTAGTACATATGTATCATTTTGGACCACTGCAATATATCAGTGGTCTTGTTAATGCTAACAAGAGGACAAAGGTCCAGTCCCTTTTTCTTGAGCAAATCTTTCTTTGGATTGGTGTTTACCTAGTCAATTCTCAACTGTTTTACTGTTGCTTTCTTTTAATAGTACCCAAGAGCAGGGATTCTCAGATTCAGTTTGCACCTTATCATAAGTGGCTTCATAGAAACGAGTAAAAAATATCCTACAAAAACTTTTCCCTGGGCAAGAGATCCAAATAAGTCCAATTTATTTATAGAAATGAATGAATGAATGAGCCAGTGGTATGTGGGAAAGATTGGTAGGGAGTAGGTTAGGGGCAAACAGAGAAGAGTGTGAACCAGAAATTCATATATGATATTTATTACAAATGATGACTGATTTGAAATCCATATACATAATTAAGTTAAAAGAAAAAGCAAAGCAATATGATTTACTGGACTAAACTGTGACTTGGTGAATAAATTACCCCCAAAAGTAGTACCCATTTTCATGATGTCCAAAGTTTCTTTGAGTAATGTGCAGTTTAGCTCACTGGCTAACAGACTAATATCCTGAGTATAATAGTTGAACCGTTTAACCCCACTGGAAAGTTACATTGACTATGAGTATCAATCCTAGCTATGCCACTGGCTTGTTTATAGAGCTATATTTTGTGTTCTAACATAGTGGAGCCCTGTTGTAACTCATTATTATATGGTTTAGGATTTACTGTGGGTCAAAACTTGTCTCTCAGAAATATTATTGTGTTGAACGTGGGGAAGCTCATACTGTGGAAACCGGGATCCATTCCTGCCTGCAGAGCATGAAATCCAAGTTAGGTGAGAAAGGAGAATAAGATGAACTCTGGTTCTAGATTAGGTAAAACTGTGGAGAAGAAAAAGACTCATCAGTCAATGTGTGAAAATAAAAGGTCTCCCTTCCCACCCATTTTCCTCCTTTGAGTGGAGGTGGTTCTATTATCAGGTAAAATGTGGTGAGCTTGTTCCATTTGTTGATGTCAGAACAATTGTAGTATAAATGCCACATGATCTGGATCTGAAATGTCAGGCGACACTGCCTTCTGGAAGTTAGAGAATGAGTTTTTCATTTCCAAACTCATCATCTTAAGACATCACATTATAATTCCCACCCTATCCCCCTCTACCCCACTGTAAATGAAAAAGTGGTCGCGAACTCTTATTATTATTACATAGGCACCTTCTAAGAAGAAATCTGCTTAAGGGCTAAGTCTTAAGCCCCTGAGGTATATATCAATAGCCATGCATCTGTTCAGAAAAGCAATGTGATATAATGGAGATAGCAGCAGACTTGAACAAAAGAAACCTTAGTTTGTGTCCTAGCTATAGAACTTGCTAGATGTGTGACCTTGAGCAAAGCAGTCAGACTGTTCACCCCTCACTTTATTGATCTGGAAAATGGGAATAATGATACCTATACTTCTTACTTCAGGATCATTCTGATCAATGTGCTTCAAAAAGCACTGGTAGTGACTAATATGAAAATATGTTTTGCATGATTGAACATGCTTAACCTATATCAAATTGTCATGGAGGGGGGAAGGCAGGGAGCCGATTTGGAACTCAATTAAAAAAAAGTTTGAAAAATTTTTATATGAAATTGGAAAAGGTGAAGTGTTTTTTTAAAGTACTGGGCACATTTGAGAAGGCCACTTAAATTCAGAGGGAATGGTCAAAGAAGAGAGAATGAGTTTTGAACTGCCCCTGAAGCTTAGAGTGGCTCTATGGTATAGTGCTTAGCATGTTATATGAAGTCAAGAAGTTGCTTCTTTGAATCCTACCTAAGATACACATGGGCTCTTTGAAAGTCACTTAACCTCCAACAACCTCAGTTTCCTTATCTGTAAAAGAAGGTAATACTAGCAATTACCTCACAGGATTCTTATGAGGCTTATGCCGATAAACTGCAGGGAGTCATGTTATCAGCTCAGACACAATGCTAAAATACCTTCAGTGGTGCACATTGTTAGAGTCATCCACATGTTCTCATTCTCTGTGATCCTTGCCCATGTTTTCTTTTTCCCCATAAATCCTTTATGTAGCAACCACTTCACATGCTGGAAACCCTTTGCTGGTTCTCTTAACTCTGCACAGATATTGTGGATACTAGTGTACATGTTTGTACAAGAAATGCCTGCAAAAGAGACATTCAAGAGCTAGAAGGTTACTATAGGTGCAACTTTATGGCAAATAGAAAGAAGCAAAATGGAACATCAGGGGGAAAGGGAGAATGTTTATGTGTCTGTTAAAAGAAAAAAACATTAAGACAATATTTGAAAATATACTCAAATATAGCACCTTCCCCCCATCCCATCAGGAATGGTACAATCTCTCTATGATGTAGTATTTTGAATAGAATAAGAAAAGTGACATATAAAGCAGATAGATGTACAGTTGGAAGGAAACTTAGAATTGTCCACTCTCAAATCATTGGCTCTTTTGGGGTTTCTTCATATTTGAAATTAATGATGAAGTTTTATTGAAAAGTTTAAAGCCATGGTTTCCTTACTTTATATAGCATGCTTTCTTAAGCATCTGTTATTTGATACGTATATGCTTATGCAGGCACAAAGGTACAACAGAATTTGGGGATTAGATTTACCACAATCTAAAAACAGTCACTTGGCAATACTTACTAAGCCCATACTATGAGCCCGACACTGTGCTAAACAGTAGACATGCAAATAAAAGCAAGAACAGTCCCTGCCCTCAAGGAGGAAGACAATCCATGAATGACTAGGTACAGTTTCTCTGTCTCTCTCTGTGTGTCTCTCTGTGTGCATGTATGTATTTATGTGACACATACATGTATCACATATATAAGGTATGTATGCAGAATGCTTACATATATTTACGTATTTATGTGCAGTACTGTATTATATACATATGTTCATAGTTATATAGATGTTAAACAAAAAGAGAATAGATGGAAGACAGTCTGAGAGAGAAATATGCTAGTAGCTAGGGGTCAGGAAAGACCTTCTGCAGAAAGTATAATTTGAACTGAATCTTCAAAGAAACAAAACAGGAAAACTCAGAGGTGGAGATAAGGGGGAGAACACTCCAGATGTAAGAGAAAGCTAGTATGAGGAACAAAGACAGGAATGAATTGTTGTGTTCAAGGAATAGCAAATAAGCCAGGTTCTTGCCTGCCTTTAAAATATAAATATAAACAGAGGAGTTTTTATTTGATCCTGTAGATAATGGGAAGCCACTAGAATTCATTAAACAAGGGAGTGATATGATCAGGCATACAGTTTAGGATATGGTGAAGGCAGAAATGTCAAAATTTGGTAATGTATTTTATATGTGGGGTGAATGAAGTTGAGAATAGTTAAGGATGACAGTGAGGTTTGGGGCTTGGGTCACTGAGTTATCAATAGCAAGTATAAAGAATGAAAATATCATATAAACACAGTTATATTAGAAGGCCTGTGTAAGTTATGGACCCTAAGCACCAAATTTTTGCAGAATTTCTTTTTAAGAGAAAAAAACATTTAAAAGTGTATACTACATTGTCCTTAACAATGATGACATGACACTGCACCTGGCTAATATTTTTAAATGCCAATTGTCATTTTGAAGGTTTATAAATCTTTAATAATAACTCTTTAGGTAGAGTTGGTAAAGATGTTAAATAATGATAAGTATATTATGGGTAAACAGTCACTCCTTAATTCCCAAAGTTAATAATTTATGAAGATGAATTTTCTTTTGTTAGACCACTGTCATATCTTATGACATACAACATGAAACAAAATATTTTGTCCTAATTCGTCAGCCTTTTTCATTTTTTTCTATTTTATGTCTCTCAGTAGAACAAAATATATATTTAATTATTTTAAAAACCTATTTTATTACTGCCACAACAATAACTCGGGAGGGGTCATTGGGTTCTTGCCAAGCGTACTGTAACTAAAATGACACCAGGAAAAACTGAACTTGGCATCTTGTTATCATGGAGTAATTACTTAAAATAGAAAACTATTCCCTTCCTGAGAGCACCACAGGTGAGCCTCTAATGCAATAGTAGTTACTCTAATTGTGGCTAAAAGTTATCTCAGCGTCCCTCTTTCCACAAAACCTTTTGTACCTAAGACAGAAGTTTCTTCCTCCAATTGCATTTGTGTTAAAAGAGTTCATTTGAAGTTATCTTTTGTCCAGCTTTCCCTGGGGCACATTTTGTAGTATTTTTCTTGGGTTGTAAAAGTACTAGTTGCTTCTTTGATTGTTGCTCTTAAAACCAGGAGAGTCACAATATTATGAATTTTGTGAGATGTGTGTAGGTGTAGTCTTTTTCAAGATCCCTAAAAACTGGGAAGTATGACTTATTCTTTATTTGGATCTAGCTTATTCATATTGACCAGCCTTGGATCTAGCATTCTTCTTTGTTCTTGGGGTGGTAGCAGGCTGGTATGCTCTTATGGAAGACATATTTGCCATTCTGTGGGAAACTGTATTTTATTTCATAATAAAAAATTTAAAAAAATAATGTTACTCATTTTGATTAGAAAATGTAAGTTCATGGTTGTCTATGTCATTTGTTATTTCCTACCTGAATATATGAAATAATGCTTCCTATTTAGGTTACTTACATAGACTGGTTTTAGTTTTATTTTTTTTCCTTTTAAGACCTTAAATACGTCAATGATTCCTGTATGCTCTTTCTTTTTTTGGCACAACAATATATGGTTCGGTTTTATCTTCAAAGTGATTTATGTTACAAATACTTCCTAAGCAATTTCCTTTCCCTCACCCTCAAATATACACAGTAAGTTAATCTATTAGACTGAAGTCCTTTTTCCCCCTCCTGTGCTAAACCTAATAGCAAGGATATAAGTCTTTTCTTCATGCAGAAAGGAAATACCCTCTATTCATAGAAAACCTTTTTGCATTTTATTATTATTTATTACTTATTGAGAGCTGACTGGATTCTTAGTGAATTACGAGCAAAAAGCAGATGAGACTTTAAAAGCTAAGTTACATAGAAACATATTAGGCTTAAAGGCAAGAAAATTGTAAAATTATATACAAGCAAAACTTATTATCATGGATTACCATTTTAGTTAGATTGTAAACCAACTTTGTTTAACCACCAAAATGCAACCAACAACAAAAAAATATTTTTGATAATGTCTTAATCATCATATCAACTGGCTAGGTTTCCTTTATTCCGTGATTATAAGTTGTACCAATAACCTTAGATAGCTATCTTGCAAATTAATACCCACATCCCCAAATAGCAATGCAGTCCAAAGTCCATTTCTTTCATTCAATTCAATCAATAATTTCATTCAGTTCCATTAATGGTTCAGGGAAAACATCAGTACTGCTGAAAAAAAAAAGCAAAAATCAACTCGAGCACATCCCCACTTTGTTCCATACTGCATATTTAATAAAAAAAAACTGTATATGACCTCAGTTCAAATTGAGCCTCAGACACTTATTAGCTTCGTGACAATGGACAGGTCACTTAACCTCTATCCTCTGTTTCCTTAACAATAAAATAAGGATTAGTAATGCACCTACTCATAGGGGTGTTCTGAAGATTGAATGAAATATCTGTAGAACACTTAGCACACTGCCTGGTAAACAGTAGGTGCTGTATAAATGCCTATTTCCTTCCTTCCTACTATTTAAAAGAGGTAATGTCATACGTATAATGGATAGAGTGCTGGGCTTAGAACTAGGAAGGCCTGAATGCAAATCTTGTCTCTGGTAATAATTAACATTGTGGGGCTGTGCAAGTAATTTGACCTCTTTCACTGTTAGTTTCTTCATCTTCAAAATAAAGATAATAGTACCTCTAGCAGCAGTTTCTAAGAACTATGAGACTTAAATGAGATGACCTATGGAAAGTGCTGTAGAAACCTTAATGTTGGAGTGGCTAGGTGGTGCAGTGAATAGAGCACCAGCCCTGGAGTCAGGAGGACCTGATTTCATATCGGGCTAAGACACTTAATACTAACTATGTGACCTTGGGCAAGTCAATTAACTCCAATTGCCCTCCTCTCCCCCCGCCCCCCACTCCAAAAAGCAAGAAGAAGAGGACAGTGATGGAGAAAAAGAAGAGGAAGAGGAAGAAGAAACCTTAATGTTCTACAAAAATGTCAGTTGTTAGTATTGCATTCATATGTCTGTGCTATCCATTTATTTATTTAATTTTCTCATTGAAAATTTAGCATAAATTCGGTTGAAAGCAAAGAAATGATCTCTGCTTCATAGAAGGGAAAAAAAGTGATACGGGGACTGGCAATCCAAGCAGTAACAGACTCCTTATGAATCATCCTCATCATCATAACTTATATGTATATATATATATATATATATATATATATATATCTCGCATTAAAGTGTGCAAAATATTTATATGTATTATCTCATTTGTTCTCCTCAACAACCCTGTGAGACAGATTCTACAGAATTTATTATCTCCATTTAATAGATGATGGAACTACAGCTAAGGAAAACATATTGCAAATACCTTTCTGGTGACACAGATAAACTAGTTTTCCCATTTAAACTCATTTGAACCATCAAGTCACCTGCAAAAGAAATACCAAAGTAACTGCAACCAGATGACTTTGACATTTTAACAATTTGCCTAAAGAGTCAAGTTAGTCATTGAAGCTAAAATACTTCATGCAGGTATATGTATAGAGTCCCTATGTAATGATTGGAGTGTGAGGTTTAAATAATAATCATGTAAATGCTGATTTATTTATGAATCATTTATATGATGAAGGCTATGTTAAAAAATTAGTAAATAGGGCAGATGTCTAAATGAAGGTTGATTGAAGACTAAAAAGTATAAAGTTAATTGAAAAACATTTACACACATAAAACTATCTGGGAGATAAAGCAATGAAATTTGATTTTAAACATCTTCTCAAGTCCAAAAAATAGTAATAGTTTTAGAATTTATTTTTCATTCAACATTTTTTTAATTAGCACAAGTCAAGAATTAAGATTTCCCTTGAATCTGCATGGGTCCTATTTTCTGACTTTCAGATGACTTAATGGAAGGCTTATTGGCTGATTTCTGAAGATGGAACTTAATCTATGACCCTAAAACAAACCAAAGTTGTCAACTTGGTTGTACACAGTCAAAATGTGATACTTTTCATTAATGCATGCTTTCATCAGTATTAATGTTCTAGCTAATGGTAGAGATTGCACATCTTCAAACTTTGTCATCCTCATCTCCTATAATTCTTATCCATGTCTTCCTAGAAGTTAGCTTTAGCTGATATGCATAATACAATGAGAGTTTTACTCTTTTCAAATACATACACACATGCACACATACACAGTGCAATAGTTGATCTGACCCTCCATTATATCCTACTTACTACATGACAAGAACCAGTCTCTACTTCTAATCATAAATGTTATTGTTGATGTCTTGTTACACCAACAATGACTTTTACATAAGGTTTCAGATGTGTTCGTGGTGGTTCTCTCATTATCCTTTTACTCTTCCTTCTCTTCTTTCAGTTCCTGTTCTTTTTCCTCTTCCTTTACTTCCTTGTCTTCTTCTTCCTCTTCTTTCTCTTTTTACTTCTTCTCGTGTTCCTCTTCTTGTGTGTGTATGTTTATTTCATCAGTATAGGGAGTTCCCAGTGAACATCTTTTGACCAATGTAGATTAGGAGCCTCTTTGCAAGATCTAGTCTTTGAGAATTGTTTGGGAACATTGAGAGGTTAAGAGACTCATCTGGAATTATAGAATCAGTATTAATGAAGAATAAGATTTAACTTCAGATCCTTTTTTCTCTGAATTTGGCTCTAAATTCCCTCTACAATATTGTCTATCTTCAGTCAAGTTATTGCTGATAATATGCTACAACCTATGCATACTAATGACATGTCATCCATTGTCTTTTGGGTGGTTTGCAATTTGGCATCTTTTGAGATTGTCATGTTTCATAATTTGGTACCATAACAGTATAAATGGTAAAAATAAAATTTAAAGCAATAATTTTGCCCCTGGATGATAGATGATAAAAAAAATTTACCTGTTTTTGATAGAGAGGTGCAATAGACTAAGGAAGCAGAGTATTGTATAAGCCATCAGATGGGCTGATTGATTCTGCTTAACTAGTTTTCTTTATTACAGTGGAAAGCTCCATGAAGACAGGGAAAAGAGATCAGGAAAAAATTATAGCACAAAAAAACCCCCCAAAGGCCTTTATCTATATAGTTTTTATCAAAATGATGAGAAGGGCTTTTGCTGTAGTGATTACTTTGGGATCATTAAATGAGCTGTACAATTTTCTAATTGTTATGTACTTCATTGTCTCCCTCCTATTCATTCCTAAGCCTACTAATGAATTTTAATCTTCAAAAATCATTCAAACTAGGTGCTTAGCATCAAGAAGTGCCATTTGAGTGTCATGGTGAGGTAGTAGGGAAGGTACTTCATTAGGAATCAGAGGACCTTAGTACTGATCCCAGTTCTTTCACTAGACAGCTAAGTGGTAGAGTGAACACAGTACTTGAAGGATTCTGTGTCCTAAGCTTGATATACTAACTTAACTGAATAACCTTTCAATGCCTCTTTTTTTTCATCTATAAAATGGAAACCATCATAACATTTACTTCAAAGAGTTGTTGTAAAGATCAAATGAACTAACCTTTGCAAACTTTAAAGTACTCCATAAACACTAGCTTATTATTAGTACTTCTTATTAGCTAGCTGTATGACCTTGGACAAGTCACTTACCCTCTCTGGGCTTCACGCACTTCATCTTTAGAATGTGGGGTTTAGAGTAGTTGATTTCTAAGGATTCTTTTATTTCTATATATATATAGAATGACCCTATTACCCAACAGAGATAATATTTTTCTGTGGATTGAAATTTTTACTAGTCATTTTTGTTTGTGTCTTCTGTTTCATTGCCATCATCTACTACTAACTAAAATTTGTACCATTTAAAATCACTGCAAATCATGTGCGTTTCCATTTTTCAGCTTCTTTCAACAAGTATTCATTAACGGCCCACTATGATATGTCAAAGCAATGGTTCTCCAGCTAAGGATACGAAGATGGATTAAAAACCTCTTCCTTTTTCCCTATTCTCAAGGTGCTTAAATTTTACTGGGATGTAAACATTACACGGCAAAATAAATATAGTATGATATGAAGAGGAAGACAACACTTGAACAAGGGGGGATAAGAAAAGACTTCCTGTAGAAGATGACGCCTGTGATGATCCTTGGAGGCAGCATATTGGAATGGAAAGAAAGAACACTGTACTTGGAGTAAGAATCCAGTTAAAAGCCTGGCAGTGCCATTTATCAAATGAAAGAGTGTATAAGAAGTATTCTGTACTGTATGAATGTGAATTGTTAGATACATGATTTTAAGCAAGTATGAATTCTTTCTGGATTTCAGTTTCCTTACCTTAAAATAATTATACTGTTATTGGAACTACTTACTTCATAGGAATGTTTTATGAATGAAATTCTTTGAGTTACTGTGGACAAAATATTTTATAAACCATAATGCATGATTTGAATGTGAATTTATCGAGAATAATAGATAGTAAGGGATTTGGGGTATTAAGCCATCATTTAATGCTTCATTCAAACAGTTAGTGAACATAGAGTAATGAATTTCATACTGAAAGTATTGATACAGTGGACAAATGAGCTGCAGGTTGAACTTCAGACATGGATTGATTTCTGTGGGGCCTGGGGTTTTTCTAGTTCATATTCTGAGATTCTATGAATTAAAGAGACTTCCTAGTATTTAAGCTGTATAGAAATTGAATGGATGATTTCAGGAAGTAGCAAACTCCCTATCAGTGGGGCTCTTTAAGTTAATACAGAACATCATAAAGAGAGTTTATGGTTGAAGATCGATTTGACTATGCGATATATGGGGCACTTTGACAGTTGGTGTGAAGTAGTGGAAAACACATTGGATTTGGAATCACTGAACCCTAGGTTCACATTTCAGCTTTGTCACTTACTACCTGTGTAACCTTGGGGTAGGCATTTAACCTCTCTTTGCCTCAATTTCCTCTTATGGAAAAAGAGGCAAATGGACAAGATGGCCTCTAACATTCCTACCAAATCTAAAATTATTATCCTATTAATATATCCAACTCTAGTCATTCTATGAAATATCCATGGATGAAAGAAAAAGGCCTGCTTAACCATTTAATTAATATTGATTTGAGACAAGATCCCTGTTGTATCTTGTAGGAACTCTGCTGGGAAGTAATGGTGAATTAGGGGAGGGAGAGGTTAAGGCAGGGCAGCTGAGTAATCTAAAAGATATAAAAACATTTCTGGTAAAATAAATAGTACTTCCTATTCCCAAGTCTGTGTTCTCACTGAAAATTACTGTGCCCCTCAAGCAAGGAAAAATTTAGTCAGTCGAAATGAAATTTTGAAGAGAATTACATGAAATTGCACAATTGCTTTTCTGGGTGGCTAGGATAAATCTGAAGTGATTATGGCCCTCCCTTCCCCCACACTTACCTTTTATTTTTTCTCCTTTTCACAGAATACAAAAAAGATTTATTGAGACCTTAGGGCTGTTCACTTCCTAATAAAGTTCTCCCTCAGTCATCTTCCTAATTTGGTAGACTGGTCTATTTTTAAAAATTAGCAGTTTTCAGAGGCAGCCTCCAGTATTGTGGCTGTGAAAAATCTGTTGAGAACAAATAAAAAGCTAAAACAAAATCTCATACTGTAAGCAAAGATAAATTTGGGGAAATGATATACATGACTTTGTTGTGCCTGTTCAGCCCCCGAGGCAAGGAAGAAAGCAATCTGGTTTTTCTGAAACATTCAAATTCCTCACCTAAGCCCAGCTAAAAATATAGCACTACGAAAAGCAGACTGGAAATTTACCATGTCTACATTTTAATTTCTAGGGTTGGAGGGGTGGAAACTAAACCAGGTTAAGAGTTGAAAGGAGCAAAAAAAAAATCAAGCTAGTTATATGTATGTAATAGCAGTATTTTCATAGTGGATATAAAAATGGTGTGTGTGTGTGTGTTTGTGTGTATATGTGTATTACACACATGCTCCCACTTGTGCATACTTGTGTGTGTGTGTGTGTGTGCCTGTGTGTCCCGTATATCATGTAGTCAAATCTGGAGAGGTTGAACCAGGAGACCAGTGCTTGCTCTGTAGAATTAAAATTAGGAGCTGTGCATTTCTTGGAATTCCCTTTTACAACTTCCAGAAATATTTTAAAGCTTCCCCCGCCCCTTAACCCACTTAACCCTATTAAATGTCAAGATCATGCAAATAAGTTCCTTGGTCTGTTGGGTAGCTGTTTGTGGACAGTTTATGGTTGGTTATGGAGATAGAATACATGGGATCTGTAGTCATTTGTGAATCAGAGTATCCTCGAGCTAAAAGGAACTTCAGCAGCCATATAGTCCAGTGTCCTTGTTTACAAATTAGGAAATGAAGGCCCAGAGACTTGCTCAATGTCACTTGCTCATTCCTTTTCCCTTCAAACTTTCCCAGCATTAGGGTCTTTTCCAATGAGGCCTATCTTCTCATTATGTGACCAAAGTATTTCGGCTTCAATATTTGCCCTTCCAATGAATAGTCTTAATTAATTTAAGTATTTACAGATTTGATCTCCTTCCTATCTGAGGAATCCCAAAAGTCTTCTTCAGCAACACAATTCAAAAGAAGTCCTTATGAAATAATAATCTTTGTGGAAAACAACCCTTAACTTACACATAGTCACATTTGAATAAGCCCCTGAATTTATATTTTTCTCTTTCTAAAATGTTGTGCACCTGTGGACAAATTGGAATAAATGTGTGAATGTATGCATGCAATCACCACCAACCCATTTTTAAACTTGGATCACTGTTTCTCACAAAATAAGGAAGTCTGGAGGGTGGGAAAAGGGAGACCTGGCTCTCATCAGAAGGTTTCAATCATATTCACACTTGTTATTTATCTCTGGAGTTTCATTTGCTGCTTCTAGTGAACTTTCTACTATTCCTTCATTGTTTATGAAATGGAATTTTAAAACTGTCGTAGGAAAGGAAATTTCTTTTTCTATAAGAAGCACATTAGTTATTTACAGAAATTAAAAATTCAGTGGCACCCTATTGTTATTTGTCTTGTTATTTCATGAATCTGATTAGACACTTGAATCTCTCTCTAAAGCTAGGTGCTACTCTAAAATGGATTTCAACCTTGGGTTATTCATATAGCCCACCCACTGAAGCTTAGGTATCAAATTACCTTGAAAGAAAATCTTGTTATGAACTAATTTTATAATGCTTTGGGAGGTGGAGGAAACAAAAATAGAAGAGTACAGTATATAGGAACTGCAAACATATAAAATGAAAAATGAGTATAAATGAATAAAGAATTTTGATGAAGCCTTTGGGGGAATGTATAAAAAGTTCCATGACAGTTTGCGAGATGAATTTCATTTGTTTAAATGTAAATAGTTGTAAAGTGAATTAAACTTGATTTATATTGATGTTCAGTGTTGTTTCTAATAAATAATTTTAATTAAATATTTTTACCTGCAAGATATCCCCGAACCTATCATCTTTCACCCAGATAAGCTTTTTCTTTACTATTCCTGTCACCTGCTCTATAGATCTCTTACCCTCAGCTCTCCCTCCTTCATTCATTCCCTACATTCAGTCGTCAACATCTTTCAATCTGTTCTTCATACTGTCTCCCACATCATTCCTTCTTGTCTATTCCCATCATCCCACCCTAACATAGAGCTCATTTCTTACTAATGTCCAACAATAAGTCTCCTCACATACAGTCTCACCTAGTTAGAAACTATTCTATTCATAATTAGCAAAAGAATCTTCATGATGTGCAGTTCTCATTGCTTTACTACTGTTTTTCAACCTTCAGTGGCTTCCTTGCTCCCTAAACTCCCTAGCCTGGCTTGCAAGGTCCATATTCTGCCTTTAACCTGTCTTTTCAGCTTTCTCTCATTTCATGCCTTAGAGCCCATTTTACAGATGTAAAGAATAGATGTAAGAACAGATGTAAAGAGTTCAAATTCAGCCTCAGACACTAGGGCAAGTTTTGTGACCTTGGGCAAGTTACTTAACCTCTGTATGCCTCAATTTTCTGATCTGTAAAAGTGGGCATGATAATAGTGCCTGCTTCCCAGGGTTCTTGTGCAGATCAAATGAGGTAATAAATGTAAAGTGTGTATACCGTACCCGAAACATGGCAAGTGATATATAAATGTTAGCTAATATTGCCTATTATCTGAGGAAATACAGTTTACAGTTCGCCTTTCTGTACCAAACCAACTACTTCACAGAAAGGGTTTTATTGGGCTTGTTTGCTTTTTTAAATACGTAACTCAAATAGAACATCTGTTTTATTTTACTTTGTGTTTTGGTATGGCATTAACCCAACCAACATCACAACTTCTACCGGACTGATTAATACAATCTCTATGACGTATGACCATCAGAGAGACAGAAAGCACAGCCTCATGGAGAGTGGATCAGTTTTCCAGTCATAATGACTTTGCTGTATGAATTGGATAAATCAATTGATCTTTCAATAACCTGAGCAACTGTCTAACACAGAAAATTATATAAGTTGCTAACTGGAAGAGTTGGTGAGGCCCCCTGCCCTTTCCAAAGTTCCCTATTTTTGTTGAGGTTTAGGGGTGCTAGAACTCCAAAACAGTGACACACAGGTCATGTTCAAATGAATTTGACTCCAGCCTTCTTTTAGCCAAAGAAAAATGAAGTTTGTTAAAAATCTGCCATATTGGGTAGACTCTAAAGGAATCTGAACATTTGTGACACTTGTATTAATAAGCAGGCCAGATTGAATCTGAGCACCTTAATGGAGGCTGAGATGGATCTTGTATAGAAAAAGACTGTGGGAGGGATCTATGATTGGCCAGTTAGTCGGGGGAAGAGAGGGTCTAGGGAGGATCTTGATGGGAATGGTCAGTAGTCTGGGGTGACCAGAGGTCTAACTGAGGCTGGGAACCAAGAGAATGGGGTACCAGTAGGATCAAATGTGGGAAGTAGCAGAAGGCAGTTTGGAGGTAACAGAAAATAGTGGGCTAGGCTAGGTTGAAGGTAACAGAGAATTGGACATAGCACTAATGAAAGGTTTATAGCCTCAGGTGAACGCCAGATCTAGTGGGAAGATTCAAGGAGAGTTCAAGGGGGTTTTCAGAGCCTGTACCACATCACTTTGGTGAAATCATATATATTGACCCCTTATATCTCAACCATCAAAGTGTCACTAGATCAGTTAGATAGTGTTTCCTTCTCCCTAGACTTTCTAAGTTGATAAAAGGACCAAAAGTTTATGTTTTCTTATAGGTCACCAAAACCTATATACTAAGAGTACTTGATCTTCTAATATAGGGGCAGCAGCTAGGTGGTACAATGGATAGAGTTCTAGGCCTGGAGTCAGGAGGTCCTAGAATAAAATTTGACACTTTTACTAGCTGTGTGACCCTGGGCAAGTCACTTAACTCTGTTTGCCTCAGTTTCTTCATCTTTAAAATGAGCTGGAGAAGGAAATGACAAACCACTCCAGTATCTTTGCCAAGAAAGCTCCAAATAGAGTCACAAAGAGTCAATCATGACTGAAACAACTTTATGGCAAAATGACTAAAGTTGTATCTCTTCTGCCATACAATTTTGTGTGACAAGATGATGTGATAAGCCAGATTCACTGCATTTTGTTAAAAAGGTAGAATTGACATTTCCATAAAAAGAGACCACAGTCAATTGAACTGAACCGATCTTTTGGTCACATCTTGTTGAACTCTCGTCAAAAGTAGCTAGCCAGAGATGACATGCACAGATTCCATACCATAAAAGACACTGGATATCTATAGTGTACAATTGTCTTGAGTGGCTCCCTGATCATGGTGACTTTCCTGTTGTTTTACACAGCATGCATATTTACCAACTTAACTTTGCCTAGGCTCCCACTGCATAAGCAGAGGTCACCAAAAGAGGCATTGAAAGAGCCCCTCACCAGAGAGAATAATGGGAACCCTGGAAGTCAGTATTACTAACGAAATTACCAACCTTATTTGACAGCAGATTCAAAGTCACATTTAATCTACCACTGTATTCAAAGATAAATCAGGAAAGGGGAATCACCCCCTCCCAATACACATGTATACACACACACACACACACACACATATACAAACACACACATGCACACACTTATTTTGAACAGAGTTAATTAAATTTATTCCTGAGAGTCAATACGTTTTGCTAGTTTATTTCCAGTGTGAACGGCAACTGGAGATATTCAGCCTAAGAAAGCATTTGGAGGCAGATTTTGCTAAAAGGACAAACATTTATAATTTTATAGTGAAATCTCAGATATGGATATTTCAGTAATTGGAATAGTGCAATCAGGTTACTATTATTTCTATTTCAACTTTATCTGTATCTGTAATTCCAGTTTAGCTTAGAAAAGAGGAGGAAGGGGATATGTGGGCTGTCTTTTAGTATTCAAAGGATTATAAGATGGAAAAAAAAAAAGGAAAGGATTACATTTGCTGTGCTTGTCCACAGAGGGACAAACCAGAAGCAATGGAAAGAAGATGTAGAGAAACAGATTTAGGATCAGCATAAGAAAGAAATTCCTAGCTATGAGAGGTATGTAGATTTGAAATTGCTCTTACATGAGATAGTGGGTCCCTTCTCCATGGTAGTATTCAAGTAGGCATATTGTAAAAGACTTCTTGTCCAGACACAAATTAAAATCAGTTGAGGGTCCTTCCAGAGCTTGAGATTTTTAAATTCTGTGATTCCGGTAGGAGAACAGAGCCAGCATGTAAATAAGTAAACAGAAAGCAATTTGAGGAAGATTAGAGCAATAACAGAAGCCTGGAACAGTGGGGAGGTGACATCTGAATTGAGCAATGAGGGAAGAAAAGCATTCTGAAAGATTTAGATGAAACTTTAGTCCATTCTAAGGATGAGAACCTGTTTGAGTGCATTTAAGTGAGATTTGAGGAATGATAATAATAATTAGGTCATCACACTTGTTCTTCCCAATAGCCCAGTGTGCTCTGTGCTGCTGCCTTCTTCTATTCACAGATGGAAAACTGAGGCAAAATGCAGTTGAGTGACTTGCCTAGGGTCACACAGCTAGTGAAAGTTTGAGGTCAAATAGAAATCCCTGGTCTTCCTGAAACTGGATCCAGTGCACTATTCACTGTTGCCTCCCTGCCTCTGTAGATGAATTTACCAATTAGATGAATTTGAGTGTAAAACGGAGTCACTGAAATTTGTCACAGTACATCCTCTGGAAGTTTTCTTTTTTCTTTAGGAAATCCTGCTTTCTATTGTAGTTGTGTTCACACCTCATCTATACTACTAAAACTAAAAATTTCTTGAGGTCAGAGACTAGGTCTAATTACATTTTTATATTCCTATTCCCTAGAAAGGGCTTAATAACAAATTTCTTCTTCTATATCTCATAATTCAGTTTGTTTAATAGAAACCATCAGTATAACTTTGAACCAGAATTTCTAAAACTCTTAAAAATTTTAACAAATTTGAAGAATTGTTCTCCTACTTCTGCTCATTTCCCTCTGTATCATTTTCCCATAATTTTGGACCCCATCTTGATGGCTTAGTTGCAAATGGATTTTGTAATTTCTGAATGACAGGAGGGATCACAATCTTCCCACAAGTGAATGGGAGAAAGTTATTGATCTGCACCTTGAAGGCATTAGGCCATTTCCTTGAGTTTTTTCTGAAATAGAGAAAAAAAATCTGAAAGCAAAAATCCTCCCATATTTAACTTATAATGTGTCTTTCTTATACTTTATTATAATCATTTTTACCTTTCCCTCAGGTCATTTAAAATTAGGGTTCTAAAGCAGTCTATAAATACCTTAGACCTCTTTGTAACTTCAAAGAACATAAGGAAACTAAAGTTTTCAGAACACCCCTCATCTTTTCCTCTACTTTCTACCCACCCTTGTAAGCCCAACCCAAGTGCTGAGCCATTAGTTCATAACTCAGTAAACCAGTATTTCTTGAAAAATTCCATTAAGTGAGGGAGAACTGAACATGGGCCTAGGAGTAATCATTGTTCTCCACATAACTAGGAACTCAAGACCATTAACATCCACAAAGGAGAAATGGAATCATCTAGGCCTTGCTACAGTACAAGATATGACCAAAATCAAAACATCTATCTGAAATGCATGCAGGTATAAATTTATTTCTAGGAACTGAAAACATTTTTTTTTCAATTTTCTGAATCAAGTATAAATCTAATGAGTAAAATGTATAAGGAAACAAACATCACTTCCTAGTCATCGTGCTAATAACACTGTTATTGTCAGGTATGGCAAGACTAGTGTTTAGATAATATGGTTTTCTTTTTTTGAGGGGGTTTAATAACATTGGAAGCTTCTACCTGGGTGTGCCATGGTGGCTGATAATGCATGTTGCTGCGGCTGCTCTCAGTCTGATACTTAAACAGCTACTAATGGGTGGAGATCACCTTAGTCTCCATTCAGCATAGCACCTGACAAGTGACAGACAGAGATTTCCTCCTCCACACCCATTCAACCTCAAACCCTACTATTTCTGAGAGACCTTCAGCGTGGCATCCTTGTAGCAAGAGTATCTCCTTTTTTGCCATAAAAATGACTAAAATGTATACCTGTGCCCTCAGTTTCTACATTCATGTCAAAGAACTGAAATAAAGGGGGGAGTTGACCTTCTGAGTAATTAAATGGACTTATATCATTGTAGAAAGTACCAAGAAAGGGGGGAAATCTTCAGGGTTAGAATTTTCATTAAGGATTTTAAGATAACACATTCTAATTTTAATATTATACAAAGTTGAACATTGCATTTTGGAACAAAAATGGACTTGTCATATTAAACTTGGCATTTTAAAAAGATGTCTGTGACAGCCTATTTTTTAAAAAATTCCATTCTACTCTCCAGGCTCTATAAAATGAAGTCACCGTCTAACTAATTCATGTAGGTTCATACTATTCTAGCTACATGCTCTGGAATGCTAATTAAAATCTTCCCAATTTTTTTGAGCTTTTCTATGTGAAAGAACAAAAATGGCAAAATAATATTCTTTAGATTGTACTAAAAGCAAAAGTTTTAATATCTTACTTGGTTGTAGGTATGCTGAGTTATAATACTAAGTACAGTTAATGCATATTTTTGCTCAGCCATTTTTAGTACTTTTGCTCGTTTGTTTGGAAATGAAGCAACCCTGAATCCGTGTCTGTTTTTATATGTGAGAGGCATATCCTCATGCCTTTACATGCCTTGTATGATGTAAGCAGAGTTGTCTAGCACATCGATATATATTATGGAGACCTTAGGAACTTTATGCATCTTTATACAAAATTTATACATGTACTCATAAATGTGATTTCATCAACGTATGGATTCCCACCATCAACAACAATAATATATGTAAAATTATTTGTAAAACTTAAAACAGTACAAATATTATCTTCTATTACTATGAAAATATTCAAGACACACACACAACATGAAGAAAAGGTATATTTAAGGGAAGGGAACACTACTAGCTAAATCAGGAAAGGCTCCACCTATAAGGTTTGCCCTTGACTTGACTGTGTAAGGAAACTAGGAATTCCAAGAGATTGGAGGTGGGGGAGGGGTATCATTCCAGAAATAACAACTGCAAAAAAAAAAAGTATGCAAAGTCCAGGTGACCTTTGAGATAGGATTTACTATAGAATAGGTAGTGGGAGCCAGACAGCGAGGGATTTGAGCAGTAATTGAGTGACTGGAAGGTAAGGTACAGGATAGTGTCTGGTAATAAATATCCACTGAATGAACCTATGAATTATTCTTTCATTCCAAGCCAACCTCACATTCATTCAGGAGTCCCTTCTACAGGATCCTTACAGGGACATAATTTAGAATCTGCTTAAATGCTTCCAAATCAGAAATTTTAGTCACTATGTGATCATGCCCATCTTTCTTTAAATGTTCTGAAATCTTTCAAATAATGTGGGCTCATTGCTTGAATATGTTCAGCATTCCTGTTCCCATCACTTTCACATATAATAAATTGATGTAAAGGTTGTTCAATAGTGTCTATATATTACCTTCTTTAATTCTTACAATAAGTCTGATAAGTAAATTATATATGTGTATATGTATGTATGAATATGTATGTGTATGTATGTGTGTGTGTATATATATATATTGTACAGTTGAAGCTAAGAGAGATTAAGTTGTATTCCCAGGGTTATGCAGTTAGTAAATAATTGAATCAAAATACTTTTCCTGACTTGAACTTTATTAGCCTATCGGCTACATCACACTTACATGGGTAAGTTTTTCCTTGTCTTTCCAAATGAATTCCAGTTTGAGATTTGCTAATTTACACTTCTACCTTTTGCAAAATACCAAGAATTTATCATATTATTTTAAGAAGGGTAAGACTTCTAGTAGATATCAGGATAACTGCCCTTCTGTCATGTTGGCTTTACCTTTTTTGTCAGTTATATTACCTGTAATATGAACATAGTGTCCATCTGTCTCCTCTTTTCTGAGAAAAATTCTTCAGTTTACCTCTCCTTAGTCTATGCCTAGCATAATGTGCTAAACTGTGTCTTAGATAGATTGGGTTTACCATTGAATGTACAGTGGTTAACTCCACCCTCTCTTTAAATGTTTCTTAGACACAAGATACATCCTTCTATTATTGTATCATGAATTTCCTTCTTTCCCACTAAGGCTTATTTATGAGATTCCCAAGAGATCTTCTTTTCCTCCTAAAGTTGAAATTTCAAGTACATTTTGTCTGTAGGGGGCAACTAGGTGGTATAGTGGATAGAGCACTGGGCTTGCAGAGTCAGGAAGACCTGAGATCAAATCCTCAAAAACATACTAAATGTCTGATTCCAGGCAAATTGTTTTACCTCTGTTTGCCTTACTTTCCCCATCTATAAAATGGGGATAATAATAGCACCTCCATCCCAAGGTTTTTGTGGGGTCCAATGCCTGGCTCATAGTTAGAACTATATAAATGTTAGCTACTATTTATTATTATTATTATTATTACTATTATTATTATTATCATGGTCATTGTTGTTGCCAACAATGTGGCAATGCATGTATAGATAGTTGAGGCCATATATTTTATTCCCAACACAGTTCTCTGCTATTTGTACCCCAAAATTTCATAATACCTGCCCTATTCTGCAATTTCTTTCTATGAGTTCTGCATGTTTCTACTCATTTAACTAATCATTTTCCCATTCTTCTTGACTTTCATTGCAAAAGATTCTTGATCAGGTTAGCAGAATTCCTGTCAAACTCATTATCCCCAATCTTCTTGGAATGCATTCTATTCTTTGCCAAGAGGCTATCATTCTATTATAAGCCAGGGTCTGGGAAACTAAATCTAGTTCTCCAATATTATTTATGTGGTAAGTTTTTCACTTCCTATGACCTTTCTCATCCAAAGTCAGAATCTTCAGTGAGAAGAGTGAAAGCAATACTTATTCCCCTCAGCCTTTCAGATTCCTCCCTAGAATTCCAATGTCTCCATATGTTCTTCCTTACCATGTTATTTATTTCCACATAAATCACAAATTGTAGGAATTTATTGGAACTTTAATATGTTCTGGAGAGTTTGTTGTCCCATCAAAAGCTGCATGGTCTAATAGAAAAAGGACTGCACCTGAAGTCAACAGAGCAAAATTTGAGCCTCAGTTGTAATACTGCAACTGTCAACTTAAACAATTTATTTGAATTCTGGACCTCAGTTTTCACATCTTTAAAATGGGGGTGATAATTTTGTTTTGGTTTTTTGCTTTTTGGAGGGCGATTGGGGTTAAGTGACTTGCCCAAAGTCACATGGCTAGCAAATGTGTCAAGTGTCTGAGGTTGAATTTGAACTCGAGTCCTCCTGACTCCAGGGCCAATGCTCTATTCACTGCACCACTTAGCTGTGCCAGGGATGATAATTTTGTATTGTTTTCCTCATGGAAACCTTTTGAATAAAGAAATTTGTAAACCATAAAGTGTTGTATAACCTTGACCAATTAATAGCTTGTTCTGTGATATCAATAGAAGTATAAAATAGTGTGTCTACTGTCTGGAGAGTGTCCACTATAAAGCCAAGCATAAAAGGGATTCACAATAGATTTAGTATTTATAAATAGTATTATGCTAAAGTCTCTCAGATTGACAGTTACTCAAAAGATGTTAACAATCCACAAAGGAAAAAACCGATAGATGAAGTCCAGACAAATAAGCATATGTATGCAAGCATATGGAGTCCATTCATCTTATTCATCAGTTCATATATCTTGGTCATATAACACATTGAAAAATGCGCAGGGTTCTGAAATGTGGAAGAAAGTGAGAATTTTGGATTGTTCTTGGACAACTGCATGCTGCTTTCAATATCAGCCAGCTTTTCCCTGAAACAAAAGCCAGTCCTTTAAATATGGGATTCTTCTGGTGATGATTTAAGGCTGTGAACAATCAAATATCATAGTCTTTCCAATTTTTGTAGACCACACAAAGGACAATTGAATGATTCATGGTAGGCATTATTGTGTTGCAGCATATTCCCAATGATGAATTCTATGCAAGTAGCAGTACACAACATGTAAGCAAAGAATATTTGGGTTTGTAATCTAATGAGGATGAGACAATTGTCAGACCACCCAAATACTAAATTGATACTCATTTATTGGGTTCTGGAGGAAGATTCCAGTCATATTTGGAGACCTCTCTACAGATAATTTATGGGAGTCATACAATATGTGAATGGGAGGTTCTTTTTACCATGTAAAGAAGGACCTAGAAGGGAGGTTCTTTTTACCATGTAAAGAAGGACCTGGGTCATTGATATCTATCAGCAATTTTATCAAACACCTATTACATCCCAGACATTGTGTTATGCAATGGGGAAGAAATAAAAAAGTGAGGTGAGACAGCCTCCAAACTCAATGAAAATGTTTTATAGGTAATGTATTTTTTTGAGTTATGAATTAGTATAAAAACAAGATGAAATGGAGATGTAAATTTGGGTAGAATTTTCCTTACCCTTTGCTCTGGAAAAAGCAGGAGGAAAGAAAAGAACTATTGAATGGACTTCAGTACCACCAGTTACCATAACTACTAGTCCATCCTACCACATACCTGTCTTCCTTCTCTGGTTCACCATATATGCTCATACTCCCATCTTGGTTTTATGTCTGTTTCCTCTGCCTGCATAATAGATCTGGACTAAAGTCTTTTTTCAGTGCCACTGCAAACTTCAAATAAACTGAGCTTTCCTGAATGCCTGTGACCTTTCTAGCCCAATAATTCCTATCATCTCAGGAATGTCTTCAAAAGTATCTATGATTTTGTTGAGGACATCTAAAGTCTGTATAATAGTAATGAAGTCCTCATCAGGAACTGGAATTTATTTGCTCTTGGAGTTTTCTTGATTCTTCCCACTTCTTCATCTTTTGTATTCAATTAAATACCAATCCCATTTCCACTTCTTGCCCATGCATCAATCCCCCTTCTCTCTGTTTCCTTTTCCTAGCACCCACATATAAGCCTTTATTAGCACTTTCCTTAGCTAGGATAAGGGTCAAAATCTCTTAAAGAGCTTTCCTGCAACTATTCTGTTCTCTCCTAATCCATAAATCATATTTATACAGAACATTTCAGTTTACAAAGTGAAACTCCACCAGGGCAATAAAATAGACTTATTATCCACATTTTACAAATGAGTCAGTTGAGTCTTAAAAAGGAAGTGATTTCCCCAAAATCACTCACTATTAGTAAAGGATTTTAAAACTAAGTTTTTAAGTTCACTGCTTATTTCCTTTTCCATTTGTAAATCACAATATTAAATAATAATGAGAAAAATAGAAAATATCCATAGGGGTGGGGGGTGGGAATTAAGTTCTCTACTTTATGAAGAATGCATTTATAATGAAAAAAATACACTGATTTCTGTACATTTGCTCAAAGAATACCAATTATAAAACACAGAGACATAAATGAAGAAAACTATTGTGTATTCTAATGAAGGATCATGAGTGAGCCTCAAAAATATAATGGATCCTAAGGGCTTCTTGCTTGAGTAGAAAGCTGTACATTCTCAAGGTATTTGCAAGGAATGACTTAGCTCTTTTTTGCAGCATGTAATCAGTTTGAGGGACTGAAAACAATATGTCTCCAATAAATGTTAAAATAAAGAGCAGGCCTAGACCCTCAAAAGATAATCATAATCTCTTTTCTTTATTCACACCACATGCTTATGCATAATTCCCACCCAAAAATTTATTTCTTCATCTATCTCTTGTGACTGACCTTTAGCTACATTTGCCACCTTCAAAAGCGACCTGTAAACATTTTCTACATGCCCACTGTTGAATTGTACCTACACATTACTTGCTTAAAGTCTGTGACAGAATTGACTTCTCAGTAGCTTAATCAAAGTCCAGTTCATTCACTTACCAAAATAAATGGCTTTTAACTATATCTACCAATTCATTCCATAAAAAGCAATCACAGTCTTAAGCTTTATATATAGGATCTATATCATCACAAGCCAAAAAAATACATAAAAATTCAATAGGTCAATTCATTGAATATGTCATAATTTTTCAAATATCAGCTAAATTTTGGGAAACTGATCAAAAAAGTGATTTGATTCCATATAGATAGCCAGTTAGTTGAGTAAGCACTATACATATCAACTTCTTGCTGTGATATTGTACAGGCACAACCATAATTCTCATTCTCATAGTAGTGCTGATCCATTTGCCATCTTCGGTGTTTGTGGAATTCATTATCCCTATAGAAATCTTTTCCCATTTCCATACCAGTAGAGTAGAGTATGTTATCATTCTGAGGCATATATGTATGGAAACCAGAGAATGATTGTTGCTTAATTCTGGTGAAGATTGAGAAGGCCAGATTTCTCAACTATTCCAGTATGTAGAGTGATCCCCATTTAACTTGGAAGGCAACGAAAGAATGAAAGCTTTATAACAATCTATACAATAATGAATGACATATTAGAATAAATGGGCACCAACAGGCAACTCAATAAGTAGAAAATGGAAAATCCTTTTTAAACAACATATAATTAACCTGTAGAACATTTTGCTTTACATAGTTGGAGAGCAATTAATTGTTGAAAGACTTTAACAAATGACCAGAGATGGAACTAAAACTAATTAGGGAGAAAAATCATCGTGCTTTAGGGAATAGGCTTATCATCAGTTGTGGTCAGAAAATAATATATGTGTTGAAAATTTATGGCCACCACACCTCTGCTGGTGACTATAAATTTCTTTCTGGCAACCTGCTGTTACTGCAGGCCTGCTGTGCACTGCGATAAATATGGCAGCCTTCAGGATAGTGCTTCCTGCTCAGAAACTACTCAGCTGTCAGTTTTTACTGACATCAAAACTCTTTTGAGAGCAATGCACAAGGGCCCTTTAGCAAAAGTAAATTGTTCTGCTAGTGTTAAGGCCCACCTGCCAAATCAACAAAATTAGGTCTGCCATTCTGACAGAGCTTCATTGCCTACATGGGAATACCAGCATCCCAGCCATTTATGTCTCAACTGACAGAGTAAGCAATAAGAGGTATGTAGCTACATGGAGCTCTGATCAAAAGTATGGATCTATGAGGAGAGAGTTGAGTTTGTCCACTTTTCTGTATATTATAGTCAAACATTAGGTCTATTCTTTATTTCTCAAGTCTCATTTTGCATTCTCTTGCCTCTTTTGCTCACTTAAGAACACTTGCCTGGCACTGACTCCTGTTGCCAATACCATCTCCACCTCTGGACATCATTCTGCTTCCTCAAGGCCTGGTACCAACTCCTCCAGAAACTGTCTTCGCAAAACTTCCCCAACTAGGACTGATTTCTCCCTCTCTAAGTCTTTTAAGCTATTCTCTTTTATTTCTCCTGGGCCGTTACTTTTTCTATAGTGTTTGCCTTGATGGATCTGTGATACCAGTATAAGTATTCCCTCCACTAAGGCAGGCCATAAATATTCTGCCTTCTCATCTTGTACAATACTTGTTCATTCTGCTTTGTTTTGTTTTTCTCCTGTACATTCTCAATAGAGGGTTAGACCCAATGTGCTAGACACAATACTTTACTTTTGGGTGATGTTGTTCTTTTATTTCAGGCTGTATTGTAGTTATTTATGCTCATGTACAAAAATAATTACAATATTACAATCTCTGCAAAGCCTTGTTTTCCTACCTTTGTATCAAGTACAATATTTTGTGTGGAGGGGCATATAATGAATATTTGTTGAGTTGGATTGAGTAGGTATTTTGTAATAATCTATAAGGTAGGGAATGAAATATTAGAAAAATACCTAAAATTCAGTAAAAATGTGGAACAGAAAGTCCTTTTGTGTGTCACGTATCATTACCCTTTAGAATTTTTTTATTAATGTAGTAAAAAGCATTTGGTTGCTTAAAATGTTTGACAAAAACAACAACAAAAATCCAGCACCTTTGAGGGAGAGCCACATCTGTACATAATGAATGAGAAAGTTTTCAAGGACACGGCATTGTAAGGTTGTGTATGTATACATGAATTTTAATAATTAGTCAGCAATTCTGACCTAGTATCATAGATCAAAATAGTTCAGATAGTTCAGAAGTTGTCTAGTCCAATCCTATTGTTTTAGAGATGAGGAAACAGGCTCAGGGATATTAAGTGTTGAAAGTCACAGAGGTTGTCAGTCTGATTTGAACCTGAGTACTCTGAATCTGCAATCAATATAACCACACTTTCAGAGGACCAATGATGATGAATGCTATTCATGTCCTGAAAGAGAGGTAATGGACTAAGTATGCAGAATGAGACACATAATTTGGACATGGCCAGTGCAGGAATTTGTCTTACTTAACGATACATTTGTTATAAGTATAATTTTTCTTTTTTTTCTTTTTTCTTTTTTCTTTCAGCTTGGGGACGACATGTTGGGAGCAGAGAATAAATGCTTGCTAACTAAAAAGCATTAATAATTTTTTTTTCAAAAAAGGATTGGTGGTTTTTCCAGTGTATCACTCGATGAACAGTGGAGCCAGAGGGGATGTCTAGGGTATTTTAACATTTATATTTGTATTTTCATAGCTCTTTGTCATAATGAAAATCTTTTGTATGCTTTTCTCTACTTGACAGTCTTCTAGTCAGTACATAGACTAGAAGGGGTGGGGAGGGGTCGTCAAAACAAACTGACTGTCTCTATGTAGCTGTAGCTTTCATGTTGAACAAAAAAGGTCTAGGGTTATAAGCAACGATGTATCACTAATATCATTGAATTTAATTTTATTTGACTTTTTCACCACAAAAAAAAATATGCCTGGGTTGTTATTTAGATAGATATATAAAAAGCTGAAGCTTTGATTATCGTTTGAGCTGTACAACACCCCTAGCCCTCTCCTGGAAACTGATTCTCCAAAATTTTATAGCTGATAAAATCTGGAAGATTCAAGGCAGGCCTAGCCATACTAGGTCAAGTTGAGTCCTCTTTTCCTCTCCCTTAAGACCCTATCCAGCAGAAAATATTGGCCAGATAGCAGTTAGACTTTAAATAAATATAGATTTTGGGAGGCTGGATGAGGATTTGTGTAGCAAGTTTATGATGTTCTAAGTCTTCCACTGAAGCATCGAATTTCTATTAAAGACAACATCTTTGGCTAGGAAACCCATTGTCTCAAGCTCAGAAAAGGATGGAAACTTTTAAAATCAGAAACACTGGAACTTTTCAAGGAATATTATTTTGAAGAAGTCAGGGCAACATGGCACTTGTTTATATATTATTACCTTTTAACCATAAATTCCCAATTACCATAAAATTTAAGTGAATATTTAATATTATTATTTCTTCGTTGTGACTTCCCTTCCTGGTACATTTCTATCCACAGACACTATTATAATCTGTTGCTTCCTTCCACAGAGATTCTAGCAACCTAAATTTTGCCTCTACCATAAAGATAAAGAGGTCAAGGGTTAGCTAGTGATGACTATAAATATGATTGAAGGCAGAGAGCCAAGATTTTGTGTAAATATTAAGACTATTCCCAACTAGGACCTTAGCGTATTGTGATTATGCTCCTGACATTTTGTGTAACATAAACTCCCTAAAGCCTATAAAGATAAAACCACATGGACTTTAGTGCTATTATATTGCCCCTGGGCCTAAAATAAGCTGATCATTGTGATGTTAGCTGAGTAGCAGAGTGGAGAAGGTGCTAGACTTGGAACGAGGAAGTTCAAATTTGAATTCAAATTCTGACTCAGATCCTTGCCACCTGAGTCACTGAATGATGCCTATTCTCAATCGCCTCATCTGTAAAGTGGGGATAATAATAAAATCTAAACTCCTGAGATTGCTTGTGAAGATCAAAGGATATATAGGAAGCTTTCTGTAAACCTTCAAGTGCTATATACATGTTAGCTCTCACTATTTTTTTTTTTACATTTTTAAATTAAAGTTCAGACTTCTAAGTGGCTTATCTAAGATTATGGTTAGTAGAAGATCTAAGACTAGAACCCTGATCTCATATTTTCCTTTCAGTGCTCTCTTCATCCCATCATCATTTTTATACTGCCTTACTCAATTTGTATACTGTCATATTAAAATAAAATGCTTGGGAAAAGTTTAATATTATGTGGTTGCCAGATGTGAGCGGTAATGTTTCAGTGCACTTGAAGGAAGGGTAGTCACACAACTTCTATTAGCATCAATGAAAAGCATGTGGCAAATCCACACATATCTCTCTGGAAGCATGACCCCTACTGTTATTGAACATGTTCCTTTTTCGTGGTGTGTGATTTTCCCCTCTAATTTGAAGCAATTTAATTTTCTGCTTACTTCACAAAGAAATGTCAGGCTGAATTGCTGGAGCATTGATGTTGAAAATCTTTTTTTTCACACGTTGTATTTACACTAAAATTGACTCTTATACTTGATATAACCAAAGTAAAAGCAGAAACCGCATTATCCTTTACAATATCCTTGCCTTTGAAGAAAATGAACCTGGAAACAAATTATAACCACAGCGGCAAACCTGCTTATTATAGGTATGGGATTTTGTAGCATTTTAGTAAACAAATATGAGAAGCCATTATTGAGGACCAATTATGTGTTATGATGTGTATGCTTTGGATGTCTCGGGGCAAAGTAAGGAGAAACTGGGTACGAAAAATTGTTCCTAACACAATTTTAGCATATTTGATTTTAATAAATGTTATAGGTGCCCATATTGAAAATCCTAGGTAAGATGCCAACAAACATCATTCTTTTTATAGTACATTCTTTCAGACCTCTGCCTTAGAATAATACTGCATTTGTATCATTTTGTATTCCTGCCATGGAACAATATACTTTCCAGCAAATACATTACGATGTTAGATAGGATATGATTCTACCAAATATTGCCTTGATCGAAATCCCAGTATGGAACTATTCTATCACATATGAATTATGATTCACATGTTATGTCACTAGCAATGTACTATTACTTATTTTATTGATTATTTCACCTTCTGCTCTTACTCTATCAAGATTACTTCCCATTAGTCCACTTCATGAGCCTTCCATTTCAATCACTTCATTCCCCTATTCTCAGTGTGGTGTCTTAGAAAGAGGACTGAACTCTGAGTCATCAGGAGAGACCTGGGTTTGATTCATGACTCCAGCATTTATTATTTTAGGGACTTTGGGTTAGTTACTTAACCACTATTTGCCCCAGGCTCTTCATCTGTAAAATGGGCAAAGAAATACTTATAATGCCTTATATCCCAGGGTTGTTGTGAAAAATTTAGAGTATATCTAAATGCACATCACGCCATGCCACACTCATTCAACCCTCCATACCTTTGCTAATAATGCCATTTTTCCCATCTGGTATATGAATCACCTATCTTCTCTTTTCTACCTATCCAAAGTTTAGTTATCCTTCTGGGCCCTTAAAATTCATCCACCACTAGATTAACCTTCCTAAAAAGTACCAAACTTATCATCTCATACCTTACAATCTTATGGCACTTTCAAAATAGTTTTAAGTATATTATATTTTCTCTAATTTCAGCTTCACCATGACTCCATAAAATTGTATTTCAGTCCCCATTTTACAGTTAGACAGTGAACATTTGCTAAATGTTTACTATGTTCTAGGCATTGTTGTAAGCCCTGGGGATAAAGAGAACAGAGAACAGTAAAAGGCAGTTCCTGCTCTCAAGGTGTAGCTGGGTACCAAATATTAGGAAACATTTTGGTTTTTAATAAGACATCACTTAACTAATTGAAAGAGACTTTACAAAACAATATGATTTTGTGTTATTCTAGAATCACGTACTGTCTTTTTTTTTTTTTTTTTGCTTTTTGGAGGGCAGTTGGGGGTTAAGTGACTTGCCCAAGGTCACACGACTAGTTTTTGTGTTAAGTGTCTGAGGCTGGATTTGAACTCAGGTACTCCTGACTCCAGGGCTGGTGCTCTATTCACTGCGCCACCTAGCCACCCCATGTACTTTCTTAATAAAATTCTGCTTGCCCCTAATTCTGTCAGGAATTACACTACACTACTAAATTGTGGGTTGCAGAAGACGTGCTCCATCACTTGGCTTTTATCCTGATTTTCCCATGATTCTTTGAGGTTTTCATTGCTACATTTAGAGCATTTGCTAGATCTTAAAGATCATGAAAAATGTTTCTCTTTTAATTTTCAGTAATTAGAATTCGCATTACCACATAAACAAGAAAATGCCCCAAGTGGCGAATATCACTTGCATTTCTTTAAGGTCTTAATTGTGAAACTGTAACTTATATTGGCATATGGTCTTCTCTTCCATTCTCAGAACAGGACTGTTTTCTCTCATTCAAGTTCTTCATCATTTCTAATTTCTACTGTCTGAGTATCAGCATTTCCATTATTTCTATAGCTGACTACAACTTTGATTCATGAATCATTAGCCTGATAAATGATTGAAAATAATACCATTAAGATATCTTATAAAGAAATTAGTATTTGATAAAGAGTGGAGTCATTTGAGTAATTTGGACTTCTCTTGCATTTTTTTAGTAATCTTTATTTGACAAGAGGTATAACAGCATCTTTTCCATCTTTCCACATAACTTGGACCCAGTATTGAGACTTTAAAATGGTAGCAAAGTGAAAACAGATTAAATATCTGTCAATGTCATACCTTCTTTAGCAAAAAACAAAAAAGCCTTCCCTCTTTCATTCTAAAGGTGTAACTGAACTAACTCTACCCACCCTACTTTCATAGCTCCATCCCTGCTTGCCTAAGGATAAGAAACAAGAACACAAGAGAACTCAGTTTCTTTGTAGGAGATAGCACACTATGTTCCCTGTTTTGCCAACTATGGTTTGATTAAAAACTATGCATTTTAATATTAATAAGATCTATCCTAAGCTAATGCCAAAAGGGTATATTCTCTTTGTGATAAGCGGGAATGTACATGTACTTAGCTTCCATTAGCATTAATAGAAGCAAAATGTGTAAATTCTAAAGCAGTGAGATAAGAAAATCCTCCCATAGGGAGAATTTCAATTGACAGAAGCAACAAAGTTCATAGTTAAGCCTGCCACTCACTCTATAATTCACCTGCCGTGCCTAACTATGTGTGATGTCACACTACATAACACAACAGCTTGCTTAACCAATTTAAAATCTGAATCTATAATGACAGCTTATGTGCCAGGTTTCAGTCTTTTGTGAATAAAACAGCTGAGCAAAACCCAGCAAGTTAGAAAACATCACTGCAGTCATACTCTGAGAGAACTTTAGAAGAATTCAGATCATTAGGAATTCCAAATGGGAAGCATCTTATTAAGTCCCGTCAAGATTTTATTGAAACACTGTGCAGTGCACGTCACCAATCCCAGTGCATAACAAATCCAATTCTCCATGCCACTGGGCACATAGTAGGCACTTAGTAAATAAGTTTTAAATTGAAATTAATTGCTAGGAGAGGGCTGAAGGGAAAGGGCCAAGGGGAGGAAGAGTCTTGAAGGAGAGAAATTAGAGGGGAGAAAAAAGACATTCATAAATTGAAAGAGAAGCCTTTCCAAGGTTTCAGAGGAAGGAAGAACTATCATTGCATACATACATACTGATATTTTCCATTCTGCCCTAGTGTGCCAGTCTGTCTAGTCCTTGGTCTGCAGTTTTTTTGAAGTCATGGCTAGATTTTTAAAAAGACTTGTAGGGCTGATATAATTGACCTTGGATCCATACACCCCATGTTATACTATTTTGACCACCACTAATATTATGCTTATGGCTCTCGGATCTTTGGGACCTACCTCTTGGAAGCTATTTGGGCATGAATGAAGATAGTTTGGTATCATGTCTTAGGACACTGGTTCTCAACCTTCCTAATGCTGTGACCCTGTGGATATACATGCATGTGGGCGGGTTTGCCTGGAGACGGAGGAGTGGTGTCTCGGCTCCTAAGACCATCAGAGGTGCTTTCCTATGGTCTTAGGCGACCTCTGTTACCCCCGTGAAAGGATCCGTTGACCCCCAGGTTGAGAACTGCTGTCTTAGGAGGTTAAATATTTTTATTCTTTTGAGTCAGAGCTAGACAAGTGAGCCCACGAAATTGAATTCAAAATTAGCTGTGATGTCAATCTAAGTAGTGAGAAAAATAACATACATGGAGACTGTTTGCTTTGTGATTGACTTGTTTGCTGTTAACAATTTGTTTTGCCAGAACCTAGATCTCCTATCAGGCATGAGAAAAGCCTAACTGCCCATACTCCCAACTTTGTGTTTTCACCACTCAGGCCACAGAATAGAGAGAAATGTTCTTTTGTTGTAATTGTTATTTGGGGTGTATTAACTGGAAGTTAATTTCATTTCATTTCATTAAGTAGGTAACTAGGAAAATATCATTCTGCCTCTCAGTCCAAGTTACAGAATGATAAACATTTCACTATTCTGGAATCTCGGCAAATTTGAAAAATTCTCATACTCTTAGCTAGATTTTCCACCTGGTAAAGTGGTAGCATCTATTACAGCATATGATATTTAATTATTAAAGAAATTCTTGGGAGGCAGCTAGGTGGCACAGTGAATAGAGCACAGACCCTGTAGTCAGGAAGACCTGAGTTCAAATCCAGCCTCAGACACTTAACACCTACTGTGTGATGTTATGCAAGTCACCTAACCCCAATTGCCCTGCCTCCCCCCCTTGAAAAAGCAACAACCAAAAAAGAAAAAGAAAGAAATTCTTCTTTTCATCATAGTTTTTAGAGTATTGAGAGAAACAGATATATATCTATATCTGTCTGTCTGTCTGTCTATCTGTCTGTCTGTCTGTCTATCTATCTATCTATCTATCTATATTTTAAAGCACAGTAGAAGGAAGCAAAATGTCCTGGATTCAAGTTCTGACTTACCATTATCTAGCTTTGACTTTGGATAAATCACTTAAACTAGTTGTGCCTCATAATTGTAAGATGTAACTTTCCATGGGGCAGTTAGGTGATACAGTGGATACAGTGCCAGGCCTGGAGTCAGGAAGACTCATCTTTTTGAGTTAAACCCTAGCCTGAGATATTTGCTAGCTATGCAACTCTGGGCAAGTCATTTAATCCTGTTTGCTTCAGTTTCCTAATTTATACAATGAATTGGAAAAAGAAATGGTGAACCACTCCAGTATATTTGCCAAGAAAACCCTAAATGGGGTCAGAAAGACTTAGATGTGATCGAAAAATGACTAAACAACTCAAGATATCCCCACACTGGTAAAATGAATAAATTGAATCAGATTATCCCAAAGGCCCCTTCAATGTCTAAAATTCAGTGATTCAAAGTGAATTTAGAGACTCAGAAGTAAATAATTTATCCCAGTATGGTCTGGTCTTTTGATGTGCTATGGCCAGAGTTCTTTTAAAATCTCAAGAATGATTTTTAAAAAGTATTAAATCAGCCTAGAAAATATAAAATTACTAGTTGTAATCACATAAATATTTAGCTGGACAAAATTAAAATAAAACAAGCAAACAAAAAAATACCCTAGGCATTGTGATGTCCATCACTGAAATTATTTTAAGCAGAATGGTAATACAGAGGTGACCTTGAAATCAGGAAGGAATAAATGAAAAAGAATCAAGTGGTTATTATTTGAAAAGCACTAGAGACACAAACAGAAAAGTGGAGATAATTTCTACTCTCAAGGAAATTTCATTCCAATGGGGGAGACGAGACATATAGGAGGTTTCACCTACAAGTCATATGGAAAGATCTCACAGTCCTTGGGGCTTTAAGATGTATCTATCTACGGCAGAGACATCCAGAAGGATCAGGACTGAGAACTTTCAGCTTGGTAGTTAAGAGGTCACTGGTGACTTTGAAGAGTGCAGTTTCAGTTAAATGAGGTCAGCAGCCAGATAGCAAAGAGTTGAGAAGCAAGTAAAAAGCGAGGAAGTAGAGACAATAACATAAATAGCAATGCATCTTTTTAAAGGTCATTTCCACCAGGGAAAAACTGATCATTTTCTGTATTTGATAGTGCCAAGGATTTTGGTATTGCACTTTCTTTTCAGGATCTTTAGAAATTCTAGTGGCTTCAGCATCTCTCCAGGAGTAACTTCCTAGAATGAAAGCTCTAGGGGCCGGTGTGCAAGAAGTTCTAAGGTGAGGGCATTGCATTCCCAAAGCCCTTGACTGGCCTACTGTTTGGTAGTCGAAGTTGATCAGTGGTTGATATTCATGATGACAGGAGGGATGAGCTCCTTTTTTCTTCCAGGATTGCTGTCCTCTGTAGAGGGGAACCCTTAAATGATGAGTGCCAAAGCCCTCCTGAAAGCAGAACTCATGACCTGGGGTGTGGTAGAGCCAGGATTCTTGTCTTCAGGGTTCTGGGCTGTCTCCATTATTTTTTGATGGGTTCACCTGAGTGGGTTCACCTTTTCCATTTGACACTAGCTTAGTGACTATGGGAAAGACAAGCCTCTCAAACATTAGGAGTTAGAGAAGAATCACTGGCCTACATCCATGGAGGAAGTTACCAGACAGGTCTGCCAAAGTTCCTTACTGACCCTCCCCCCCCAATTGAATACTATTAGGTAATAATGTTTAAAAAAAAAAGTGTCCCCTCCAACCCAAACTGCTACAACGCATACCAAAGGTGACCCTGCTTCCTGTTTTAGAGAATGCTTAGATGATAGCTAAAGTGTTTTGCCTCAAGGTATTTTGTTGCTGTTATTATTATAGTTTTTATTCTTTAAAAATTATTTTTGTTGTTTTTATTTTGGTGCAGATCTGTGATTTCATTAACTTGGGGACCTCAACTAAAGGAAATAGCAGTTGCTTAGAATTACACATTTTTAATTGAGTTTTTTTTCAATATTTCCCTACATCTATTCTCCCTTTCTTAGTAAAACTCCTAGAAAAAAAGCTAACAGTATTTATTTTCCTACTTCCTCTCCTTTTCCTTGTTTCTCAGCTCTTTGCAGTCTAATTTTTAAACTTACCATTCACCTGAAACTGGTCTCTCCTAAGTCACCAATGACCTTTAACTGCCAAATTGAAAACTGTTAGCCCTGATCCTTCTTGACCTTTCTACAATTCTAGACTCTGTTAACTTGGGTAAGTTGGAAACTCTCTCCTTTTTATTTTCATGATCCAGTCCCTACATGGCACAGTCCCTACATGTTTTAGGCTAAGAGTCAGAAAGAGCTAAATTGAAAATCTCCTTCAAGCATTTACTAACTATGTAACACCTGGCAAGTCACTGGATGTCTCTAACCCTCAGGTTCTCCATCTGGAAAACGAAGATGAAAATAGCACCTATTTCCTAGAATATTTGTGAGGATGAGTGACATAAAATATAAAAAGTAGTTTGTGAAACTTAACATGTTATGTAAATTATGTTAATTTTTATTACTACTAATTTTCTTTTTGACTGTGTAACTGAATCTGTCTTTTTTTGATAGATTATTATCCATACTGTTTCTAATTCTAGCTGTATCCCAAAGCTCTGTCTTATGACCTCTTCTCTTTATTCTCTACACTCTCTCTTAGTGAACTAATCCGTTTTCCAAGGATTTAATTTCATATGAACTCCCAGATCTATCCATTTATCAATCAAGTTCTAGTGTCCTGCTTGAGTTCCAGTCATTCCATCTATCTATTAAGTCCTAGTTTTCTGCTTGAGTTCCATTCATATATAATCTATATTCCAGTCATCTAGTTTTCTCTTTTTTATTCACTTCCAAATAATTTTGCTAATTGCTGCTTTGTCATATTATTTGATTTCTGTTTAGCACCAAGACCCTCCATTTTTCCATTTGGATTCCTACATCCTACATTTTTTCATTTGTATATCCTGATATTCTTAATGATTTATTTCTCCAAATTTATTTTGATATCGTTTTGCTAATGCTATAATGGATTCCTTCAGGATAATTTGAGTAGAATCATCAGTGTTACCTTATTGGCACCACCCATCCATGAACAGTGAGTATCTCTCTTATGATTCAAGTCTTTATTTCTATAAAAATTGATTTATGCTTACATTTATTTAAGTTGTATTCATTTCTTTGTAGTTTAACATCCTGATATCCAATGCTTTTTTTAATCATAAATAGAATCTTTTTTTTTTTCTGTTTTCCTCCTGGATTGTTTTAGTGTTATAAAGAAAGGCTTAAATGGCTTTTTGCATTTATTTTGTATCTTGCTATTTTACTGAAATTATTGTCTTGATATTTTTATTTCATCTCTGCAGTTTCCTAAGTAAACTGTAATATTGTGTATCAATAGAGATAATTAGGCTCTTTTTGTCTATGTTTATTCCCTCAAATTCTTTTTCTTATATTATTGCTTTAGCTAGCATTTCTAAAATGGTGTCAAATAAAAATGCATAGTTTCTATGATGTAGGACTTCAATGAGATCATTTGTTTCCCACTACCACTATCACTACTTTGGAAGTTCAGAAGTTCATTAATTGATTGATCAATTTATTTTTCTGAGATGGAGGTGTTAAGGTTTGCTCTAAATATGTTTTAGCGGTCTGAGTTGTTTTATGTTTTTGAAAATTTGTTCATTTTATTTACCATTTCAGTTTGGATAGTATATAATTGGACATGATCATTTCTAATAATTTTCTTGCTCTCTTCTCTATCAGTTGTAAATGCTCCCTGCTATTTCTTTTATTTATTTTGGCAAGTTGATTTTTATTCTTCTCTCATATTTTTGATAAAATTTGCAAATGGTCGATTTTAGTGGTCTTCAAAAACCAGCTCTTATATTTATTTGCTCAGTAGACTGTTTTCAATTTTTTTAGATCTCTCTGATTTTCTCGTTTAATACTTCAGTGTGTTGACTATGTTTTTTTAGTTACATGCAATATCCATTGATAGTCTCTTTCTTATTCTGCTAATATAAGTGTTGAGAGACATTTCCATTGAATGATTATTTAAGTTGCATCCCACGTTATTTTGTTATCTTTTTTGCTATAATTTTATTTTAAATAATCTTTATTGATAAGAGTATTATTATGAAGGGTGGTCTATAAGGAAACATGTTTTTGATGAGGCAGAACCATATGGTTCCCATTTAATTAAACTGAATAGGCAGTCCTCTATTGTATTTCATTGCAGGGCCAGTCTTGTAATATAACATTATTGAAGTTTTATGTTTGTTTCAATATATACAAGATTAATTCAATCCCAGAATTTCTGTTTTATGTGTGTTTGTTTGTATTCAGTATATTAAGCTCTTTAAAACATGTAATCTGTTAGGGTTGTAATTTTGTTTTTTAATTAGTATTCCTAGAGCATCATGGTTTAAATGAATCCACAAAGATCACTCAAGGCCTATCTCTGATATGTACTAGATTTTGATAGAAAGTCACTCAACTTATCAATGTTGTTGGCAAATTTCTAAGATTTGTAAATTGCCCAGAAGGGAACCTACATCAGTAGATGAAGTTCCCTAACCTGCAAGAGCAAGTTCAATTCATATCCTATTCTTGGCATGAAAAAATGCAAGTTGTGCAAGTGTGATTATCAAAACTGTGCCATGTTAATACCACAGAGCAATGTCATGTGATAAGTTGGGTTACCTAGAGGAGGTAGGAACCCAAACAAACTCCACTTTTGGAGTTTGCCTACACTTTTGCCTTGGGGTAGGTTGGAAAATGTCATCCTTCTCTGTCAAAAGTGAAAAAGGGAGTAAAAATCAGGGAGTCGAGAATGGCAGGAAATACAGTTTCAAATTGTATCTACATTCTCTATGGCAAAACCATTGCAGATGTAAGCTTTGTAGATTAACCATCATTTCCAGAGGCACATAGTAGTTAAGTAACTTGTTCAAAGTCACACAGCTAATAAATTTCAGAAGCAAGATTTAAATTAAAATCTTCTTGATCCCAAGTCTGTTTTCTTTTTGTTTTTAAGGGAGTGCGAAAACGAACATCTGGAGAATCCTTAACTTTTTGCAAACATCAGGAAGTTAAGTCAATAGGGAGAAATGCTGGAGTGAGTGTGTGTCAAGGAAGGCTATCTAGAAAGTTTAGGAGATTAAAGCAGCTGGGCAAGGCCGCCGTGGGCAAGCAGAGGGAAGAGCTTATATTTGTACAGATGCTAATTACTATCTAAACCAATAGCTAGCCACTCCCTCACTTTCCCTCTTCCTTTTCTTCTCCCTCCTTTCCCCCAGGTCAAGATGATTATTCCAATTGAGGAAAGTCCTTTATCTGCTTGACAAAACCCAACCAAACAAACAAAACCAGCAATATCTTGTTTTCAGACCATAAGGAACAATTACTGTCCTCTACCCAGGAAAATTAGAAAAATAAAGAGAAACGAAGGAAATTATTTCCATTCCCTATACTTTATATGTGATTTTATTTAATGGCCAACTTTTTATTCTGTTCTCACTCACATCTTCAATGTCTCTTGAAGCCAGAAATTTCTATTAGAATGGTGTTCTATACCTAAAGGTTTCCTTTAGCAGAGGGACCTTTAGTACCTGGTCACCACAGGAACTGACAAGAAGTTCCTAAGGCTGCCGTTAGCACCTCCAGTAATTTGTACTTATTGTCAGAAAAGCAGCTAATTAGCTTTCCTGACTTGTCAGTGTCCACTAAGGTCACTTTGTCTCTATATCCTTTGACAGAAGGATCCAGCAGTGTTGTGTTTTCTCACTGGGGTTCTTAGAACTTGTTCCAAGGACTGGCTTGTTCTTTGTAAAAGAAAATGCTTCTTCCTTTACTGCTATGTCTGCAAGTACCCAAATACAGCATGGGTTCCAGACATCCTCCCCAGTCCTCTATTTTTAAAATGTACTGAATCTTGCTGAAATCCCCCATTTTATATCTCCATCTCACTTTCTGCTTTTGTCTTTTCCTTCTTCATTCATGTTATTACATCCTCCCTGAATACATATTTGGCTGTTTGGAAAGACAGTTAAATATTTGAGCTACAGTTTGGGATGATATAAATGACACTAACATGCATTGATTGTCAGTTCTTTATATGATGTGCTAGATATATTTTTAAAGAGGTCTATAAATATATGTATGCAAATTCATGAGGATTGCATTATTTTATATTAGTGTTGTTTTTATAACAAAATAAATCTTTTCTTATTGGGTTTGCTTTTCTCTTCTTTTTAAAATCATAACCAGCCCACACATGTACTTCTAGCTTCCTGTATTTAGATCATTTGTGAACTCTGGGCAAATTTAGTAAATTCAAGAAAGTGTCAAATAATCTTTGAAATTCATTCTAGAAAAACAGGATAGCATAATGAATGGAAAGGTTGGTCTAAAAGTCAAGAAGATCACACTTCAAGGTCCATGTATGCTCCATACTAGCTAGGTGACCACTGGCTAGTCATATAACCTCTCAACAGTCAAGTTATAATCAGTTGCCAGTCTGCGTGGGTGAAGGGAGTTTCCATGCTGTGAGTTCCCTACATGCATGGAACCACGGTTCTACACATGGCCTCCTAGCACATTATTTTCTCATTTCTATTTTCTGTTCATTAATAAGCATTTTTTACTATGAAACATGTGATCACTCAGGCATAAATTAATGTTAACCTATGAGAAATAGTTGGTGTTTTTAAACATTCAGATACATCCTTTTACAAATATAGAAAAATGTAGATGTATAATATACCAAGAAATTTTTGGTGCCTATAACTTTCCTAAATTCATTATCTTTGCTTCCTCGGGACTCATTTAGGTTTTCCTGTCCCCATGAGTCTCAAGAAGAAGATAACAACAACTAAGTTTGGTACCAATAATCTGAAGTGTTAAGACTATCAATTTCTATTTATAACTTGGCATCTGAAGTATAGATGTACAAAGTAACATTGATTTCTTATGTTCTAAGATTTTATAGGAATATAGCTCTCCAAACCTGAAACAGCAGCTGGGGTTCAGCAACAAGAATATGGGATTTGGAGTCAGAAGTTATAATTTCAAATTCAGACACTGACACTGACCATAATACCTTGGGGCAAACCACTTGACATCTCAGACTCAGTTTCCTCATCTGCAAGATGAAAGGCTAAGACTAGGTGATCCCTACAGTCAGTTCCACCTCTAAACAAGACAACATTTTTATAGGACTTTACAAACTTTGAAATGCTAGATAAATACTAATTATTTGTATTACATTTATGTTCTTATAATCATATGATTAGCACTCAAGTTGCAAAACCTCAGAAGAATAATGAAGCCCCATTAGTATGCTCACTAATCTGTTTTCCACACAGACTGTAGAAAGGAACCTAAAGTCTATCAGATTGGCAGTACCTAAGAATTGGGTCGCCATCTGATGGTTGTTGCAGTGTCCATCCCTGAACCTTAGGTAACCTGTAGGATGAAAAGGATGACTGTAATGGGTGTCTGCCCAGAAATGGATCTATCCCCCACAGAATAACTTTAATGGCATATTACTTGCCAGCTTCTAAGCACCTAATATGCTTTTGAAAGAGTATCATTATGGGAAAAGGGCAAAACATGTGGCCTCTGCCCAGAGACTCCCTCTTGTTAGCTGTAATCATTGTCTACCTTGCAACTTCATCAAGCAATAAGTAAAAGCAATTCCTATTTTCGCATACAACATGAAGCTGCATTACTGAAAGAGCAATAAACCAAGATTATGACTGCTAGAAAAGCACTAGAGAAGAAAGAAAACCCTTTTCAAATGAAAACAGACAAAATCATTTACAAATAATTGATCTTCAGATTTTTTAATGAACTATTCAGATACTAGAAATTCAAAGCAAAAGCAGATTGGCTCTATTCTTTTTTTTTTCTTTCTCCCTTTCACTTCCATTTGTTCTCTATCCTTCCCTACCATTCCCCTCTACAATGACTTGATTACTTTCCCACCCTACATTTTGCCTTTTATCCATTCTATTTACTTCTCCATCAACCTCTATCTCATCATTTTGGTATTCTAGTAATTCAGGAAATGATCAGAGAAGAACAGACTGAAAAAGGAATGTCCAAAATGGAATTGTCAATTGAGTATTACTCTCTATGTTCTACTTATATGCCTTTTATAATAGCAAACATTTCCTCCTTTCATCCCTACCACACACACATTTGTTCCCAGCTTCTCAGCCCTGTTAGGTTCATTCTGACTATTAAGATTCTGTGAGTGTATTAAGGGAATGAATATATTTCTAGGAAATACAAAAGCTAAGTTTATTGGATTGTGATGGCTAATTTAATTCTAAACCTTGACCTGGAGTCTTTATCTATCTATATCTTAAGAAATTGTTTTGCTTTTTAATTTTATATTCCATAAAAAAAATCTTTAAGCAGCTTTGGGAAAACTGACTGTCACCTTCCTTTGCTAAAAATGTCCTTTAAAACTAATATACACTGAGGCAGCTAGGTGGCACAGCAAACAGAGTATTGGCCCTGGAGTCAGGAGGACTAGAGTTGAAATTGGAACTCAGATATTTAAAACCAGCTGTGTGACCTTGGGCAACCCACTTAACCCCAACTGCCCTGCCTTTCCCCCTCCAAAAAGCAAAAAATAAAATAAATTAAAACTAATATATGCACTTAGATCACAGCTAGGCACTTTTCATGGTCCACACATTGATGTATAATTTAATCATCACAAATTCATAATAATACCTGGTAATTAGATAGTACTTTGCATACATGATCACATTTGTTCATCATAATGAATAAGCATTTCCTTATATCACCAGTACTTAGCACAGTGCTTGGTACATAGTAAATTACTCACTAAATGCTTACTGACTCATTACTAACCCTGTAAGATGATTGCTGGAGTTATTATTGTACCCATTTTGCAGATGAGGAAATTGAGAGAACAAATGATATAGTGACTTGCTCATGATGACTCACTAAATATCTATATCTAAGGTATGATTTAACTCAGATCGCCCCCTCCTTTTTTTGATGGATAGTTATATTTTTTCCTCTAGCTAGTTCTTCTCAAGATAGTCTTGTGAATATCACTGAATCACATAGACCTCTGACCCAGGTCTTCTGTACTTCAATTTTAATGCATGATAATTGAAATTAGTAACAGGCAAGAGGATTCTTCTTCTTCTTAGATTTTCTTTTTTAAATGTATTTAATTCATTATATATTCAACCTGGAAGCAGTTGACATATACATACATACACATGTATGTATGTATGTATGTATCACATAAAACAGTGAAGATGAGTCTTTATTCTTCTGTATGTACTCTGAAGAGATAAAATTTAACAGCAGTGAAATATTTGATAAGGAGAAACTAACATAGGAGACATATTTGAGGGATTTACATTTTTCTATTTATCTCTTTGATTTAAAATTATAGGTGATGTGCCGATGACATTGCTACCACCAAAAATAACAACTTACTAGTCACACATTAGCCATTAGCCTTTTCAGTAACGTCCTTAATTTCTTTCACCACAAAAGATTAATGACATACTCAAATTAGAAGGACAAGACTAAGAGACTAATTTTGAAGTAACATAGCTAATGGAACCACAGTCCAGAAATTTGAGGTTGAATTGCTGTCATAACTCATATAAGGTATATATAGCCATAAAGAATATTTTTTAATATATTTGAGTCTTAGATTTGCCACCTATAGAGTGGCAAAATGAGAATAATAACATAGTTTTTCCTGTCTTTGGCCGACCAAAACATTAAGAGTATGAAAATAGGGAGCTAGAACTGTAAGCAGTCTTGAAGATTGGGAAGTCTAAGCTCTTTATTTTAGAGATGAGGAAACTGAGGTCAAGAGAGGAAAAGTAACTCAGCCAAAGACATCTATATAACATTCGAACCAGAATTTAATAACCATGGCCTCATTCTGAATCCCATCTTCTTCCTATTCCACTATGGAGCCCCTCTCACCAGTTTATGGTAGGCAAAGTGCTTTGTAAAATGTAGTGTTCTGCATAGATATGCTACAGTAATAATGAGAGATATCATGGTTTAGTGGCACAGTGTATAGAGTACTGGACTTGGTATCAGGAAGACTCATCTTTCTGATTTCCAATCTGGCCTCAAACATTTTACTAGCTGTGTGACTCTGGGCAAGTCCCTTTATCCGGATTGCCTCAATTTCCTCATCTGTAAAATTGATGATGAAGGAAATGGCAAACCACTCCAGGATCTTTGTCAAGAAGACTCTAAAGAGTCAGACGTGTTTGAACATGACTGAACAGAAACAATCATGGTTTAGTAGATGGATCGTCAACCTTGAAGTAAAAAGGTCTAAGTTCAAATCTTGTGTTTGATACATACTATGTAACCTTTGGCAAGTGACAATCCAATTCTTAAAAGTAATCAGTTATACAGATTTGCACCCACCCACACACAGTGGTACCTTCCAAAAAGAAGACAATGGCTCCTGAGCAAAGTATTAAGTGTAATCATAATCCAGATACTAAGAAGAATTTGAAAAACCTAAAGGCTCTTTGATGCGGATTGATCATATGTCTCATTGGTCATGTTTGGGTTCTATGCATATCCATTTACCCATTTAGTTGTTTATGTTTTGTTCCTTTTAGGGAATGACATGCATTATCTCTGTATTACATTATAACAAGGTTTAATTCTGTTATCCCCTAGCTGTCAATTACACCATTTTCAAATTGAGTTTTTTTTTGTAGTTCTGCCCCCTAGATCTGCCTACTGTCATGATCTGATGTGAATAATTCATTCAACTGGTTAAAGTCATGAAAAAAAAATTTAAAAAGCAAAGAAATTATGCCAACAATCATACTTGCATTCTAATTTACCTCAGACACCAGCTATGTGTCCTTGTGTATGTCACTATTTCTGTGGGACTCCCGGTTTTTTCATCTATAAAGACGTTGGATTTGATGACTTCTAATGTCTCTTCCTAATCTAAATATATGACCCTAGGATCAAACTCATTTCAAATCTAATTTATATGCTTCAATATAAAGTATTATATTTGGACTCAAAGTTATCTGAGTTTAAAGACTAGCTCTTCCACTTGCTTCCTATGTGACTTTGGTAACTCATTTCCTCTCTCTGGGCATGAATTTCCTCTTCTATAAAATGAAAGTTATGGACCAGGTAACCTCTAAAATCTCTATCATCTCTAGAGCTATACTCCTGTGACCCTATAAATAAATATACTACAACTCATTTTTATGGGATGTCTATCTATTCTGAAATTTACATGCATAATAGAAATAGAATCAAATTTAATGTATAGAGCTGAGATTTAAATAAGAAAAAAGACACAAAAAGTCTTAATTGACAGGGACTGTCCATTCCTTCTTTTATTTTTATTGGTGGGAATAAAACTTCTCACCCATAACCCACCCCCCCACCCCAGTCTCAAAAGCACTCCCTCCTCACTTGAGTGTTTTAGAAATTAGTTTCCTTCAAACCTCGGCTCAAGTATCACCTTCTACATGAAGCCTTTCCTGATTCCCTCAGCTACTAGTGCCTTCTGTCCCCAAAATCATCATCCATTTATTTTCTATATACTTATATGCATACAAGTATAGAATAGATAGTATTTCTCCTCAACCAAAAAGCAACAAAACAAAATGCCGACTTCTTGTGAGAACAGATTATGTCATTTTCATCTTTATATCACCACCATTAGCATAATGATACTAAGTAGGTGCGTACTAAATGCTTTTGAATGAGATATTTGGATGAGGCATAAAAATAGAGAAGAAAGGGATGGCATTTGGGCGGGCGTAGATTATGAAGATAGTTCATAGGAATAAAAGATTTTTAGTTAAAGGTGACCTTAGAGGAAATTATAATGACTGAAAATAAGGAAGGTATCAAAGACTAACCCATCTAATCAGGACTTAACATCCTTATAATAATTATCATTATTGTAAACTGGCATTTATATAATAACTTTGTTTCGATATGTATTATCTTCTGCTATTAGAAAGAAGCTTTTTGAAGGCGAGGATAATTTTTGCATTTGTATGTGTAAGCACAGTGTTTTACATTCAGGTTATATGTTTGTTTCCGTTTTTGCTTTTGTTTCAGGGGTCATCGTGGAGAGATATACATATATGGCATATATTATCACCAGACAAGCAGCTTTCTGGTGATGTGCCTCTCCATAATTAGCTAGGCTGCTCCTCAGAAATCATACCTGGTCTCTTATTAGGTCTGTATTCAAAGTCTTCCTAGCATGTCAGATCCTGCCAGAGCTTGGATTCTACTAACATGGCTTTCAGGAGCCCAGAGTTGTTTTCCAACTATAATAACCTTTATGAAAATAAAGAAAATAATAAAGACTACAGGTAGTTTACAAATGCAGAAACTGAGATTCACAGGGGAGAAATAGTTTGCCCACACTCATATAGCTAGCAAGTTTGAGAGCCAGGATTTAAACTCAGATCTTTAAAACTCCAAGCCCAAAATTTGGAACAGGATTATCATCTTAGAGGAAAGACAATGTGTGTCATAGAAATGGTCCTTACTACATCTCCATCCTTCATATTTCACTAAAAAATTGTGCAGGGCAATTTTCCATGCATTTGGAAAACATTGAGTATCCTTAAGTACAGGTTCATAGGAAAATAAAGGTCTAGACCAGTGGTTCTCAACCTGTGTGAGTCGCAAGCCCTTTGGGGGTTGAACGACCCTTTCAAAGGAGTCGCAGGGGTCTCCTAAGACCATTGGAAAACACATATTTCTGATGGTCTTAGGAACTGAGACACTGCTCCTCTGTCCATCTCCAGGCATGTCTGCACACATGCAGTCTGGCAGGTCTATGTATCTGAGATATGTTTACATAGATGTAGAAATAGATGCATGAATATATATATAGATATAGGTAAATATGTGTACATATGTATTGCATGTGTATACATGCATTTTATATGTATATATGTATATTACATTCATGTATATACATGTATTCACATTGTATATATATGCACATATGTATATGGTTATACATGCATGTCTGTGTATATCTCCTTGAAAAAAACATTTAGTTAAGACACAATAATATTGACTAGGGTCTGAAAATAGTGACCCTTCCCCTTCCAAAAAAAAAAAAAACCCAACTTGTTTGTTTTTGTTGGGGATGTGGATGTCATTTGGAACTGGGATTCTATACTGACTTCAATTATTCACATTATGGTTGTTGTTTGGTCATTTTCTGGTCATGTCTGGCTCTTTGTGACTCCATTTGGGGTTTTCTTGGCAAAGATACTAAAGCAGTTTGCCATTTCCTTCTCTAGTCCATTTTACAACTGAGGCAAACTGGATTAGATGAGTTGTCCAGGGTCATATAGCCATTAAGTGTCTGAGGCCAGATTTAAACTCACAAAGAAGAGTCTTCCTTGCTTGGGGCCCAGACATGGACATAACAATAATTAGGCTGCTTTTTCCACAATTGCATACCTGAGACCAAAACCATACTACGTGTTAAGACATGCATAATACACTTGCCTAAGCAGAAAACCAATGAAGTAAATGAACATAATCAAAAGCTGAATATGATCCCTAATATATGTAAATGTGTCAAGGAACTATAAGACAATAAAAACTAGCTCCCATATGGCACTGCCATCTGGAAAATATATCTATAAAGGTATGTTGAAATTTTTTGCAGTAGAAAAAGGTCTGTGTCCTAATAAAGAATCTTTGATGATCATTTACCCAAAATTCACAATTATTAGTGATGCTAATAAATGCCATTAAAGAAGACAAAATATGGGAGAAGGGACCAAGAGACACAGGATACTAGTTATACCTATGTCTAAAGAAAAGGTAAATATGTATATATATGGATAATAAATGCCATTAAAGAAGACAAAATCTGGGAGAAGGGACCAAGAGACACAGGATACTAGTTATACCTATGTCTAAAGAAAAGGTAAATATGTGTATATATGGATAATAAATGCCATTAAAGAAGACAAAATCCGGAAGAAGGGACCAAGAGACACAGGATACTAGTTATACCTATGTCTAAAGAAAAGGTAAAGAATCATGAATAAATTGATGTCTCAGACGTTGTGTCATGCTGTGTTAATCATTCAGATCAGAATTAGATTAGGATTCAGAACTTTAACATGCTTTGCTGGTCAGAAGTCTTAAAAAATATGAATGAAAGAATTTTTCTTAGCACTCTTTTAAATTATCATGTAATAAATGGAATAACTAAGAAATGTACACCATATAGCTTGTTTGTTTATGCCTATAAAGGAAATGATGCCCTGAAATCTTGCCATATTATCATTTAATATAGAATGTTGGTGTCTGATTTTGACTCTATTAAAATACTTCATATGTACTAGTAAAGGGAACAAGGTAAGAGACAAGAATAAAGAAAGAACCATCTAGAAGATAATTGAGACCAAGAAAATGTGGTTTAGTTGTACCTCTATGAAAAGGAAATTTATCCTGAGATAGAAACAATCAGTCTGTTTCGGGATCTTCCAGGTGTGGAAACTCCCTCCACCTCCCAAAAAGTATACAATTACTGAATACTCCTCATTTACTTATTGCATTAGATAATTGCCTGGGGCAATGAGAGGGTAAATGTTGCTCATGGTCAGAGACAAAACTTGAACTCAGATCTTCCTGATACCAAAGATGAGACTCCTAATTTACACTAGATTACATAAAATTATATTTGAATTACTCAATTTGGACCAGGCAACATTCACATAGAAACAATTTTTGGATGTTAGTTTTGGCAGAGTAGCATATTTTCTTGTAAACTAAAACAAACAGACAAAAATCCCCAATAATTCTAGGCCTACTTGGGGTTTCAAAGAAATTTTATTATCAAATTGTCTTTACTGCTGATGATTTCTGTGCAAAGAAGGTTGAACTTCGGGACTAAATCTCCAGTGAGAGCTGTGAAATACACAATAAATAGTGAATAGATTGATTTCTTAGAAACTCATCATGATGAGATTGCCCAGTGGGTAAGCACTGCTTCTGGCTAATTCTGGATTGATCCCTACCTGAAGGCAAGGAGATTTCAAGGTAGAAACTCACTCCTTTCTAGGAGGGGGGAAAAAAAAAAAACCTTCTGAAAGACGGTGAGCAGGCAATTTTGTCAGATTTGTAAAGCTCCCTAGACAGGTTACCTTGATAGTTAGATATTACCTTCCTGTCCCCTTTCCTATATTTGTAGATTGAACTAAAGATTTACTAGGTTTTGATCCATTGTGTATTTTATTTAGTAAATTTTTCAGATGTCAAGCGTGAGTGAGTCACAAAATATAGATGAATTGGATCCTCTCACTTGAGAACCTCAGCACTTCATCTTTGTCATGCTCCTGTAATGAAATAGGTTTAGTTACTAATCTGGATATAATTTATAATGGCGTGTATTTCCAATTAATATATTTTGCACATAACAATATAATCATGTTTGTAGTTTCACCAATAAGAAGAGTATTTAAATTCACAGTAAAACATTTCATTGTGTAATTTTAAATGTGTGTGTGTGTATACATTTTTTTGTGTGTACATACCTAACTTTGAAAAAATCTAGGGTCCAATGCCTGGAAATAGCAACAAAAATGTCCTGTTCATGTATTTTTAATGCATTGTACTTTTATACAAAACAGACTGCAGGTGTGGAGTTGGAGTCCAGAAGTTTAGTTCAGCTTTGTTCATGTTCATCTGTGCTTTAGCATGAATGTCATTTTTCCCTTCTTAAAGGTACAGAAGAACATGAACAACAGCAAGGAAATATGAGACAAAACCTACGAGCTCATCTGGTGTAGAGGAGTTTAATATCATATGAAATTGTCCACCCTTAAGAAAGTACCTTGTGAACTTTATGGTACTATATGAACAAGAATTGTAGTCTTATTAGTTGTACTATACCTAGCATGCTATTTTAGCAATTTCTAATCCTTTTTAAAAAAAATTATAAACACCAAATAAAATGGATTTTTTTAATATACATAGTAGAATGGCAAGGGGAAGGAGAGAAGGAGTATACTTGAAACTGTGGATCTCTGTTGCCTAACAATATATTTAACAATCCTCAGAGGGAAATAATTGCCAATATGAACAGGGGCTACTTAATGAGAGCCTGCTAGATTACACTAATGTTATTAGGCTTGGTGCAACTGAAAAGATGTGACAAGATCAATGCCTTTTAAAAGTTATAGATAGATATAGATACTATCTATCCATTCATAGCTATTTATATATAATCATCATTAAAAGTCCTAGTGTGCATACACATATATGTGTGTGCATGTGTGTGTACATCAGATTTGATATATCTAAAATTCTCTTTGTATTCCAAAAGCTTTTAAGATTCTTTTCTCCATTAATCTGTGGTGTCATATGCAGGTATACATACATACACACATATGTATGTGTGTGTGGTTATATGTACATATGTAGTCCCAAATGCCAGTACTTTTTGCAGTAACAAAGAACTGGAGAGGGAGGAGTGGGAAAATTGGGTGCCCTACCACTGAGGAATGGAGGAACAAATTGTTCTAAACGACAATTATGGAATATTATTTTGACATAATAAGTTACCAATATAAGAAATTCATGGAAACCTGGTAAGATTTTTATGAAATGATATGGAGGGAAAAAAAGAGCCAGAACATACACAGAGAGACTACAGTCATTCAAGTGAGAGTGACACTGATAGAAATCAGAAATAAGTGTACGCACAATGACTAATCTTGGTTCCTGAGAATTGGTGCTAAAACATATGTCCTTTCTCTCAGTATAAAGGTGGAAAACTACAGGTGAGAATTGTTTCACATACCATCAGACAGTCTCAGGATCGTTTTGTTTTGCTTGCCAGTTTTTCTCTTTTGTTAGAGATGCTTTTATAATGAAGTTGGAAAGAGGGTAGTTATTGAAATGTAACATGACAGTGGCATAAAAAAACACTAAGCTTCAATAAAACAGAAAAGGGGAAAAAAAGCATTAGAGATCATAAACAGTTAAAAGATAAGGCAGCTTATGCTAAGGCCTTATTGGCCATAAACAAAGTCACAGATGTCTTTCTAGCATCTTATGCTAACTGAGGGAACTGTTACTCTGTCATCAACCTGTGTAATATCTATAATTGCTATCTGAATTCAAGAGAGTTAGAGGAATCTACTGATAACCTGTTCATCCATGCATTTATTCCTTTATTCTGTTTTACATTCCCACTATCATACAAAGCAATATTAAAAAATCTTTATCATTCATTTTAGATTCAGGTCTGTTGCTGACTTCATCACTTGAAAGGAATTATTGCTTTTTTTTGTCCTGATCTGTGCCTTAATTTATACAGGACATTCTCCAAATAAAGTCTCCCTTCATTGATGTAGATGAACAACTTATTCATAATTTTTTAATTCTAAATAGTTCTTGAAGCACTGAGAGGTTAAGTGATTTGCCCATGATGACTCAATCAGTATGTGGCAGAGACCAGACTTAAACCCAGGTCTGCCTGACTTCTAAGCCTTCTCTCTATCCACCATAACATACTGCCTTTTAAATATTATTTTAAAAAAATAAGAAAAAGAAACACCACTTCTCATAAAAATATTACGTTTTAACAAAAATCCTTATACACAGACAAAAATCTTTAATGTCCTCTCTTTATTTTTACTCCAATTCAGATGCATCATGATATCCATCCTTGAGAAATACAAAGACCTTGTATGAAGTACAAACTATATACAGGATCATTTCATTGACCTCTTAAGCAATCTCCTGTGCTCAGAAAAAACAAGGCTAGGAGTCCTTTGCTTTTAATGGCCTGATTGTTCAATTATTTTTATTCTTATCATGATTTGCATAGTGATAGCCTCAGAAGGTCCAAAGCATATATAGCCATGTGTTCCTTCTCATCATTTCTGTTATTAAGAACTCTACCATTTAAGTAATGTCTATTCGTATCTTGACTTTGCTACTTACTGTGTCCTTTTGGGGAGGTGACATCACCTCTCTGGTCCCCAATTTCCTCATGTTCAAAATGAAAGTCTTGGACTAGAAAACCATTCAAATCCATTCCAGTTTCATCTAATCCTGTATCCCATTCATCTGTATGCCCATTATCTTTGTTAAATAATCAGACTACATCATTAGATGTTTTTAAAATTACTATGTGATAGTCACTAAAATGCACTATTTTTGTCCGTAGTAAAAGAAGCTTTTTTTTTCCCCAGATTTTAATTAACTAAAATATGGAAATTCCTCTTTGGCTCCCTAAAGTTTCTGAGTCTTTTTTGTCTATCAGTCTGTGTTGGCTTATAGATAACAGTTCTCTCAATACAAAAAGAAAAAGAAGATGAATAGAAATGTCGAAAGGAAGGCTGCTGGTCCAGCAAAGGGGATCTTTATAGCATAAGAGAGGAGAGAAGAGACAAATGCCATAACAATTTTTCTCCCATTTTCATCCATTTTTTGTGATATTGGTAGAATCCATTACAGCCATATCCTTCATCATCCACATTGTGAAAAAGTTCTAAGTCAGTTTCACATGATTCTCAGAGCCAATTAGTAAGTGATCTGGAATTAGCTCTTCTTCCCTCCCAAATTGCTGTTTTCATCAAATCATACCACCTCCCATTAGCTTAGGTCAGGGAAGGGGAAAGTACTGTAGATAATTGAAGTTATGGGGAATATTGAAATAAATGTAGTTCAATTAACTGGACAAAGACTGGCTGAGGAAAGTGAGGTTGGCATGTTTAATTTCACATACTATTCAATGTCTGTCAATAACAAGCCCATCCTATTTAAGTATTATATAGAATGCAAATGAGAGAGAATGGCATTTTTTAAAGTGATTTAAATGCTACCTAAGGAAATCTATTTTTGAAGTACTTTGCAATGTTCTAACTTCTTAGCAAAGGCTAAATTTGCTTGCTCTAATTAGTACCACTTAAGGATCAATAAACAACTTTAATTCATTATCTTTGGCATCCCTACCTGTCCCCACACTGAAGACATCATTAGTTTCCCTTTAGATGTTAATCCCTGACAAGATAAAGGTAATTCATTGTGGCAGATGTACAAATAGCAGCGGTTTGTAGTCAGCTTGACTGGAATATGAATTATACTTCTATTCAAAAGAACCTTTCAAAAAATGGTTCCTAGACCCTACCTTGATAGGAAAAGTGCTTCGTGGCAAAAGGTATATAATTTACATTTGATACTATTCTTTTTTTTTTTTAACTTAGCATTGTTACTATATAAGTCCAGCAATTTGTATTTACTTCTGTAGTTATTGTCTTTGTCTTTGGTTGTTTTATTTTAATTCTCTGGGACTTCAGTTCACTATGAATGCATCTGTCTTCACAGTGGAAAACAAAGGCTCACTTAATAAGGGGAGATAGCTTTATGATAAAGTCTTTTTATTCATTCGTTAACTATTGCCTTTCTTGAACGGGACATTAAAAACAACCTAACTTTTACTGAATTCTACCTTAATACAAATATTATTATGGAGAGTTTCCAGTTTTTATAGCTCACAAGATCATTACATAAAGACTATAAAGTGGCCTTTGCAAAGTATTTTAATATCCTTGGGATAAGGTGTTATGGAAGGCAAAACCTCATTTTCTATTCCCATATTTTTATGATTGTGATCATTTCTATACTCATAATGTGAAAAGAGAATGGCCAAAAAATGAAATTGTACATAAAATAGTTTATTCATTGAGAAATACTGTAATGTGGCCAATAAATATTGCTTTCATCATATTCCCCACACAAATACAACAAAAGTTGTTCAAATAGTTAAGCAATGTTTCTAACCAAGACAATAACAACAACAAAAAAAGCAATCAATAATTTGCTAACCTGGAGTACAAACAGATGGAGAAAAGGAAGTTAAAGGTGGAAAATTGAATAAAATTCCCTCTAACTCTAATCCTTCTGTCTTACATCATGTCCTAAAGATTGACAAGGTATGAGTCTGCAAAGCTGGCAAATGTGGCAGCTTTCAAAGTTGAGGACTCACCATTATTATTACAAACCCTGGAAAAAGGATAGCTCTCAATTCTGATGATAAAGCATAGGACAGACTTTTAGATAACAAGATCCTAGTTCTTTAAAAATCGAGTTTCAACCTTCAGTTACTCTTCCAAATGGCTGGCAGATAACATAGACATAATATCAAATGGAGACCCAACCCAGGTTATGGTAATCACGCCATGCATTCTTGGAATTCCTACTTTTTTGCCAAGAACTTTATTACCAAACAAGGTTATTTGGTTGTGTTCTAATGACAGGCGTTTCCATTTATTACCAAACTTCCTCTATCTCTTTCCATTCCTAGTGCCAAGCTCAGTGGTAAATAGTAAGTAGATGGTCCCAGAATCACAAGACCCCCAAAATCATAATGGAGTCAAGAGATCACCTTATCCAACCTGTACCTTCTCAAGAATCTCCTTTACCTACTACCTCCCAAAGCAGCCTGCCCAACTTTTGGACAGTTTTAATTGTTATGAAAAATTCCTCATATTAAGCTAAAACCTAAAATCTACTTCTATTCAACTTTAACACTTGATTCTAGGTCTGCCCTCCAGAGCCAAAAAGAGTAAGTCTAATTCTGCTTCCCTATTTTGTTGTTATTGTTCCATCATTTCAGTCATGTCTTTCTTTCTTTCTTTCTTTCTTTCTTTCTTTCTTTCTTTCTTTCTTGCTTTCTTGCTTTCTTGCTTTCTTGCCTTCTTGCCTTCTTGCCTTCTTGCCTTCTTGCCTTCTTGCCTTCTTTCTTTCTTTCTTTCTTTCTTTCTTTCTTTCCTTCCTTCCTTCCTTCCTTCCTTCTTGCCTTCTTCCCTTCTTTCTTTCTTTCTGTCTTTCTTTCTTTCCTTCCTTCCTTCTTGCCTTCTTCCCTTCTTTCTGTCTTTCTTTCTTTCTTTCTTTCCTTCCTTCCTTCCTTCCTTCTTGCCTTCTTCCCTTCTTTCCTTCTTTCTCTCTCTGTCTCTGCCTCTGTCTCTCTCTTTCTTTTGCTTTTTAGAGGGGGTAAGGTAAGGTAATTGGAGTTAAGTGACTTGCCCAATGTCACACAGCTAGTAGGTATTAAGTGTCTGAGGTCAGACCGAATTCAGGTCCTTTTGACTTTAGGGCCAGTGCTCTGAATTATTTACTGTGCCACCTAGCTGTCCATCCCCATCCAGCTCATTTTACAGATGTGCAAACTGAAGCAAACAGAGTTTAAGTGACTTGCCCAGGATTACACACTTAGGTAAGGGTCTAAGACCAAATTTGAATTCACAAAGATGAGTCTTCCTGACTCCAGGCCTGGTAGTCCATCTACTACATCACCTAGCTGCCCATGTTCCCAATCTCAAAATACTCAAAGGTTGCTGTTTCATCCCCTCAAGTCTTCTTTTGTCCAGGTTAACATTCCATGCTTCTCTAACTGGTCTTCATATGACATAGTCTCCCCATCTTGTTCACTTACTTCTTGGTGAATCCCAACATGTTAAGTACAGGAAGAAGAAGGCTAGATTGGGAGGCACAGTACCTATCAAGTTCTGATTTTGACCCTATGTAATTTCATGCAACTTCCCTCTGGGCTTTTGTATCTTCATTTCTAAGATGACACAGTTTGCCTATGTGGTCTCTTACTCCCTTCTAAATTTAAATCTATAAGTTCATGCCCTTCCTCATATATGGCTCCCAGAATTGCTCATAAGTGGAAGAATGGGATAGTGGAAATAGAAGGAGGTTTAAAGCCAGGAGAACTAGATTTAAATCCTGACTCTCCCATTTATTATCTGTGACTTTGGTCAAGTAAACAAGTCAAGTCAGCAGACATTCATAAAGGACCTACTAAATTGAAACAATACAGAACCAACCAAATATGACTATATCTATAAATTAGATTGCCTTGCTTATACATAAGTTGGCCTACAGACCACCATATTTGTGGCAGTTGAAGAGGTAAGAATGTTCTACACACACACACATACTTGCACACCTGCATACACATATAGGCATGCATATATGCACATACATATAAACATAACACACATACATGCACATGCACATATATACATCTATATGTACATCCATTCATAAGTATTTGAAACAATCTGAACACGTTGTTTCCCCAGACCAGTGCCTCTCAAATTACTCTTAGTCAATGAACCTGAATTCAAACTTTGAATCTCCTTCTTACTCCCTATGTGACCTTGGGGTAGGTCAACTTACATCTGTGTGTCTCAGTTCTCACATTTGTAAAATAAAGACAGGCACTGATTCCATTAATATTTTGTTGTGTTTGGTCATTTTTCAGTCTTGTCATTCTTTTCATGACCCTATTTGGGGTTTTCTTGGCAAAGACACTGGAGTACTTTGCCATTTTCTTCTCAGCTCATTTTACAGATGAAGAAACTGAGGCAAACAGTGACTTGCCCAGGGTCACACAGCAAATAAGTGTTGGAGACCAGATTTGAACTCATGAAGATGAGCCTAGTGTTCTATCCTCTGTGCCACCTAGCTACCCTTGATCACTGCAATGTTTCCACTTTCACAGGATTTTAGTTTATGAAGCATGTTCATACAATGAATATTTTGTTGAATTATTTCATTGGTTCACAGTGACACTGCTGCATGCAAAGAAATATTATCCTCATTTGTAAGATAAGGAAACAAGGGCAGAGAGAGATAAAATGGAGAAAAAAAAAGATATAGGGGGTAAGTGGCAGAACTAGTTCCCTGAATCAGCCCTGTGCACTTTCCAATATAACAATTCATTGCCACTAATATAAGACTGTCAGTGGAAATCAGCTAAAAATTCATTCATCCAACATTTATTATTCATTCATTCATTCTCCACCATATTTGGGAGCATACGTGGATGTTAAGCAAGCTACATTACAAAAAATACATAATCTATATACTGCCCAGATTTCTCTTTTAGATTAATTCCAGTAGGGAAGTTATCTGAATGCACTTTCTAGCTAGGTATATATTCCATCTCTACTCCCTAAGTGTTGCAAAACAGAAATCTCCATCTCTGAAATTCCCATCCTTCCTTTAAGACTCAACTGAAGTGTTACCTCTTCCATGAATCCTTCCCTGACTTCCTCCCTCACCAGTGAAAATTGTTATTCGGATTTCTCATAGCATTTTATCTGGGTCTACACTGTGTGTATGTGTATGTGTATATGTGTGTGTTTGTGTGTGTGTGCATGCACATGCATGCTCCCACACATGTGCTTATTACCTATGTATGTGTCTGTGTAGATAGATGGATAGATAAATGGATAGATCCCCATAAATTGTGGGCTTGATCTTAAGAGGACCTGTGTTCAAATTCTGACTAGGTACCATCTTCTTATATTATCTTGGGCAATTCTTTTCCTCTCTCTGGGTTTATTTCTCCAATTGTAAGATGGTGATCTGTCTTTAAGGTCCCTTGTATCTCATATATGCCATTTCCCAAGCACAGGAAAGCTTTTTAAAAAATGTTTCTCAATTTGTTTAAAAAAAACATACAAACATAGTAGAGATACTGCTAGGATCATAGATTTAGAAATGGAAAGGACCTTAGAGGCCATCAAGATCTATTCCCTTATTTACAGATAAGAAAACTGAAATATAAAGAAGTTAAGTGACTTGTCCAAGGTCACACAGTTAGTGAATATCTCTAAAGTGATATTTTATGCCAGGTTTCTTGATTCCCAGACTGGGCCCTATTCATTATAACACATGGCCTTCTCCTACCTAATTGTTTATTCTTCCAAATTCTTCACACTTGTAATCATCTAAATGGCTTCCTCTTTCCCATATTCCTCTTTTAAATACCGTTGTAAATATTCTATCTGAAAATATCAATACATGAAGCAATTTCAGTTTTATGGTGGGGGCAGGGGAGGGGAAACATGGACCAGGTACTAAGGTAGCCTTTGTTTCATCTTGTACCTTAGGGCCCTGAGAAAAGTGGAAAATAATTTTTCCTTGAATCAGCATGAAGTATGGAATAGGACCACTTGTCCTGACATAACTATGAAAAATAAAGTAGTTTTTACTGAAAATCTCTGATGATCTAATAGGGGTTGTGAATAATTGTATTTGAATAGTATAATTATGCATACAAGAATAGGATATAAAGAATTAGGAAGAAAGGAACCTCACTACATTTCATATTCTTCATACTGTACAGACTTCTCATACTGGCCTCTGGCTAAAATGTTTTCTTTAAGACTCAGAAGACATGATCTTTTATCTCACTCCTAGGTAAGCATGGAAAATAACCATACTGGAGATTTGAAAATTTTTATCTTGGACTAAGATAGCAAGAATTTCTGATGATCTCTAATTTGATAGTTCATTAATCCATTAATATTTTGCTGCTCATCATGCTTTTGAAAAATGATACCTTAGAGTCTTCTCTGTAGCCCAAATGAAAAAAAAACCATTCCAATTTACTGCTAACTAGGGAAATGAGAATTTTTTCTGGATTCCTGGTACAGGGAACAGTTGAAACAAATATATTGAAATTCAGGACTCACATTTTACTGGAGGCAATATCAACTTAAAATTCAAGGTTGGAATGTTGCATATGAGTTATAGGTCTTCCTGTATGTAATATCATCAGTTAGAAACAAAAAAGAATGAAAAAAAAATCTCCTTATGTTTTTTTTCTTGTAAAGAGAGTTTTAACAGTTTATTTACAAGTTCTGCTGCTCTCTCTGTCTCTCTCTGTCTTTCTCCCCCAGATCCCCTGCTTTCCCTCTTCTCCTCTATCCTCTTCTCTCCCCTTCCCTCCCTCTTTTCCTCTGTTTTCTTCTCTTTTTGTGTTTCTAGTTTCTTGCTCCCTGCTTTTCTCTGTCTCCCCTCCCCACTGTGTGTGTGTGTCTCTCTCTCTGCCTCTATCTCTCCATCTTTGTCTCCTTCTTTCTCTGTCTTTTCTCACTGTCTCTGCTTTCCTTTCTTTTTTAATTTTTTTATACATTTTTAGTCAAAGTTTTGACTTCCAAATTCTTCCCTCCTTCCCTTCTCTTCCCTATCCCTGGGATGGTAAGCAATCAAATATAGGTTATACATGTGCAACATAATGTTTTTGATAAGAATCTCAGGGTGTGGCATTTTAGACATTAGTATTATGTACATTAAAAAAATAACCAGGAAAAACATATACATTCATGTGGGCCGGAATATTTTCTTAGGGTTTCATTTGTAGAAATGGAACATGCCTCTGAATAAATGAACATAATGGAATTAAATTGCAGATTTTTAGATAAACATTTATTATAGAGTCCTAACCATGGAACAGACTTGGATAATCATCTATTCGAACCACTGCATTTTACAAATGAACAAATTGAAATTCAGAGAGATTGTAACTGACCCTCCCCATCCCAAAAGTTAGAGACAGAACTAGAATTAGAACCCTAGTCTTTTAGTTTCCAGTACAGTATTTTTCCCAGTAACAGGTAATCTACATTTATTTAATGTCAATCACAACTTTCTATTTAACCAACTTAAATATTAGAGTCAAGTTTTGCTTGGAAATCAGTACAATGACAAATGTCAGGAATCTCAAAATATCAATCTGGAATTGTCCAATAAATAAGCAGGCACATCATCAAATAGTATCTAATACGTAACTGTTCCTTAACTTGACTTTGAAACAAAAAATAATTTCTACTGAGGGTGACTCCCAAAGCTTGAAATGAAATAGAATAAATGAGATAGGATCACAAAAGAGGTAGAAAAACAAATCCAAATATAACATTAGTTTTCCCTTGAGGAGAAAATTATTAAAAAATAAAAAAACCTGATGGAAAATGTTGTTGATTTACCAGGAAAGGCCTCCCCACAAAAAGAGTTTTTAAAGGATTTTTGGTTTGTTTGTTTTTTCACAGAACTCACATAAGATAGTCATAATTCTAAACATGAATATCTAGCTTATTTCAAGACACAGCTTAGATCCTCTCTCTTATGAAAACTCCTTCCCCATGTCACTAGCTGTTAATGCCCTCTCCCTTTTTAGGTTCATTTTGTATAAAAATTGTATTTACCAATTTGTGTACACTATATATTCTCTCTAATAGACTATAAGCCCTTTGAGGTCAAGAACCATTTAATATGTTTGTCAAATGTGCATTTAAGGAGGTTTAGAGAAATACAAATCTGAAAATATAAATCATCAGATTCTCTTTTATTTAAGCATGCAAAGCAATGGCATGATCTCTCAAGTATAAGGATTTCATTTGTAATGAAAGTATAGGTTAATGGTTCTTTCTAGTCTGGAAAAAGTCCTTGGGATCTATGAATCAGCCTTCATGTTCTCATTAGTTGACTAGGCCATATATTGATTTCAATTAGATGTGGAAATGAGCCAAATTATAATTCTTACTGAACCCCATTTAGGAATATCTTAACACTTACCATAGAAATATCTGCAAATATAGGCAGAGCTAAAGAAAGAGTCATTTTGAAGCACCTTTAATAAACGAAGTACTCATTTAATGTTACATAATGACGTCTTACAATCAGACCTAGCATTCTGCAAAGGGAGCTACTTTAGAAAGTAGCCAAATATAAGGTCATAGATAAGTAAGTTCCAGAATAATTTTTAGAACTATAAAGAAAATGGCTTTTTTCCCCACTGTATTAACAGGTCTTTAATTAAATTGGGCATTACAGAAACTTTTTTGAGGGTGTTGAAGGAGCAGCATCTGAGAAGTGCTATTTGGGGTGACATTTAGAACTAGGTCATCTATTATCCTTTCTTTTACCTTTAAAGTCTAACATGCAAATATTTTAGTCATAGTCAAATATTTTTGCTCCCTCCAAAACTAGACCCACCTTATAATTCTTGTCCCACTCAAAATCATTCCAAAACAGAGGTTTTTTTACCGTATTTTACCACATTAACTATAAATACTTCTCTCCTAGAGGTAATCACTGGATAGATTAATTACGCTAATCAAGCCATGGAGCCGATATAATTAATGTTAATTAGCTGATCTCTCTACTCCTAAACCAAGATAACCCCATATAATATAATTCATCCTGTGTTGAGCCAAAGTGAATCAAACAAAAGGCAATTTAGGAGTAAACTATTTTCCAGAATATCATTTGAAAAGTGTTGCTTCAATAGCATTGAATAACACCGCTTTGATAAACCTAGAAGACTTAATGGTCAAGCAATTAAATGTGTAAAACAGTACTCAGTCTTTTCAGTTCATTAAAATGACTGATCGGGGTAGCTAGGTGGCACAGTGAATAGAGCACCAGCCCTGGAGTCAGGAGTACCTGAGTTCAAATCCAGCCTCAGACACTTAACACAAAAAACTAGCCGTGTGACCTTGGGCAAGTCACTTAACCCCAACAGCCCTCCAAAAGGCAAAAAAAAAAAAAGTGACTGGTCCAAATATCATATTTGCCTACACTGAATTTCCATCTTTCCTCTTTTTAACATTTCAGTCATAATCACAACTGCTTCATTTTGTAGAAATGGGAGGTGGTTTAGGCAGAATGTTAAAAATAGAAAAAAATATTTTACCTGGAATCAGAGGACCTGGGTTTGATTCTTGGTTCTTTCATTTATATGAGTGACCTTGAGAAAGTCAGAATCTCTTTGGGCTTCAATTTCTTTACATACTTATAAAAAAAGGAAGGGGGGTGTGAGAGAGGGTAGACTAGATAAATTCTAAGGATTGTTCTGCCTCTCAATTTACGATCCTACACACTGATGAATTTTCTCATTCCTTATTGCAAATCAACATGTTAAGGGGAGTTAATAGAGAACCTCTCCTTGGGTTTATCTTCTACTTCTGACACCTATTGGCTGGGTGTGACCTTGGGCAAGTAATTTATCTGTCACTGCTCTAGGCAGCATTCTAACCCTAGAAATTGCAGAGAAGTTACCTGTTGGAATTGATTAGAGACATTTTCCTCACTTGGGAATTCCCTGTATCAGTGAAATCACAGGCCCAGCTCTTACCTTTATCTTTTATATTCCTGGCACTAAACTGGACATAAAGAAAAAAATGAAACAATCCCTACCTTTTCATAGCTTACATTCTACAGACAGTGGGGTAGAGACTGTGCTTATTTATAGATGATTAAATACAAAATATGCATGAAGTAAATACAAGGTAATAGTGTAGCAATGGGATGATTTGGTTGGTTGTTTTTTGGTTGTTTTTGAGAATCCTTCAAGGGTCAATGTCAACATGTCTTGTATAAGGACTTTCTCTGCACATCCTTCTTAGGGCAGCCTCAACAGCCTACACCTTGGAATTCTTTGTACTGCAACCAATAATTCAGTTAATAAATATCTGTTAAGGTAGTCCTTGGCTCTGTGCTTTTATGTGCTAGACATACAGAGGAAAAGCAAAAACAGCTTCTGATATCAAGGATCTTACATTCTTATATGGGAAACAGCATTTAGATAAAATGTACATTCAGAGAAGATGGAAGATAGTGTTACAAGAGAAGGCACTAGCACCTGGAAGAACCTGGAAAGGCCTGCAGGAAATGGTGCCTGACTTAAGGTTTATAGGAAAGGATGCATTCTAAAAGCAGAGATTACAAAGGAGAGCAGCTTAGCACAGTCATCTCTTTGAGTAATTGACTGACAGTGATAATGCAAACAGATGTTAGTCCATCTAAGTTGTTTAAAAGGTCACAGTCACACCAACTCTTCCAATCAATCCTTGACCCTCACCCACTCGGCCATAAGCTATATGCATTCCCATTAAAAAAAAACCAGAAGTTAGGCCTTTTGTTTTACCATATAAATAAGATACCATTCTGTCTATGATCCTGTGTCAAGTGTACATTTAAAATAGATAAGGAATATGGAAAAAGGGATTCAGGCTTTCCAATGGACATTGTACCTCTGAAATATGTGCTTTAGTAGTGACTGTTAACCAAATGCATTTGACTGTTTTCTTTTATAAATTTTTTTAATCTTTTTTTTTTGGAGGGGAGAGGGCAGGGCAGGGAAGTTGGAGTTACATGCCTTGCCCAAGGTCACACAGCAAATAAGTTTTAAGTGTCTGAGGTTAGATTTGAACTCAGGTACTTTTGTCTCCAGGGCCGGTGCTATCAGCCACCTAGCTGCCTCTTCTTTCCTTTTCTTAAGTAGTTGACACTATATAATTAGAGAATCCTAGAAAAGAAAGAGACTTAAGTAGCCCAAATGTGTGAAGTATGCAATATAGATGTCTGTTCCCTTCCTGAAGACGTCCAGGAACAGAAAATCCCTAGCTAATGACGCATTTGAGCAGTTTCCCCCAATGACTAAGTCATTATTTTTGTCCAATCTATATCTCTCCTGCTATAATTTAAGTCTATCACAAGTTGCATTCCCAGTCAAATATAAGCTCTTTAAAGATAGGAATTGTTTCATGTTTTCCTTGTATCCCCAGCATCTAGAATACTGTCTGGTATATGGTAAAAATCTTGGTTAATGTTTTGTTGAATTAAATTTTATTTCTCTTGTTAATTGTTTCACAGACATGGAGAAATAAGTATCACCCAGTTTTGAAAATGAAGAGTGGAGGTTAAAGAGCAATATTTGGACGCAGTAATCCAATTCAGCCAGCATTTAATCTTCTCTTCTTTAAGCTAAATTAATCCTATTCTTTTCATTTTTCTGCACAGGAACTACTTTCTTTCTCATTTCATTGTTACTACTATTTTCCATTTTCTTCACAATCTTTTGAGATTGTACAAGATAGACTAACATGGTATGAAGTTCAGAAATGGCTCTAGTATCTCAAGAGTGTTGCCTTTCCAAGAAACTAGTAGCGAAAGACATGTTTCCAGCTCATCCTGGGAATTTATTAAATATTAACAGAGATATTTAGCAGGTCTTCTCAAAGTTTTAGGGATTCAGAAAGTCAAAGGTCATTTTTCTGTGCCATGGTAGTGAATGTTTTTCTTTAACCTGTCTCTTCATGCCAACTTAAAGAGGGAAAAATATCAGTTCTAGACCCTACCTGATTCACTTAATAACTATTTCAAATGCCTAATTCCTTGGCACCCCCTTCCCAGTTCTGTGGTGGTAGTAGGGAACCCTAAACATTGTAAGAGATTGTCACTTTGCTTATTTTAAGTGGATACATTTCAATATACCTGTGGAACAGTGGCTGCCACATAGTATGTGCTTGGAAAGATTTGTTAATTAATTAAATTAATTATTCTCATCAATTTTACTATATCTTCCAACAGTACAAATCACAGCCCATCTATGCCTGTCCGTTCTGTGCGATCATAATTGATGTTTCCCCTATGAGCTCTGCATGGTAGTCCGCCCAAACTTCTAGGGATATTTCTTGTGTCATTTTGAAGCTGTATGGTTATACGGGTATCCAGTGATTGTCTCTTGTCTTTGCTATGTAACCAAAACACCTTCTTTTTATAATCATGCATTTCTTTTTTTTATCACATTCCTTTCATTGTTTCTCCTATGTAATGGATCCTGTGTAATTCACTGATATGCCTACCAATACCTGCTCACCATGATCTTCATTGCCCTTCAGGTGATCCTCAACCCTAGTTCTTTGGAAATTATATCAGCACTAAATGTTTAACACTGTTGGCTGCATTTTTCCTTACCTTAGATTATGGAAGGAAAAAAAAACACTCCAATGAGCAGTAAATGAAGTCATCATTACTTTGTTACAGTAACTGGCAGAGTTGGTATTACATTAATCAAGGGCAGAAAAACTTAATTAGTTTGCACTCTGAATGTACCTTTTGCATATTACTAAGTCATCACTGAAACACTGTATGTATTCCATGATAGTAGTGTGATGTACTTCTGTAAAATTCTAATTGGAAGGGGTTAATTGAATATTTAAAAATGAATTCAGCTGATGGTAGTGGAAGCTTTTCCTCCAAAGAAGAGCAAAGCAAGACTTCCTAGCTGTAAAGATTTAGGCTAAATTTCCCATTCATTTCTGAAACATAGATTATCAAACGTGCTTTTATCTTTGCCATTGTCATCTTTTTAGTCTGACATTTAGATGATAAGATATCCTTTTTGGGCAGACAAACACCCATACAGTTTCTTACCCTATATGCAGCAAAAAGCTATATAGCTTTTCAAGTAGAAGTAGAGACAAAGCTGAAATGGGGACAATTTTAAAGGAACAGGGTGCTCTGAAGAAGGGAGAATGGTAGGAATAAGTTCTACCCTTTTTTCCCCTGTCCTTTTAATGAATTCAAAGTTTTCTATTCCCATAGCCTTCCATAGCTCTAGGAACAAGAGTGGATCACAATAATACTGTGCTATACTCTCCTTTCATGCAGGCCTCCAAGGAAGAGATTAGATAGGTTTCCCTTAAGATATGCCTCTGCATTGAATTTCCCCCAGGAGAGTCTAATAATTGTACTTCCCAATGATATTTGGTAATTTTGCTAACTTCTTTCTTATGAAAGAAAGAGAAAACAAAACAAAAATGAACCAGCTTATACTTGTATGTATGAAACATATATTAATAAAAACATACGATTTGAAAGAGTTGATTTAAAAGCCTCTGTTAAGCACTTAATAGGTTCTAGGCACTATGCTGAGTCCTAAGGAAATAGAAGCAAATAATATAAGCCCTGCTGTCATGGAGCTTACATCCTAATGGGAAAAGTCAGAACATAAATGAGAGCAAGAAAAGAGGAGGATAAAAGAAGTGAGAGAAGATATGGTTTAGAAATTACTGGAAAGTGGCATGGTGCTCTGGTTCTGTGGAACAGAAGGGCAAAGCTCGTCTGTTGGCTTCTAGGGTCTGAGTCTGAATTCCAATGGTAGGGGGATGAAGAAAATGGCCAGAGTACAGGAGATATGGTTTGGAGATGTTTGCATATATTCATAAATGTTTATTTTGATCCAAACCTGTGATTTCATTGATGTAGGGAACTTCTGGGTCAGAAAATTTGCTCAGCTTCTGCAGAGGACCAACTAAAGTCATGTTTGACACAGTCTTAGAGAGTTGTGAATGTCTTGTTAATATTACACAGCTAGTGTGTGGCGCATGGTAGATGTGAACGCAGTTTGTCTTCCAAAGCTTACAACCCTATACGATGGCTGTCCAGAGTATTACAGCTATTTTGGGTACACTCTGTACCATGCCAGTTCACACACTGTCAGTGAATTATACTAATTTCAAATATAATTTCCTAGAGTATATAGCTATACCATTAATTCATTAAATAAATCTTTTTTTTTATTTTTAAGTTCATGCTCCACGTTTTATTGTGCTTCAGGTAGGCATGCAACCAGAGTATCTATCTGAGGAACAACTTTGGAAACACATCTTGGATAGCCAATCGTTTTGTAGTTGAGGAAACTGTGGCCTAGAGAGGGGAAATGGCCTGCCTAAGGTACATTAATTCAGATAAACTAAGGTAAATTGTGTCCTTTGATTCTAATGTGAATGATTATGCCATAATATCATGACTAGTCAATGGAAGATGTATACAACAGGCATTTAGTAAACACAAATGTCAAAACACACACACCAATGTATGCCTCTCTGTATCATTCCCTCAGAAAATGTGTCTATATGACATTGTAGGATACACTATAGGTAAGTTACTCCATCATGTCTACCTCAGTCCTAGTTTGGAGCGACCACTTCATTATATTCTTGCTTTCTTCTCTGCTTTCAGCTCCTATGCCCCCACTACGTAGATTGTAAACTCTGAGACTTAAATGTTCTGTCATTTCTTTCTCTTTTTTTGTGGAGGGAAGAAGGCAAGGAAATTAGGGTTAAGTGACTTGCCCAAGGTTACATACTACTAAGTTTCTCAAGTGTCTGAGGTGAGATTTAAACTCAGGTCCTCCTGACTCCAGGGCCAGTGCTCTACTCACTGCACCACCTAACTGCCTCAGTTCTGTCATTTCTTAAGTAATCCAGTGCCTTATTTTCATGCTTCTTCATATAAGTCCATACAAACTCTATTCTTTCATTACCATCCATTTCTTGAAATCGTCATATTTGGTATTTTTAGTTGACTAGCTTCTCCCACAAAAACATCTCAGATCTTCTCTCCCAGAAAAATAATCCATGCCCCATTATGTTCTCAATAACTATATAGATATAGAGATATCTATAGATATGGATATGGATATATACCTTACTGTCCTTTATCACATCCCCTGCAAAAAAAAACAACTAAATTTGATATACTTTGAGGATAAGAACAATAAATATTTACTTGTTTTAACCAGCCTCCAAACCCCTGTCATGTATACACTCCTTTCTAGTGCTTATCACAGTGATTTGAGTAAGCGATCCCTAAACATTCATAAACTGACCAGATGATCTTTTTATCTCATCTGTTAATAGAGAGTACTAGTATATCAATATGTCCTTTGAAAATCTGGGGCCTTCTTGAGAGAAAGGCTTATCTGCTGTTAAGTGAGTGACAATGGGAATGGTGGGAATTTCAGAATCTGTTGCAGGTTGAGAGAAATACTTGAGGTTGGTCAGTGCCTTTGGGCATCTTTCAAATAAAACCAGGTAGGAGGTTGTATGATCCACATACTGGGTCAGTGCTATATATTTGGTCTTTTTGGAATCCTGCATATGGTATTTGTGTGTGTGTTTGTGTGTGTGTGTGTGTGTGTGTGTGTTGAATTGCAAACTGAACACTGCTTTTAAAACTTGGTTGAGTGGGGCCATAATTTCACAGAAGAGGTCACAGAAACAGTGTCCTGCATATTTGTTTATCATCTCTGAGTTTTTCCTCTCTGAGTACACTGAGCTCTCAGCTTTTATGCAGGTTTGAGTTGATCACAAGCTAGATACGAATGAATGGTAGTGACTGTGCAACTTCATAAAATGGATAATACCCATGTCCCAACAAAAACTTTAACAGGAATAATATAAAAAAAAATTCCAATTCTGGCTAAAGGTTGGAGTAGATGATATCTATGCAATTCTCATGTTAATGATTCTACAGTAGAATTGTGTGTATATGTGAATAGTCAGGACCATGGACAGGGATTACTCTCAACCCAGTACCTTACGCCATATTCTGGAATATTCTTGTTCAGGAGTGTGATTTATTGGGGCTTATTTAAGCTTTAATTAAAGCTCATATCATATGTTCCTCCCAAGCCAATCAATACTTCTGCACAAAGATCATCATCTTCATAAACTTTTTGATTGAATTAGATTTAAAAATTAATAAAACACAAACAACAGATACATACATCTCAAAAGTGGCAACTATCACAATTTCCACCCACCCACAGGGTGGAACCTTTCTCTCTTGCTCTTTGTTAAGGGTGAAAGAAACAGAATGTTCAGGTGCTTAATATAAATCTTCACTCCCACTGGGTGTAGGGGTGGTGGTGGTGCCAATCACTCTTGACAGTCAGGGTTGGCTTGTATCAGGACTGCTCATACTATTCAAATGGGCCACTACATTTATTGTAAATTTATGCTGTTTCCTTCTTAGTTCATCACTGCTTACATTCAGGTCCAGCTCAGATCTGTCTAGAAATACACATATAGGAGAGATAATTTGCTATCCTTTCCCAAATTTAAGGAAAGTATCCTGCTCCTGGAAATCACCTTTCTTTCATTATCTCTCAAGTCCTTCAAACCTTCACCTTCAAATTCCATTTGTGCAGTCACATGGGAGAATGGTCCTAGCATTTACCTCTTTGACTAAAAGCCTTTAAACAAAAACAAAACTGTACACATAGCAATATTATATTTGCTTCTCAGAACTTCTGAATCATACTTATTCAGTACCTCTCATTTCAGAAAGATTTAATCACTAACCTAGGGTCAGACAGTTTGTAAGTATCTGAAGAAAGACTTAATTTCATATCATTCTGACTTTAGGTACAATGAGACAGCTGGGTAGCAGAATGAATAGAATGCTAGATGTAGTCAGAAAGATCTGATTTTAAAATTTTCAACTAACCCTTACTAACTGTATTAGCCTAGATATTTCACTTTACCTCTCTTGAACTCAATTTATTTGTAAAATATCTATAATAATATTAATATTATTATTATTAATAATAATAATAATAACCTCATAGGGTTGGTGTGAGGTATAATGAGAAAAAATATGTACACTTGAAAATTCAGAGTGTTATATAAATATTAGCTAGCTATTAAAGTGACTTGTCGCTGAAATTATGTAAAACAAGTTATTATTAGTATAGTATCTTTTCAGCATATTATCCTTTTCAAAGAAATAATGTTAAAATATAAAACATTTCTGATCCTGAATAGTTGAAAAATATTTTAGAAAGGATTATGGAACTAAAATCAAATGTAAAATAACTGTGTTTGTCAGTACATATGGAGAGCCAAAGGATGGATATCTATAGAATGAATGGAAGTGCCACACTTTCCAAAATGAGGGAGTTTCTGACATTGGTTTGTCACTATGGGGATAGTTGAGTTGTGTAGAGTCACTTGGTATGGAAACTTCCACTAGACTAGTTAGGGCTTCTACAAAGTATAAAGGCGTCTGGTTTGGTATTAAGTTTGAGTGCTTTGGAAAGAGATGAGATTGGCCGTAGTTGGTGGGTCGTCAGGATGGGCAAGTCATTCAAGTGTCAATTAGTCAAGTTCATGAAGGGACATAATCCAACAAGCCTGGATTTCCTCATACTCTGTGAAGCAAGGGATTTGGACTGAATCATTTCTAAAATTCCTTTCTGTAATTCCCATTATTTAATTCCAATAGTTCATCCAAGTGAATAAGTTTATTTTGAGATGTCCATAGCATAAATATGTGTGTATTTACACACATACACTAGCAATTACTATAACTTAGCAAAGAGACTGTGGTATAGTAGAGAGAGAACACTGAATTTGTATTTAAGAGTCTAGATTCAAATCCTTCCTCTAACCTGTGTTTGCTGTGTGACAAGGGACAGCTTGGGGAGCTTCTCTGAGCCTCAGTTTTCTCGTAGGACTGGTAGCACTTTGGCTCCTTGCCTCACTATGTTGTAGTGAGAAAACCCTCAAGATCAACATGAATGAGTTATTATTAAATTAAACACAAAACAGTATAACTGCAAACTTTGAAATTTTTATTTTAAAACATCTCTTTAGAAAGAATGGAAGTGTCTATTCATCAGTGGGGCTTCCTGGTCCTACAACCTTCAAATGGTCTTCTTATTTTCTGGTTGGGTTGGTGGTGTTTTTGTTTTTCTTTTTACCTCCACCAGATCATCTGAATCATTTTATAAAACAATATAACCCAGGTGGAATTGATAGAGATAGAATGCAAGCAGTGCTGCTGTTGATGATGTTTGAAGCAACATATAATAAGCACAAAACATATGCTGCTTTAAACTGTGATACACTGGACATTAAAAAGCAAAATCAATGCTAACTTCAATCCCAATTTAAATGAATTGAACTTTTAAAAATCGGAGGGACAAAGGAAACATGCTGCCACTGAAAGATTTTAATGTTCATGACTGACATAAGCAAATTGGAACTATAAGAAAGATCAGGGCTGCAAATGGCTTTGAAAGCCATAAATTGTAAAATCAATATGGTAAGCTATTGGAAGCCAGTGTGAAAGGCACAGTACAAGAGTCCTATAATGATCCAACTTGGCTCCCATCAACGTCTGGCATCTGCGTTCTATAAATTAAAATACAGCAGGTTTGGCTTACACTCCAAGCATGAATGCTGCACTTACTAGGAAAAGGAAAAATTCTCTAAGTCCCTGAAGAGGAGACCATATCATTTAAATAGGAATAAACAACATTTTATCCCTTGATGCGCTGAAAGAAACTAAGCAATACCTGGAGATAACTCAGACTAAAAAAAAAGGAGGCAGAAAATGAAGAAGAGAATGCTAAAGAAAGACAGAAAGGTATTTTTAAACAGGGATTAGAGAATAGACGTAGAGGAGAGAGAAAGACAGAGGGAGAGAGACAGAGAGAGAGACAGAGACAGAGAGGCAGAGAGAGAGACAGAGGAGAGAGAGAGAGAGACATGGAGACGGAGGAAAATAAAGAAGTCCTAATAGCATGACAAAACTAAGACTGAATGGAATGATTGTCCCAGACCTATCCCTCTCTTTTAAATCAGTATTTAAAACAGCCATTTAACTAAGGTACTCAAAGATGATGGAAAAATACAGTTCATCCCATTTACCCAGATTGCTCTACTTCTGTCTCATCTTTCCCTTCACAAACTAAAATACAATGACATTAAAGAAGATTTAGTCCTTTGTTTTACTTTTGAGGACATTGAGACACTGGATTTCTCTTCTTCTTGCAACTTTTATTTTTCCTTTCCTTCTGCTCTTCTGCTAGTCTATAATAGCCATGACCACTATATCCTCCATGCTTGGAAGAGGAGGGCAGTGACTGTCCATAGTTCATCTTAAATATTCCTTAACCTTAACTCTACACAGAAAGAACATCATCAGTCCATTAAGAGATTGACAATCCTCTTGTTAGTTATATCCTGTATTCCAGAGACAGTTAGGTACTAGAGATACAAAGGTAAAAGTTGTTTGGAGCAAAGAGAAAATTTCCTCCTGTCTCCATCAAACTCATTCAACCTCCCCCTTCCAACTATAGCAAAATAGATAAGGTTCATTTATATTCTTAAAACACATATGTAATTTTGTTCATTTGTATTCCTGAACTAGTTACATAGCTGGTTTAATTCTATTTTAAAGTCATATATATTGGTTTATTTGGAAATTTAAGGTTTTGTTGAACAAAAGTGTTCTTTTGGATTTTTAAAAAATTAAACACACTCTTCATGATTTTGCTCCAAGTAATCTGTCTGGATGATTTTTTTTCTCTAGTCCTTTGAAAATGCATAAAGTTAAATTAAGATAAATTGTCAATTACAGTTAAATCTTAACAAATGTTCTGATTAAAATTGCAACTCTGATACAAATAAATTATATCTTTTGCATATGTATTAATACTTCAAATATTTTGAATCACATTTAGGTAAAAATACATACTACACTCCCATTCAAAATAGCTTATATTTCTGTAACTTGACATATCATATGCAGGAATTAAACATAAATGAGGAATTAATTTGTATACCCTGTAAATGAAAACTTGAATGAAGAAAAAGGCAGCTAAATTAAAATGTTATTTCTAAAGAGGAATAATCCTTATCACTTAATTTGTAGTCTTTTGATTTTTATTTTCCTTTGAGTAAAGAAATCTAGGTTTTCATGCAAATAACATGTATACAAGGTAAGACACAGGAAGTGTCATCATGACATCTAAAAATCACCCATTCTCTGAAAATATATGTCCAGTTACAAGAACCTCTTACCTCCTATTATTACTGAGCAATTTTCCAACTTACTGGCAGCTGCATGCTTGCCGCACTCCAAATGAGTTATTTTCCAAGTCTTTTTCCTGGGTTCATTTCTCATTCATAGTCATTCAAAGAATGGTTGCAATCTTGATCATTTGAAGTGCTTTTATACATTCATTCATACCTGGGTCAAAATAATCTTAATCTTACCTGAATAGTTTAGAGGACAGTTAACAAATATATTAGAATGATACGAAAGGATATGGCCATCATTGCCATTCCAAAGATAAGTAGATATTTCTGAAGAAAATGTTTAAATTAAAAAATGTCATGCTGCTCAAAAAGAAAAAATATTTACAAATTAGTTGTAATATAGTCTTGAGCTCCAGACAGCATACTCCCACTGAGCTAGGAAATGAACTAAACACAAAGGTGGCATAGCAGACAAAGCACTGTTCTGAAAGTCAAGAAGACTCATCTTTCTGAGTGCAAATTTAGCCTCAAAAACTTGCTAGCGGTGTGACCCTGGACAAGACAATGAACTCTGCATCATTTCCTCAACTGTAAAATGAGTTGGACAGGGACATGGAAAAGCACTCCAGTACCTTTGCCCGAAACAAAACAGAACAAAACAAAAACCCAAATGGGATCATAAAGAGTCAGGCACAGCTCAAAACAATACAGGTTCCAATATAATTGATACAGTGATCATGGGTATTACCAAAGATTTGGTAGCATCACTTCCAATAGACACTCAGACTGGTTTCGTGGATATGGAAAACCTCTAGAAGAGAACAAGGGTTGTTGTTTTGTTTTGTTTTTCTGAAAGCTTGGAGTTTAGATTTCTACCAAGGACATGCTGAGGAGCACATATTCAACTATTACCCATTCTCAGGAATTTCTCAAGGCTGCATAGGCCCAAATGAGGGTATTAACATCACCCTATCCCACACAGGTATTCTGGGACAATGTATGGTCTTGCCCGGAATAAACTCACCTAAGAGCACATTTATAAATGGATTCTCTGTGTCTCAGGCTCCAGAAGAGTCCTAGAGTGTAAACAAACCAAAAGGTCTTTAGGAAGTTGACAGTGCTTGGGTCACTCATTATAGACTGGAGAGGGAAAAATGTTCTTCTCAGTGTTACTCAAGGTCCCAGAAGGGGTAGGTTCTCCCTGAGAAACTCTAAATGCAGTGTATATGCATGAAAAATGGAAATAATTAAACTTTCCATCTGCCTCTTCAAAAAGAGTTCTTGTGAATGTTAAGGAGTTAACATTTATAAAGGGATTCTAGGTGACGAGATGAAAGAATTTATATAAATAAAAGGTCTGATGATCAATCAAGAAGCAAGGCCTATTTTTTTTTCTCCCCAGTTTCCCATTATTCATCAACAGCTGATGAAAAGGCTCTGTTGAAGCAATGAACACTCACAACCCTGACCCTGAAGTTATATTGACATTCAGCAGATGGTAACAGAGGTGCAGAGACTGAATTCTGAACTTCAAAGATACATCATATCTAAAACTAGAAGAGACCATAGAGCTTACTGAATCCAATTCATTTGTTTTGCAAATAGAATTCCACTGCCATGTTGAGGGTGCTGGCAAGTTCAGGATCCATCATCTTCTTTGATTCTTGACTTATTAGACACATTTCTTCTGATCCTTCACTAGGTCCAGAATTCAGTACATGGAGTAAAATGACATAGATAGCATTTACCTATACAGAATGCAAGTGAAATAACCAAAGTTAACAGAAGCAAACTCTTACACTTCCTATTTCCCAAGATTCTCAAGTACTGAAGATTTCAAGACTACTTTTTTACTGCTCATAAATGCTGATCTGCCTGACATTGTAAATAGGGCTACAGGAAAAGGGTGTTGGAGCCTGCTTATCTATATTACTCAATGTAGTCTTATATGTCTGTCACTATAAGTGAGGGGAGAGTAAAGAGATGTTAGAGACTTGTCCAACAGAAAAATGTGATTCCTGAACAAAATTGGTTCTTAAGGTCATTGTAGGGGCAGGTGGGTGGTGGTCTGGAGTCAAGAAGACCTGAGTTCAAATGTGACCTGAGACACTCATTAGTTGCATGACCATAGGCAAATCATTCATCTCTATTTGCCTCAGTTTCCTCAACTGTAAAATGAGCTGGAGAAGGAAATGGCAAACCACTCCATATCTTTGCCAAGGAAAAACCTGAAATGAGACCATGAAAAGTCAGACACAAATGAACTGAACAACAAAAACCTCAATACCCTAAAGGCACCTTTGTATGCTGTAGAACATTTTAGAGTCTGATTGATATTTCTCTGGAACTGAAGGGAAATTCTTTGCTGCTGATTCTCTCTTTGGGGTGACACACAGAGAGAGACACAGAGTGACAGAGAAAGAAGAAAGAAGAGAGTGATTGTATCATTCACTGTGTATACTAGACACAGTTCTAAACCCTGGGAATGCAAATACAAACTAACAATATATTTCTAGCACTCAAGAAATTTATAATCCAATAGGAGTAAGGAAAACACGGGAACTTAGGGTTTGCTGCTCCTGGGAAACTGAAGGTTCAAGACACTAAAATCAGGTCCCTCTCACCCCTTCAGTATCATCTTTTAAATTTTTCTCTCACCTCTCTTTGACCTGTTCATTTTGTGTTCTTAATCTGCTTCTTCAAGAGAATACACACTTTTTAAAGAACATTTATTTGATTTAGAGCCAGGCTAGGGAACCTGCAGTGTCAAGGCCACATGTGGGCCTCCAAGTGTTCAAATGCAGCCCTTTGACTGAAACCCTAATCCTAACCCTAACCCAGCACTAACCCTAACCCTAACCCTAACCCGGAGTTTGAATTTTGTCAAAGGGCTGCACTTAAGGACCTAGAGGGCCACGTGTGGCCTTGTAGTCACAGATTTCCCACTTTTGACTTAGAGAACCTCTCCCAGTTAGCTGTAGACACACAAAAGGGTTTTCTTGTATCCAGATGAAATTGAAGCTCAGAAGGGGAAACTGGCATATCCAAGGTCATATAGAGAAGTGTAAGAAAAATTGCATGTAATCTTTGATTAATAGATATTTACTAAGTTGAACCAAGAAGATCAACAGTACATTAACAATAAAAAGTATCTGGTGACTTGCAGATTACTTTCCCTCTTGGGAAAGAAAATCTATCAGTTAGTCATGCTGTAAGATATTTGGGATGAAGAGACAGATTCTTCCAAACTCACATAACCTCCAAAGCGGTTTCTTCTGATTTTTGATACTGTGGATTCTCATTTTAAAGAATGACCTCTATTATCAGCATTGTCAGCTTGTCATTCAGAAACACTTATTGACTGACTCTTTTCCTCTGAAAAGGGACACAACCATGTCTTTGACAAGGGACCATTCCCTGCTCTGCATATTTGTCAACAAATCAATCAATACATATTTGTGTGCCTACTATGTACAAGGCACTCCATCATCATTCCCACAGCTGCTAGAAGTTTTCATGCCTCCAGGCTTAAAACAAGAACATTTTGCTTTTTGAGAAAAGGATTTTTTCACCTCTCATAAGTGCCTGATAGTTGACAAGGGAAATAAAAAATTAGATGACAGAACATCTGACTGACATTCTTTCTATCTTTAATTCCTGGAGTTTAGCTGGCTCTTCATTTGTAGGTGGGACTGTGGTAAGAAGATGTTTACACTCCAATTCACATGGGAATTGTGGCCTAGATTCTAATCCCCCCTCCAGCACTTCTGTTTATCTCTTCAAGGAAGCTTTCCTTAACTTCTAAGAGAGCTGCATGCTTGAAGAAGTATGAAAGTCATGTCTTAAAGTCTTATGAGTATGCAGAAAACTTTAGGCTCTTAACTCTTTGAAGTCTGTTCTGCTTCACTTTGGGGTATTGGTCTCTCCCTTTTTTGTATTCATTTCTTTTGGGAGTGGTTTTTTTTAAAGGTAATTAGCTGCTCATTTAAGTAACATTTTAAAGAACTGCTTATTTATGTGATTAGTGTAATTGTGTGATTAATGTAAATAATCACACAATTATAGTTTGTCATATATTAATAAAATTCATATAAAAACAGCCTGTAAATATATTGTATTCATTCTAGAGGTAGTTGCTTTTCCTATAACGATTTGACAAATTAAAGTATGTTTTCTCAGTTTCCACAATTCTTGAATTAATATTAGGAAATTTCTCTTTAGGTAATGTTATTACACCAAAAGATCTAATTCTTTTCAGGGGGTTGATTCTACCACACCATCATTTACTTAGACTTTACTGCATTTGCACCTTTTACCGTATCAGAAAAAGTTGATTTTTTCTAGTTGTCATGCTTGTATAGTGAAAATAAAGCTAACAATATATCAGTGCTTTGGATTGATAGGCAACATGTGAATTTCTGTAGGTCAGAGGTATAAGCCAGATGATTGCCTTATGATCACTCCGTTATGAAATTGAGAATAGATCTCACTGGATTTGCATTTTTTTTCTTCTTCAAGATCACTTTTCTCCTCTCAGGTGATCACTGAAGAAAAAAATAAATAAACGTCATCCCTTCTACTGTTTTCTCATTGTGGTGAATGAGGACTGTAACTGTAACTAGTAACAGCCTCTATACCATAATCATTCCACTGTCTTTACTGGGTGCTTTGGGCTTTGGAAAGGAAAGAAGAAGAAAGAGTGGGATTAAAAAAGAGGAGTATTCTTGGATTTTCTTTCTTTCAGAAATAGTGACAAATCAAAAGAATTTGAACACTGTTCCTCTTGGCTCCTACTTTTCCTTCCAAAAAATTCTCCTACACCTGCAAGCCATACACAACCTCATTCAAGTACTGACTGTGTAGCAATCAAGAGATTGCTATTATTTACCTCTCTTTGAGTTTAGGAAAAAAAAAATGTTTCCAAAAGAGAAAGCTAGATAAAGGTAAACACTTATCAAGCAGAAACCTAAGCAATAAAAAAAAAAATCAAAGATTTCTTCTGAGCCCTTTTGCAAACCAAGACTTTGTGTACTTGAAAGCAATCCTCAGGACCAAAAAGAAAAAAATGTTCAAGCCAAAACATCATCCAAATATCTTTTCTTCATAATCCCATACTTTGGAGTGAGTGATTTCATCTTTCCCTTTTCAACCAAAAGTTCTCTATTGTAGGAATAATAACAATATAGAAACAGACTTTGTTTTTCTTTATCTTTCAAAATTTCTTTAATGCATTCTACAACAGTTGCAAAATCCTGAACAACCTTAAAGACAGTATAGAACTTAAATTCTAAGTTAATGTATTAGTATCAAGACTTTTGTTTATATCATACTTCAGAAAAAAATTTAATTCTATTTCTTTCCTATTACTGGAATATAGACCCACTTTTTGAATGCCAATTTCCTCCCAGAGATTTGTGAGTGGAAATCATGGGATGGTATAGTCTCTGAAGAAATTATATTGAAGAACGCCCAAAGGGCAGTGGAAATGTTCATGAGATTTTGAGCATAATATAAACATGCTAAAAATAAACAAAATTTCTGGAGATGGTGTTATATATGCTGTAATAAGAAAAATAAATTGACCAGAAAAAAAGGTCTCTTCTTAGACCATTATAGCTAGAGCAGGAGATAGACAACATATAGACAACTTGTGTGCCCCCTTATTATTCACATCATGTCAACCAAAAAATGAGAAAGGATTCCAGGACATCAGATGGACCAATTGTGGTAAATTGTTGTAAAGACATGGAGTCAGTCACATTGGTTGGGGTGGATTCGTTATAACCTAAATCATTGATGAAAACCCCCGTTTCTAAGAGATCAGAGCTCTTCTTCAAATATCACATATTATACACATTAAAATTATTCATTAGTATAAAAAACAAACTCCTATAACCACTGGATATTAAAACGCTTCTTGTCCAGAGCTAGTAAAAAAAATAAATGCAAATGAGTATTCCAACTAAGACCTAATGGAACTGTTTCAAATAGGCTTGTTGAAATCTGACCCATAATTGTGAATGTACCAGAATGTTGTCAATTTTACTTCCCAGTGCTAGTTGATCACCACAGGGTGTAAATAGCTGTGGAGTACATAATTGGTGCTATGGTTCCACAAGTAGTTATTTATATTCAGTATTTCTTGGCTCCTGTGAAATCATATGCATTAGTAATAATAAAATTGTAGAAAGAAAGAGATGCTTTGCAAATGTCTTTCAAACTTATTAGTTTTATTTATTTTTCTCCCCAAACTATGCTAACCTTGAAATGCTACATATTCACAGACTATCTTTCAAGCCATAGTCTTTTTAAATGCAACACTGCTTAATCAATTAACAAGATTCAACATTCTACTGAAATCAAGGCTATTAGCAGGAGAATCCTTTTGCTGTGTTTTTGAAAGCCGTTTAAAATGGCAACCTCAGGCCCCTTTAACCCAATGCAATATGATCTGGATCTTGGATGAAACATACTCTATGACTAAGGTAAAGGAAAAGACTGTCAAACCAATTTTCCCAGGTCACCAGGCCCCTTTCAATCAGTGAAGCAGGGACTGCAGTGTCACTGACCCAGAACTATGTAGATTGCACATTAGCATACTGTCTGATCAGACTAATGCATTTTAATGCCATTCACTTTGTTTTATCCTGAGAAGGGAAAGAGAGAAAAAGTAAAAGGTTACTATTTTAGATGTGTCATTGGCAACTCTTTGACCCAGATTCTCGGAATTCCTAAAATATTGCCGGCTTTCAGAGAGACATCTATGAAAGTTTTCACTCAGGGTGGGCGCAAAATTGAGAAAAGCAACATTTTGGGGACTGGGTAGCAGAGGACAGAGAATCTCACAGAAAGCATCCTGCTACTCCCCCTAAGCTGTGAATTATATACATATCTCCTGTTATATACAAAAAAAAAAAAAAAAAAACAACGTGTGGCTCTAAAAGGTTTAACTTGTGATCAAGAGTATGTTTTCTGGAATTAGAGAAAAGGTGAACCTCCTTAGCCTTCCCCGAAGGAGAATTGACGATAAAAGTGACTCCAGAATAGAGGCAACCTGTTCTTAAGAGCAAAGATGTAGCAAGATAGCCTACATCATGTTTTATTTCATGCTCAAATCTTAAAAGTATCACCTCTTCTTCTTCTACCTACTTTTCTTCATATCCTGGAGAAAATTCTACCTCTGGATTCCACTCTTCTAATTGATGACAGCCTCTCCCTGACAACTATTTCAGAAAGGAAGAAAAAAACGCCATGCTTCACCTCCCTCCTGATGCTCTGGCCATCTCCTTCTTCTCCTTGAAGGCTATCTTGTCCCAGTATGGATCTTCTTTTCTTCTCATCACCATCCCTAGTTCTGAGACCATGAGCCATGATGATATCAAACTGCCCTATTCATTGGTCCTAGATGGAATATTTCAACCTACTTCTCTATATCCCACTCACTATCCCTGTGATTTCTAGACCAGAGTACCCTATCTTGGCTACCACTTCCTTTTGCATGTTGTCTTTCTTCCCCATAGGATTATAAACTCCATGAAAGCAGGTTCTGTCCTTGCCTTCTTGCATTTGTGTTATTTGTATCCTCAGAATTTAACACAATACTTGACACGTAGCAAGCACTAAATAAACTCATTTTCCTTTATTTGTTCAATTCTCCATCTACTGAACTGACAAGATCTGTAGCTTATTGCAACTAGAAGAGAATGACTGTTAGGGAGCAACCACATGCAACACAGCTAGACTCATGCTGATATTACAATGCAATATCCCTCCTCTCCCTTTTCACCATCTTTCTGGAAAATAAATAAAATAGGTCTGGTGAATTATCAAGGGAGGATTTGATACTTGATCAGTACTTTGATGGGGAAAATTATTGCAAAGTTGGAGCTAAAATTCCAGAGCACAAATGTTTATGTGAGATCCTTTACACTAAAGAGCCCCATTGACACTTGTTTGGTATTTCTCCCTTGACTGATTATTTCTGTCTCTACCTAGGTCAAAGCCTCAGGTACTAGAATTAGAGAGATATATGGTTTTCCCAGAATAGTGACCTATGGGCCCACCACCCAAAGATCCCATTAATTGTTATGTATCTGAGGAGAGAAAGAAGTAATAAAAGAACTAACTTGAGCTGGACAGGTTAATATAGGCAACAACCACTGTTAATGACTGGCCTCAAACTGTGTTAATTAGGCTCCTATCAGAGCATGTGCATTAATGCCTTCCAGTAACCTAAATAGCTTAGTGGAGTAAAAGTTTCTCTCAACATCTTAGGCAGGTCTTGAGTGTTTTCACCCTGATATCCACAGGTGTACCCCTCTGCTGCACCCCTCTCTAGAATGTTCTGGATAGATGGACCTCCCTAGATTTAAACTTGCTTACTAAGTTGTGATCAGAGAAGCATGGTGGTCAATGAGGAAATCAACTAATCAATCAACAAGCACTTTTTAAGTACTTACTATGTACCAGCCACAAAGATTATTCAAAATGAGCATTTGTTTGCTTAATGAATGAAACTCTTTTGATCCTTTCATTAGAGGAAAGAACTGTGTCCTCTGGCCTAACTTGTGTATACACAACAGTGCCAGTATCCTTTTCAGGGCCCAAAGGGCTGGTTAGGGTTGGGGAGCGACTAGAGACAGACTTGTTCTCTCTTGCTTTTAATACTGTATAGTAGATCTAGTGCTGGACCTGGAGGCAAGAAGATCTGGGTTCACATCACAGTTCAGACACTTACTAGCTGTGTAAGCCTGGACAAGTCATTTAACCTATGTCTACCTTAGTTTCCTCATGTCCAAAATGTGGATAATAGTAGCACCTTCCTTCCACGGCTGTGGTGAGGATTAAATGACATAATATTTTTAAAGCACTTGGGCTAGTGCCTAGCACATAGTAGGCACTTAACAAATGCTTACTTTCTTTCCCTTCCTCCCTCACTCTCTTCCTCCCTTCTTTTCTCCCTCCTTCCCTTCTATCCTTCCTCTCTTCCTCCCTTCCTCTCTTTTCCTTTGTTCCTTCCTCTCTTCCTCCCTTCCTCTCTTTTCCTTTGTTCCTTCCTCTCTTCCTCCCTTCCTCTCTTTTCCTTTGTTCCTTCCTC
>CM053597.1:101473920-101522069 GCA_028646575.1 Pseudocheirus occidentalis | reverse complement strand
TTCTTTCTTTCTTCCCTTCCTCCTTTCCTTCATCTTTTTCTCCTTTTCTTTCTTCTCTAGAGGACAGAATTTCAGTCTGAAACCAGAGTACAGACACCACTGCTCCTCCTAACTACTTTTCTTTTTTATTAATTTTTATTTATTTTCAATTTATGCAATAAAACAAGCAGTTCCATAACATAGTGTAACAAAAAATGGTAATTGCATATGATACTACAAATCTATTATGTACAACTTGCTATTCCTTTTAAATATATAATAAAGTTATGTAAGTTTCTTTGTTTCCCTTTTTTTTCTCCCATTCCCACACGCTAATGTTGGATACCATTAAGTACATGCTATCACACACATATATGTAAAATCATTCTATACATACTTCTGTTTGTCAGTTCTTTCTCTGGATGCAGATAGCAACTTTCTTCATATTCCTTTGTAGTTAATTTGGGTATTTATAATAGCCAGCATGACTTAGTTGATCCTGTATACAACATTTTCTTGGTTCTGCTCATTTCACTCTTCATTATTTCCTACAAGTCTATCCATGTTTGGTCAGAGAAACATATTCAATGTAGTCCTTATCCTTCAAATCTCATTCAATTTGAAGGCATGAATATGAAAAACTGCATCTAGTGATGGTGTTTAGACTCATAACCTTTGCCAATTAATTATTTTGACTCTCATAGAGCTGGTTGCCCATAATTTTGTGAACTATATGTTTCATCATTTACATAGACTAGGTGTGAGGAGAGAAACACTATAGTTTGTTGGGCTTAGAAAACTGGCTGCGGGTCATAGTTTATGGGCCTCTTTCATCAAGGCAAAAGACATAATAGACAACTGGGTATGCTTTCAAGGTATCTGATATTTAGAGATTAAAAGCTACTCTTCTGGATTTTTGTTTTTGTTTTATTGTTGTTGTTACTGCAAAGGGCTCGATGAAGCAATTACCAGACTATATTACCAGGTTTTCTGCCATATGTACAGTACCTTTCTAGAATTCACTGGCAGTTAGTATATCCTTTATATATGACTGTGATCCCTTTCCAAAAAGATTAAATGTTAACTTGTGGGTCATAGCTTAATGAAGCGTTTTTTTTTTAACTGCAGGGAGGAATTTTGTGTGAATTAAGTACAGGATAATAATAATAACAATAACAACAACAATAATAATAAGGTGTATGTGGCAAACACATAGTAGGCACTTAATAAAAGCATACTCCCTAATAATAGCTAGCATGTACATAGCACTTCAAGATTTGCAAAGCCCTTTGTGTATGTCATCTCTCTTGAAATATGTATTGATCCTCAGCAAACAAGGCAAGGATGAGGGTATGATATATTTTGAATAAAGGATAGAATTGCATTATTGAATTTAAACTCAAGTGAAAAAAGTATACTATGCTTTATTTCAACGGCATATTGTTTAATGACACTTCTATGGTATGACTTTCAGTTTAACCTCTGGAAGTGGTAAATAGATGGTGAATGAATAATGAGTTCTCGGGCTTAAAAAACATCTTTTCTCATATGAATGTGGAAAATATGGTAAATCAGTTTTCTCAGTGAGAAATTAGCTGGTTAGAGAGCTCCAACCAGTTAGAATTCTTTTTGAAGGAAAAAAAAGGAGTGAGAAGTCTGAACATAGATATCTTCTGGCACCCTTTGAAAGGAATAATCTTTCTCAAGGCATCCTTACTAATGATGCTAGTGATGAATCATTGCAGTGTAGTTATGGCATAATGGAAAAAGAAATTAATGGGGAGTTAGTTGGAAGACTTGGTTTTGAGTCCCATTTGTGCTACTTGCTGTTTCTATGATCCTGGAAAAGTCATATAACCTCTCACAGTTGCAGTTACATTATCTACAAAATGCAAGTAATAGAATCATTAGCTTTAGAGCTAGAAGCAACCTTCAATAATCAGAGAATTAAAGAATGGGAGCTGGAAGGGACTTCAGAGGCCTAGTCCAACCCATTCACAATTGGAATCCTCATTGTAATATAGCTGATAAATCAATGTCCAGCATCTGCTTCAACTCCTCCAAGGATGAGGAATTCCTTGCCTCTTGAGATAGACTATTACATTTTGGGACAACTCTAATTATGTGGTAATTTTCCTGGTTTTGCCCTCAGGTCAGATAAAGCAAGTCTAATCCCTTCTCTCATGAAATCTTTTAAAATATTTGAAGGCAACTAATATGTCTCCGAAGTCTACTGTTCTCAAGGCTGAACATGCCAAGTTCCTTCAATTGATGATTGCATGTCATAACTCAAGACTCTTCACCATCCAGTTTGCCCTGTCCTTGACTTGCAGCTTAGTGGCTTCCTTATTAAACCATGGCACCCAAAACTGAACAGAACTATCTAGATCCCCTATATGAGGTCACAACTATAGGTTAAGAAGTACTGAAGGGGTCACGAGTGGAAAAAGTTTAAGAAGCCCTGATCTAGATGAGGGTATGGTACAGTGGGACAATCACCTCCCTAATCCAGGAATCTGTATCTTCATAATGTATCCCAAAATAGCATTAGCTATTTTTTGCTCCTTCATCACTGCTGATTCATATTAAATTTGTAGCACACAGGAATCTCCAGATATTTTTCAGACCTACTATCTTTCTACAACTTATAAAGGTAATTGTTCTACCTATGTGCAAAACTCTGCATTTATCCCCATTGAATTTTATCTTATTAGATTTGGGGCAGTCCTCTACCCTGAAAAGGTTCCTTAGAATCCTGACTCCATCATCTGATCCTTTAGCTTTTACTTTTCATCTGCAAATATGAAGAATGGACCATTCGTTCTTTCATCTGACTCATTGATTTACAAAAAAATGTTAAATAGCAAAGCTGAGCACAGACCCTGAGGGTTTCCCACTAGAGTCTTCCTGTCACATTGGCATTGAAAAATTAACTTTTCTTTGAGTTTAGGCACCTTGCCAATTCTGAGTCCATTTGATTGTGCTATCATCTAACCTATTTCTGTATCTACCTTATTAAAATAGTATGATACATTATTTCCATAACTTTGCTAAAATCTAGCTAACCCATATCCCTTGCATACTTTTCATCTACTAGCTTAGTAGTAAGACCAAAAAGGAAAACGAGTTTATCCTAGCATGACCTGTTCTTTAAATCATTGCTTTGCCTTCTAGAATTTTTGTCAACTCATTGTTTTAACAATTCTTCTAGAATGTACCCCAAAATCAAAGTCAAGCTCACATGCCTATAGTTGGCAGGTTCTGCTCTTCTCTCTTTCTCCCTCTCCACTCCCCGCCCTCAAAATATAGAAGTTTTCCTTTCCTCAATTGTGTGGTTTCTTCTCCCACTTTTGGTGATCTTTAAAATAACACTTATCAGCAATCACACCTACCAGTTCTTTCAAAATACAAAGATATATTTTATCTAGGGCAGGTTACCTGTATTCAGCAGAATAACTGGCTATTCTTTTATTATTTTCTTACTCTTCTTGCATATCAGTTCCATTAGTGATTTTTATTCTGTCGTTTTCAGGGTTTTATCATATGCAGAGAAAACAAAATACTAATTGAACAACTCTTCCTCATTTCTATTCTCATTTTTTATTATCCCACACACCCCAAGTAAAGGACTCTACCTTTCTTTGATCCATAATTTTCTCCCAAATTCACTTAAAAACACTTTATTTCTTTGTTCTTATCCTTTCTCACCAGAATCAGTTCCTGTCACTATTTAAAAAAACAACAACAACAAGATATTCATATATCTAATTCTTTGTTATTTGGACTTGCTTGCATCTTGTCTAGTTTATTGTTTAAATAAGCAAAATTGGTCCCAATACATCTACTTTGGTTTCTTCAGACAGATCTAAAGTTTCCTCCTCAGTAGTATTGTTTGCCTTTGCATCTGCAAAATTTAATTATTGCATATCTCCTATCCATCCTAAGTTGAATTCCCCTTACACATTTTATTCCACAAGATTCTACCTAATTTTCTGCTAAACCCTCCTAATTTTTTCTCCTGAAACTTGAGTTACATGTGAGAATATGCCCATGTTTCCTTCCCCCCCCTTTTTTTTTAACACAAACTCTAGGATCAAGTGATTCCCTTCTCCAAGGATCCCATCATATCTATTCCAGCAGTCACTACCTCATTTTGAGAATTAGATGCTCAATAGAATACTCTCTTGAAGTTTCCTCCATCTTCTTAAAGGTGAAATTGTCAACAAAGCAAACCAAGAAACTGTTCTATTTTTTGGTAGAGAGAACTCCAGCAAACGTCTGGATAATTGAAGTCTCTCATCACTACTATAACATCATGCCTCTGTTTCAAGCTTGTGATCCATTTTCCAAACTTCTCATCCATCTTCTCCTTTTTGTTTGGATGATCTATAGTATCCTACATTGACAAAATCACTTTACTTCTCCTTCCTTTGAGTTTCACAAATATAATACTACACGGAGCTGTTATGCATATTAAATTAAACATATGAAATGCTTTAAAAAGTTCTATGTAAATGTACTATTATCATTAACATTATTAATAAAAAAGATGAATTGTTGACAAAGTCCATAATGACCATGGAACAGCATTTCACTGATTTGCAAAAGTGTTACATTTGGTTTGTTTGAAGGACTTTTCACATAGGCTCATATTTCATATGTAGCCACATACAGATACATTTTCTTTCATATTCAGTACTACATAACTGGATAGAGTTTTGTACCATCTATAGTAGCCATGATGCACAGTTACATAATTGAAGAATTTGGACTCTTAACAAGATTCTGTAAGTATTTGTTCATGCTTTCTATAATGCAAAGATATTCTGAATTAAGATAGTAGAAATTCAACCATTGTGTTTGTAGTTCCCTAGAGTATGTCAAAGTGGTCTTGGTACATAACCAAGTTCTGACTGATAGTATAGTTAATTTCAGCTACAGTCAGCTGGCTGGAAAGATAAGATTGGGAACATATGAGAAAAATTCACAGATAGACTGACATAGAATCAATGACAATTTTAGATCATTCATTTTCATAGTTTAAAAAAAAAAGTAATTGGGAACCAAAGCATTCAGGAATTAAGATTATCATGGATAAAAATGTCAAAAAAATCCAAGGCTAGTTGTGTGTTAGAAGTCTAATGGAATATTAGGTATTTTTAATAGTAAACTGGACATAGGAGGGTATATAGTACAATTATATTTAATAGTCTCATAAAATTTAGAGCAAGAATTTACCTTAAATAATATTTGAATTTCTTACCTTCTACATAAATAACTCACAATAATTTGGGGGCTGATTAATAAATAAAAACAGAATCTGATATCCCTTCCCACGTATCTTCTTACTAGGTTACAATATTGGAGCTTCCTGAATTTTGTTAGAAGAGACCATTGGTTTTGATTCAGTTGGTGGTTTTCCTATGTAAGACACTGACATCTCATTGAGTTATTAGTGGCATCCTTATGCTGGGGGATGATCTAAAGTCTATTTTGATTCATGGATATAAATCCCAGTGTTATTCATCCCTGGGATGTGGATTAAATGAAAGGAGGTAATTCATTGGGCAGTATACTTGATTAGCATGCTAATTAAGAGATAGGTCTGGATCCAGTCCATTAGAAAGGACTCGGACTTAAAAACTCCACATACATATAGGGACCCAAGACAAATGATACAGTAAAAGCTATTATGTTCCATTGCACTTCACTCAAGCCTAAGAATCTTAAAAAAAAACAAAAAAAAAAACAAAAAAAACCACAACAAAAACAGTTTGTGTGACTTACTTGCATTTGTGAGGTGACATTCTCTTTGACTAATTGTAATTAGCAACTCCTTAGGATTTATACATCAAGTTACAGATGAATTGTAGTCTGTACTGATGGAGGAAGTCCCTACATGAGGAGTTCTTCATGCTGAGACTTCAAGTATCTGCATAGTTTATAGAATTGCTGGCCTGATGAGTCCAGCTCTCAGAACGTGATTATTTCAGATATCTGCATCCTACAAAGAGTTCAGAACAAGCTATTGAAAACCTGTCTATGGCACTTACTTTCCAATTTAGAGGGTAAGCAAAGGATATATTTGAATTACAGTAGATGTGCCATAGTGAGCACCTGGTATAAGTGGAAACCCAAGTCATTTAAGGCACATGTCAATAAAATCAGGTAGTTGGCATTGTGGGCATGTGAAACCAGGAGGGCAAGGATCAAGGCAAAATGATACAATAAGTCGAACACATGGGCTTTAATCCACTGTCAGAGTATTTCTGGTGGAAGCTATCCAATCTGTTTTCTTCCCTAGGAGAAACACTACTTCAGGAGAATTTACAGGTGTATTAAGAAGAATGCCTGTCCTCAGAGTTCCAAACCTATGTGGGTTGCCTTCTTTCTGGGTCTCTCTATATATCAAAATAGTCTTTCCCCTTTTATGCCAGACTGTCTTTAGGGGTGCATTTGATTCTTTTCTTTTTCTCTAGAGCTGTCATATGTTAAAAAGGATACCCAGAGGATTCCATATCCTCAATATCCTTTGAGGCGGTCAAGTAGTTTATTTTCCCCCTCTGCCAATGCATATTTCATGCTTAGTAGTCACACCCTCTCTTAAATAAAGGGCATGGTCCACTTTAAGGGGAGGGATACTTCCTATATTCTTTTTGTTGCAGGTTTAAGTATGGAAGCTACCTAAAATGAAATACCCTCTACATCCCAGGTCAGAGAATTACAGAATCATGTTTTGTTTTGTTTTGTTTTTTTCACAATTGGAAGGGCCCTTAGAGAGTGTATCTGACCCAATCCCCTTATTTTCCAGAGAGGGTTCATCGAGACTAAGTTATGTGAGCTCACACAAGAAGTCAATGCCAGATTGTGTGTATTCAGTGACAGCCTTGGGCAATGACATTTTGAGCTCATGAGAGCTAAAGAGTTGCTATAGTCTCTCTTTACTCTTACAAAAGTATCAGTGATTTGGCCCCTCCTTCCAAATATACATCCGTGACAACAAAACATATTTTTCTCTCTCTTTCCCTCTTCCCTAAGGAGGGGGAGCATTGAACTAAATGATGATGATAGCATGAAAATTAGATTAATTTTTTTAGAGATGTCAGGCAAATTTATAGACAGTGTCATTTAGCCGGTATTGAATTGCTGCTCCTCCCAGTGGGAGTGGGTGACAGGGGAGGAATTGCTAGAATCCAGTATTTAAAGCTATACAATTAAATGCAGCTGAGAAATAATGCATACAGGGACGGGGCAGGGAGGAGCTCCCTGCCCTGCTAGAAAGCTGGAGAGGTGTTGGAGGAGGGCATAAAAGGGAACAGATTGTGGGAGGGGTCTTACAGTGTGATCAATGTTCTGGGCTGGGGGGTAGGGACAAAAAGGGGAGAAAATTTGTAACTCAAAACCTTGTGGAAATGAATGATGTAACCAAGAAAATAAATTAAAATTAAAATTAAAAAAAATACAAAAAAAAAAAAAAAGAAAGTGTCATTTAAGGGAGACTGTAGTTAACAGGTTTAACTACATATCCATGCTCTGCTAATTTCTATCCTCTATGTCATGCAAAATAACCACTTGATTATTTCATTTGTTAATTAGATTGCAATTTAAAGTGAAAATAAAGGACAAATACTGTATTCAGAGATAGAAATAATAGGTAAGGCCTTCAGTGCTGACATGAGACTTTTAACTGAATTAATCAATTGCCCACAAGCTGTCTATGACACTATTGAATCCTTTGGGGCATGTCATATTGAGCCCTTGCCTTGAGGCTATAGTCACAGATGCTGAGATATGCACATGTACATAGGGAATTATGAAGGATCACTGTCTGGGAAGACTTTTTGGAGGAGGTGACTCCTGTATTAGAAGATATGAGAGGGAAACCATCTAGTTATGAAGGTCAAGATGAACAAAGCTATCAGACCAGAGAGAAATAAATCAAAACCAGCACACTGGACTGATTCAAAGGAAACTGGAAATCCTAATTATTTTCTAGAGTTCTCTATACTACCATTCTGTGACATAAAATTGGGCATTTTCTATTTACCACTATTCTCTGAATTGCCTGTTATGCTCTGAGTATATCAAGAATATTCATTCCTCAAGATATGAGACCATTTAGCTATCTGTTATGCCAAAATGATAACATATTTTATCATCATCATCATCCTTGTAACTCACGTTTCTGTAGCACTTTACAGTTTCTGAAGCACTTTCTTCAAAATCCATGATGTTAGTACTGTGAATAAAAAGTATACAAGAAAAAATCTGAAGGGAATCTCAAGGTGGTCTGATTCCAAAGGGTGACCAAATTTGCCTGAAACTCAGAGTTGAAAGATCAGTTTCTAGCAGTTTAGGTACTCCAAGGAAGAAAGAAGATCTGATAATATTGTTGGGGTTGGGAGTAGGGATTGGAATGGAGCCTAACTTTCATCCTGTAGTAGACCTATGGCTAGGTCAGAAGGTAATAGAACAGAGTGGAAGAAAGAGCAGGTTTGCTAAGGGTAAGAGGGGAGGGGGTTGTTTTGTTAGTTCTCAGGTCTACATTTTAGAACTTAGAAGATCGAATGACAGTCTAGGGATAGTAATGGAGACCATCCCCTAACCCAGGGGACTTGTCCCTAAGTATCTGACCCAAAGGTCTCCTGACCTCATGACACATTTTTTTCATCTGAGAAGAAGGAGCAGACTAATAACAGATTTAGAATATACCCTTCCCATCATCATTTATTTATGGTGAAGTATAATGGAAAAGTAAGAGAAGAAAGACAGAGATACCTCTATACCTGCTGGAAGTCTATGTTTTACTGGAGACAACTCTGTTTCCCATGTCCCAGAGACTTGAAGTCTGGAGATTAAGGAAGATGGTCAGGTGAAAAGAGAAATACAAAGAGAGAATGAATGAATGAACAAGTGAATGATTAAAGCCATTTTAAAGCATGTACCATATATCATATAGTTTGCTAAGTTCTGGAGATACAAATACAAAATCAAGACAGCCTTACTTCTAAAGAAGCTCATATTCTAATAAGGGGAACATATAGGAAGATCTGATTTCCAGAAGGATGGAAATGTGCAGTGGTCTTTAAGGTACAATGAGAAGGTACATGGTCAAGTCTGGTAGTCCAAATGCACAATAATACAGTTTGCCTGGAGTGGAGAGGGGAAGTAGGCTGGGCATACAAACATCTTCTTTATTGGAATTTTAGTTTAAAAAAATTATATAATGTATTTTGAGCTAGACTTAAATTTAGGTCTTCCTGATTCTAAGCCCAATACTATTTTCACTATGAGATGTTATCTTTCCTTGCTGTTTTATTATATATAAGTATCATTTAATTTTAAAGTATAACTAGATCATTATTTATCTGCATTAGCTAGCTCATTACCTTCTCCTAATTTACTAGAGAATTAAAACTCCCCCATTTTCTATAGCACAAACAAAGCTTTGGATGATGAAAATAATTGACTTTATAGACAGTTACTAAAAGAATATGCTAATGCTTAAAGTCTTGACTTAAACTTGATTCGATGAATCCCACAAATAATGGCGAACTCATATGCATGATTTTTTATTTTTCTACTAGGTATCATCAGCATTCATCAAACTTGAAACAATCTTTGGTATATATTATTTACTTGGTTTTTGTGGTTTTCTTTCAGAAATAAAAATACTCTAAGATAAAGTGAGTGTATTTCCTTTCATTGTTTCTTCATCAGTCTTTGTATTTTGATATATGTTTTCTTGGGGTAAAGACTCATAGAGTAGTAATGACCTTGCCAAGGATCAAGAGGTGTGTCTAGAAGAATTATAATCTCTTGTAACAGGATTTATGTGATTACTGTGTAAAACAGGACTTGTTCAGCAATGATTGATGACAATGCTGGAAGTATTGACTGATCATTAGAAATATTTATATGACAGGTCCCTTAAGGTGGTGGTAGAGTTGTAGGAGAGATTAACTGCACAAAATAAAAAAAAAGTCTTTATGAGTTCTTGGTGAGTGATTTGAGTTCCTTTGCAATGTTCTTAATTATATTTTTTCTTCTTTGTTCAGGCTAAAAATGATACGTTTACTTGCCAAAGTAAAAGTAACAAATAATGTCTGTGTATGCATTTCTTTGAGGAGTCATTCATTTGACTCCTTCACCTTCCCTGCAAGAATACTTACAATTATACAAATAATCTGAAAATCACTTGAAAGGAAAACATAGGATCCATTTAAATTTAAAACTACCCCTATAATTTGGTTTCTAAATTTAGCATGTTATTAGAATTTATTGGGTGTTATGACTGTCATTCATTGGAAAATTGCCGTTTCCAAACTAAACCACAAATAACCAACAGCCCCATCTGAATTGGGGAAGGGAGAACTCAAGCTATTATTTATAGCTTTGAATAATATAATTATCCAATATATATTGATATATATATTGAATATATATTGATATATATGATGTGGATGTATCCTTATGATATGGAATATATATGGATATATATATCCATATATATGAAATAAAATATAATAATAGCAAGGAATAATATAATTATTCCTTGAATCTAAATCTCATAGACATCTTAATTTGAATATTGTTTATTGCCAATGAGCAAGAGAGCAAGAGTGTAGCAAAGAAAAAAGAATTTTTTTAAATGAAAAGTTAAGAAACAGAAAGGAAAAGTATAGTTCCCAGAGTTTCTACAAGGAATCTGCCTAGCATAGGAGACTGAGAGGCACCAGATAATATTATTTCCCTCATTGCTCATCCAGAACTCACATTTCCTGCTGTGGTTTTCTGCATTGCCCTGAGTCTGTAGCTTTCAATATGCCTATAAACAACTTTCTTTTAAAAATTAATTTTCCTTGAAATATTCATTCCAGTTAAATTGAAGGAAATATCTGATGAGTCTCTAAAGTCATAAGGAGCAGAAAACTTGGAAGGAGGAAGTTTCATTGAGCTATTTAAACAGAACAGATTTTAAGTATATGACTTCTACCCCATTTTCCTTTCCCCAGGAGTTTGAAAATCAGCAGATGTTTCAAAGGCAACACTATGTCCTACATTTATAAAGGTAACCCCAAAAGTCATGAAGCTTTTATTAGGGTATTTTTACCATTTACTTATTTTACTATTTTCTTTGCTTTTCTATTAATCTCCCAGATAGATTATCAGTTTCTTTATCTATAAAATGGGAGTGATGATGCCTCCACAACTTATTTTACAGAGATTTTATGAGAAATAAATTAGATAATGTAAAGTGCCTTTTTAATCAAAAAGGGAAACAAATATTAAACCTTGCTATTATTGTTGTTCACATTAGATCTAAAATAATTTTTAAGAGGATGGATAGTTGTTTCCCTATAGATTTTTCTGATGTGATAAAAGACCAAGTTAGGAAAGAGTTAGTACCTTTCTCCAGGATCCATGAGTAGGTGTTGAATATAAAAGTCATGTCATAGTGATTAAGCAAACCTTATCAGTATGCGTAAATATGTTGAATAACACAAAATCATAACCTTAGGTCATTTGATAGACTGATACTTACATAATCAATGATGCCAAAGCACTATATCGCTGTGTTGCTTAAAAGATTTCTTTAGCATTAAACATCAGATTAATAAACACATTCTGAGTACTTCATCAGATCTTTTTTCTTTATTTTTGTTAACACATTGCTTAAAGATAGCGAGACATGGAACATGTTACTTTGTTTCATCATTATTCCATATAAACCTTAGAATTAAAACCTCATGGATATTAACTATTTTAGTCATTCATTGAAAAAAAAAAGCTTTTTGATACCTTTTATTGTAAATAACTAAATTTAAAATGCTTGTTCCTTATGTTATACTGGATGGAAGTTAATTGTTAGTTGGATTTAATTATACATCATAGCCTTTGTCCTGGAAAACATCCAACAAGTAGATCATCTCGGTGTGTAATTTACCGAAACAGTTTCCAGGCAGCCTGCCATACTGAAGACCATGTGATACAATTGTCATTAAAATTAGAAAAATATTAGTATACGTATTTGAATTAGGACTGGGGGTGGCAATGAAAGTTCACAATTCTTTTAAAAGTGTTACTAATGGTCAAATTCAGCCAATGGTATAATTTCTAGTCTGGCAATAATTAGGTTCATGAATTGTCCTCCTCAATCCCCCTACAAAGACTTTTAGTACATTCTGCACTCTCCATATTTGGAGTTTTTTAACCTAGGGTCCAGGAATTTGGGTTGTTTTTTTTTTAGAAAATATTTCAATACCTTTTAAAATGTAATTGATTTCCTTTCTAATCCTTTGCATTTATGTATATAAAAACTTTATTCCAAGAAGGAATCCATAGGTTTCACCAAAATGCCAAAGCAGTTTATGACATAAAAAGGCTAAGAATCTTTTTCCTTTATGCCCTTTCCAATATTTCCTCTTCTTCAGAATGTAATGCTTACATTATCAAGTGAAATTTTGAACTCAACAGGAGTTCTGTCTTCTTTGTATCTGGATATCTTATGCTGATCATTTTAAAAAACATGATCAGTTCCAGAAGAATTCATTCTTTCATCAATACGTTTGGGAATACTTAATGTTGCACAAACTAAGCAATGTATTTTGCCTATTGTAAAATCCTTATCAATCAAAATTTGTCTTTTATTTTCCTTTAAAGTAAATGTGAAAAATGTTTTGTTTTAACTCAATTCATGTCAAAGAATTCTGATCACTGGCACAAATCTCAGAATGTTTTTTGAAATATAAGCAGTTTTATTGAAAACCACTCAGTATTGTTTACCATGAGCAATCAACTTCATCTATTCCAATAAGCCATTGATTGTTCAGGAAAGATTATGTAAATGGCAAGTAGCAAGCTATACAGAAATACTATATTAAAATATTAAGTGTCATCAGCAGTCTATTTGATTAGTACCAGTAACCAGGGCTTATATAGCAGATTGTTTCCTTGATTTCCAACAGTGATCCCATAGACAAGGGTGCAGTTATGTTTTGGAAAGTGATGGAAATGCTTTGAGGGAAAATCATACAAAGGTCCTACCCTTCTGCTATCTTGTTATTTTATTAATTCTTTCACTGAACTCAAAGCCTATCTAGTAAGTATGAATTGGAATTACTTTAGAACATTAAAGTACCTAAATAAGCAAAAAATGGCTATTTGGGAAATTAATAATTTAGCTTTAAGTTCTCAAAAGGGAAACTGAGTTCAACTCCCAGAATTTCTCTCTGGAAAGGTAGTTAAATTTATTTTCTACAAATAACTCTTCAGACTGTCTCAAAAAACAACTTTGAAATCACCAGGTCCTTCATTTTTTCATGACAGTTAATTCTAGTCTCCTGCAAACCTTTTCTTCATAGCTGCTAAGTCTGGAAGCCTCTTTAGGAAAGTTCTTTCTGTCATCTCTCAGTGCTTCATGCAGATCTCAGCCAGATCAAAGATTACAGTAAAGTATTGGTCCATCAAACATTATTACCTTGCTCTTAAAGTTATAGGAACAATATTCAAAATCTTTGTGAGAGGATCTATTTAAGATGGAGCTTCACTTATATCAGCAAGTTACACTTCTATGAAAGTTGAAGGATTTGAATGACAGTAGAAGAAGGATTAAAGTTCTGTTTGGCCCGGAGGGTAGAACTCAACACAATGGGTAAATGTAAAAGTGGTAAAGAGGCAAATTTAGGACAATTTCCTAACAATTAGATAACAATTCCTAAAGAGTAAGATAAAACAATTAGATAAAAACAATTAGGTAACAACTCTCCCCAAGCAGAATATGTTACCTAGAAAAATGATGGGTCTTCAGTTATTTGTCCACTGTGTAATTGTGGGGATGCTTTGGTGTCTAGATTGAAGCAGATTTAACTAAAGTCCTTCCCAGCTCTTATATTCTTTGAAGTATGGTACATAATTCCTCCTTCTTTCCTTAATATTTCAGTTTAAAAAGGGACTGGGAAAATTGTGCAGGAATCTAGGTTGCACACACACACACACACACTCACACACACACTCACACTCACAAGTGAATGTTGCAAAATTTGAAAGAATGAGCATGTATCAGGAGAGATAGGAGACAATCCCTCCCCACCTGTCAGATAAAAGGGAGGGAATTGAAAGTGTGGTACATTACACATATCTTCAGATTTTTCTATATATTATTGTTTCTATTTTTTCTCTTTCTTTTTTATTTTAAAAATATTTATAATGTGAAACAGCTGTCTTGGTTAGGGAAATGAGAGAAATAATGGGAGAAAAATTTGAGATTTAAAAAGTAAACAAAACAGTTAAAACCTTTTTTAAAGAACGATAAACTCAGTCTGAGTTTGCTTTTAACCTCAGCTCAGAATGGAAAGTGTTCTGTATGTTGTGACAGTATATTTTCCAAGTGTGTTTGGGAGAGAGATAAAGTAGTAAGAGAGAGTATGAAGTGGTTGAAATGTCATATTTGCGCTGAGAATTTCATTTCCTTTGAAGTTGTAGCTTTTGTAGCTTATAATCATTTTTTTACAGAGAAAAATAATTGGGCAGCTGATTTAGCCCCAGTTCACTACTTCATTGTTACTTGGAAGTATTAGAAGAGTCCAGGTCTACCCTGAAGTTCTAAGGAATGTGATAAAGACAATGCAATAAATAGGGGAGTCTGGGAAAGTGGCGACTATGCAGAGGCAACGTATGTACTGCTGCTCTCTCACATCTCAGCTAATGGTAAATGGCCCAGGTTTCTAGGAAGGCCTTTAACTTAATCTCATGCCTTTCCTGAAATGATAAAAAGATTTCTGACTTTGCAAAAAGGTTTTCAAGGTGGAAAAAAGAATCCCTACATAGGAGTGAACTTTCAGTGAGTCCTTATTACTATTGTTATATCCATCTCTAACTCTCAAAGTTAATGTTTTAAAAGAACTTTAAAGATGTAGGTGGTGCAATGGACAGAGTGTTGGGACTGGAGTCAAGAAGACCCATCTTCCTGAAATCACAGTAGCTGTGTGACCCTGGGCAAGTGACTTAACCCTGTTTGCCTCAGTTTCATTTTCTGCAAAATGAGCTGAAGAAGAAAATTGCAAACTACTCCATTATCTTTACCAAGAAAACCTCAAACAGAGTCACAGAGAGTCAGATACAACTGCAAATGACCGAACAAGAACAACAAAAGTTGTTAGCAACCTTGGTTGGCAACTTCAAAACAACAACAATAATAAATGCTCTGTAGGGTGTTATGTGAAATGTATTCCTCTCAAAATACATGAGGGAGAATAATATTTAAGTATATAAAGCGAACAGTAGATTGTAGAATGCATAAGACTGGGTAAGGATACTATACTGATGGAAGGATTTACATGAACTCATGCTGTATGCCAAGGAGAGAATATGCATTTTGAGTATACAGTATTAGGTGGAAAGAATAAGAACCATATAACAAATTTAATAAAGGGGGTGGCTAGGTGGCACAATGAATGGAGCACTGACCCTGGAGTCAGGAGTACTTGAGTCCAAATTTGGCCTCAGACGCTTAACACCAAAAAACTAGCTGTGTGACCTTGGGCAAGTCAGTAACACCAATTGCCCTCCAAAAAAAAAGCAAAATAATAATAATAATAATAATAATAAATAAATAAAATAAAATAAATTACAAAAAAATAAAAATAAATGAAATGTTGAAGAATTACAAAGAACAAGAATGGTCCCAAAGAAATAGTAGGAGATAATACCTTCACCCACTCCTTTGCAGAGGTGGAAGTCCATAGAGATTGGATATTGCGTATATATTCACATTTTCACATGTATTGATTGATTTCAGTGATTTTCTTTCTCTTCCTCTTTTTCTTTTTTACATTTATTTGTTATATTGGATGACTTACTGGGAGAGGATACTAGGGGAAATGTAAGTGATGTAAAAATTAGGATAACAATGAAAAGTATTTTTGAAAAGAACACTAGGTTTAAAAGACCAAAGTCATAGGTTCTATGTCAGCAGCTTTCAACCTGTGGGTTGTGACCCCTTTGGGGGTCAAATGACCCTTTCACAGAGGTCATAGGGGTTGCCTAAGACCATCTGAAAACACATATTTCTAATGGTCTTGGGAACTGAGACACCACTCCTCTATCTGTCTCCAGGCAGGTCAACCCACATGCAGATAATGCCCACATATGAGTATTAAAAGGTCACGGAATTAGGAAGGTTGAGAACCACTGTTCTATGTGGATCAATTGAAGTTTGTTTTTTTTTTTTTTTGCTTCTAAGACTATATTGAGTGTAGACCATAATTTCAGTCAGTCCATTAGTCACAAGGAAGACCAGGCAAGACAGTATGGACATGTCAGTGCAAATTACTTATCACTATTAAAAGGAAAATAACTAATAGGGTATGCCCTACTGTCAGTATCTAATGACTGTGATGTAAGAAAATGTATTTTTAACAAAGTAACCAGAACTCACACATCCAAATGTTGCCTCCCAAAGATTTCCCTTGCACATATATTTTATGGCATATTATAAAAATTATTTCTGCCTCAGTCACAGCATACGCTGACCTTAATACTTACAGTATAGATAACCTAACTACAAAACTCATTTTAAAAATTCTGATGTCAAATATTCTATTTTATCTTAGCATCTTAGAAGTTAAACCATGTTTCTAAATATCCTCAATTCAAAGACCTTTGAAAAAGACAAAGTATTTTATACTATGTTTAAATTTGTTGATTCTCTTAAGTGTAGAAATTAACATTTCCATGTAGGTGCCCAACAAAAAAATATATGTAGCTATTTATGAAAAGATAGCCAAACTGCCTTTTTGAGACGTTTTTCATTTTATAAAGTGAACATGTCTGATCTTGGTCCATTAAATAAAGATTACATACATAATGTTCCAATTAATACAATAATGAGAGAAGCATTGAAACTATTGAAATAATTATACAAGAAGGGAAAGATCCAGATATTCTTCATCCTGCCCATTTTGGAGGAAACCCTAAATATAGCTCATAGACATGAAATAAAAACTACACAGAACTCTGTGAAATTCACACATTTCATATGTCAGGCCTAGATTGTCCGTAGGTAGATGTTCTATATTTCTCTCCAAATCTCATATCAAGTTTCCACTTGAGAATGTTTTTAATATTATGAACTACTCTTGGTTGCTTAATGCTTTGTTTGGCACCCCCACACTATAGTTTATCCTTCCCCCTTCATTAGTCCTCAAATCATTAGGAATAAGAAATGAAGATACATAATCAAATCATATAGCATGTGTTTACACAATGCCAAAAACAACTCAATAAACATTCATTCAACAGACATTTATTATTAAGAGACTACTATGTGCAAATCCATGTTTTAGGTAACTGAGTATACAAGGATTGTTTGTTTGTTTTTTTTTTCAATGACATAATCTTTCATACTCAAGGGATCTCTAGTGTGGTGAGAGCATAAGAAAGATCCAAGGAAAGTCTTTTAAGGAAATTTGAAGTAGAGAGTGCTTTGGACTGGAGAATCAAGGAAAGCCTGTGATGGCACCTGAGTTGAGCCTTGAAGGCCCAAAAAGGAATGTAAAAGGTAAAGGTGAAAAAGAAATACAATCCAGGCAACAGTGATGGCCTGTACCAATATTTGGAGGAAAGAGACAGCATGTCAATTACAGGGAAGAGCTAGTAATCCAGCTTGGCTAGAATGTATTACATCATGGAAGGGTGAATTTTGGAGCTAGATTATAGAAATCCTCACATGCTAAGTAGGTTAAAGAGTCTAAATTTTAGCATATAAGCAATAAGGAGCCTCAAAAGCTGTTTGAACAGTACAATTATATAAGCAGTCCTATGCTTTAAGAAGATTATTTTCAGAATTGGAAAATAGTTAATGAAATAAAAAAATATTTAAAAATATTTTCAAAACGATTTAAAGGATAAAGGGAAGAATCTTAAATTAGAAAGACCAGTTAGGAATCTATTACAGTTGCCCTAGTGAAAAGTGATAAGGGCCTGACCTAGAGTATTAGCAGTATGAGAGGAGAAGAGGGTCAAAATGGAATATTTACCAGTTTAACTAGTACAGCAATGAAGTTAATCAAAATGGCTGTTTGGCATCATTCAGTGAGAACGACTGCTCCATCACATTTTTCACTTTTTTCCTATGGTCATATAATGTGTTCTTATTTTTTTTACTGAATTTCAATCCACCTGCCTCCCTCAGTGCCCCCAAAAATGTTGTAAATTTTAAAAAGAATGCCATCTTGGAGAATTAGGAGGAAGAGGAAGAGAGGTTCTGCTTAGCCTCACAGTGCTTTGCAGCAGTGTGAGAAGTGATGTTTTTCAAGACTAGCATTCAACTAAATGGGAAGACTGGAAGAGGAGACCAGTTATATAAGATTCTCTTTCATAAGAAGATTATGAAATAAAATAGGTGCAGAAGCAAACACTTGTATTAATTGCATTGAAATTAAATACTAGAAAAATACCTTCCACATACATACCTTTTCAGTATTTCTTGGCAGAATGCAAAAATTTCATATTGTAGCATTTTGCAAACAGAAAATTCTTGGGGTAAAAATCAAATGTTGGAAAAGTTCAGTACCAAAAAGTAACATTTTGGTTAAGATAATTAAAATAACTTGATAATTTAATGGGATGACGGGTTTAATTGTTTTTAAAAATATTTGTTCTCTGTAGATGTCTGAAGAGATATGGAGAGCATACATTTCTACTTTGGCCACTTTAACGAATATTTGAGTTTTGCTCATTTATTAGCTTATTAGCTTATTATCTACCATGCAAACTGTAACACATTCGCAAGATTTTAATTGTTGTTGTATTTAGGAGACAAATGCAATTATACTACAATTAGAAAAAAATATGTTGCATATTTTTCCCTCTCAAATCACTGCAGAAAGTTTTTTTCACCAGAGAACAAAGCAAATGCTGCCTCATTACTTTTAAAAATAACCTCCTTTGTCATTTATATGAAGTCTTTAGTTGATTTCAGTTTTCATAGTTTCCTACTGGATGGGTAGGGAGAGGTATTTTGTATCATTTGAGACAGATTCCATCTAGTTTAGAAAGTATTTTCCATATAAAGTCACCATATGATGTTTCATATGTTTTTCCCCTCTTTTTTTCTCATCCTTTCGCATTTCTTCTTTCTTGGCATTAAGCATTACATCATGTTGTGCTAATGTTGACTACAAGGCACAATGTCAATATTGCCTTGTTCAGTCTAGAACACACAAACATGCTTTCTTTGAAAGAGTACTAAAGAAGAGTGTGCAATTGTCTGAATTAACCATGCTCCATTATTTTTTTTCTTGTTTTAAAATTCATTTATTTATTTTCTTGTTTACATAATCCATTTCCACAAGATTTTGAGTCACAAATTTTCTCAACATCTTCCCCACACCTACCACCCCAAAACAGCCATCCCACTGAATAACCCCTCCCCCAATATGCTCTCTTCTATGTCCTCCTCCATCACTCCTCTGACTCTCCTGTAGGCAAGATGAATCTCCCTACCCCAGTGCCTGTACATCTTAATTGCCAGTTGTATATAGTTAATGATAATATACATATACATATACATATACATATACATATACATATACATATACATATACATATACATGTATTTTTAACATTGGAGTATAGAACTTTAAATTCTAGATTCTTTCCCTTCCTCCCTCATCAATTATCCCCACTGGAAAGACAAGCAATTCAGTACAGGCTGTACATGTGTAGTTATGCAGAACATCTCCACAACGGACATTGTGAGAGACTGATTATATGTCCCTCCTTCCTATCCTGCCCCTCCCTTGTTCAATTTTCTACCCTGTACCTGTCCCTTTACAGAAGTGTGTACTTCCAGCAACCCTCCCTCCCACACTGCCCTCCCCTCCATCATCCCCATCCCCCCTACTCTCCTGTGTGGCAAGATACCCCATTTAGAGTTTTTGTCATTCCTTCCCTAAGCCAAATAAAATGAGAGTAAGGTTGACCCTTTCCCTTTTGCCTTCCTGTTCTTCCCCTCCATTGTAACAGTTATCCCTTGCCTCTTCTATAGGAGATGATTAATCCCATTCTGTCTCTACCTGTCTCCTCTCATTCTATTCCTCTCCCAGCTCAGAATTTCACCTTTTAAAGTATCGTCCCTTCCTATTCAATTGATCCTGTGCCCTCTATGTACACGTATATACACATACTTAGATATGTATTCATATGCATATATATATATACACCCTCCTATATAGACATATGTGTATGTATAAATATATATATACATTTGTATTTCTTCACCTATACTCATACTGAGAAGTTTCTTTAATTATAATTATTGTTTTTCCATGTTGGCATGTAAATAGTTCAACTTTGATAAGTTCCTTATGATTTTCTTTCCGTGTTTACCTTCTCATGCTTCTTGCATTTGAGTGAAAAATTTTCTTTTCAGTTCTGGTTTTTTCAACAAGAATGCTAGAAAGTCCTCCACCTCATTGAATGACCATATTTTCCCCTGGAACATTATACTCAATTTTGCTGGGCAAGTGATTCTTGGTTATAATCTTAGCTCCCTTGATCTCCAGAATATCATATTCCAGGCCCTTTGATTCCTTAATGTAGAAGCTGCTAGATCCTTGGTTATCCTAATTGTGTTTCCACAGTATCCAAATTGTTTCTTCTTGGTAGCTTGTAATATTTTCTCCTTGATCTGGGAGCTCTGGAACCTGGCTATAACATTCCTAGGAGTTTACTTTTTGCGATCTTTTCCAAGAGGTGATCAGTGAATTCTTTCGAGTCCTATTTTGCCTTCTGGTTCTAAAATATCAGGGAAGTGTTCCTTGAGAATTTCTTGAAGGATCCTCTCTAGGTTCTTTTTTGATCATGGTGTTCAGGTAGTCCAGTAATTTTTAAATTGTCTCTCCTGGATCTATTTTCCAGGTCAGTGGTTTTTTTCAAGGAGATACTTCACATTGTCTTCTATTTTTTCATTTGTTTGGGTCTGTTTAATACTATCTTGATTTCTCATAAAGTCATTTGCTCCTATTTGCTCCACTTTAATTCTGAAGAAATTAGTCTCTTAAGAAAGCTTTTGAGATTCTTTTTCCATGTGGGAAATTCAGCTTTTTAAGGCATTCTTCTCCTCATTGGCTTTTTGGGCTTCTTTTGTCATTTGAGTTAATCTAGTTTTAAAGTGTTATTTTCTTCAGTCAGGTTGTTGACTCTCTTGTCATGCTTTTCTTGCATAATTCTCATTTCTCTTCCCAATTTTTCTTCTACCTTTCTCATTTGGTTTTCAAAATCCTTCTTAAGCTGCTCTATGGCTTGTAAGCAGTCTACATTTTTCTTGGAAGCTTTTGGTGCAGGAATTCTGAGTGTGTTGTCTTCCTCCCATTCCATGCTTTGATCCTTTTTGTCCCCAAAAAAGGAATCTAAAGTTGGATTGCTGTTCTTTGCTTCCTTTGCCTGCTCATGTTTCCATTAAATTATTTGCATTTTTTAGCTCTGTGGAACTCTGCTTCCATGGGGGAGAGCTCTGTCCCAAACTGCTGGGGTTCTCACAGCTGCTGGAGCTATTAGGAGGCTGCTGCATCCCTCACCAGCTTTGGGTCACTGAAAACGCACCTTAGGACCACCACCCAATACCACAATCCTGATCCAGGCCAGATAAGGCAAGAACACTTAGCCCCTGAATGATCACTTGGCCCCCCTGCAATCTGTAGGCCAGGAGCTCTGAAACAGCCACTTGTAGGCGGCTGTGCCACTTCTGCTGCTTTGTTGCCCTGGGGGCAGTTCGGCTGGACCCTCTCCCTGAATTTAGCTGAGTTCCACTAATCTTTCACTTAGTCCTTATTTCTTATGGCTTGATAAGTCTAGAAATCAACACACCTGCTGCTGATCCACTCTCCTCAAGGCTCCAGCTGTGGCTTGTTCTGGCTGCCCCGGGTGCAAGCCGCAGTTTCAGGTCATGCTGGTTTCAGCTCCCAACTTGCTGTGAATGAGCCCTTCCTGTCCTGTCTGCCGTGTTGCCTTCAGTGGGAGATGTGTTCTTCTGTACTTTTGTGAATTCTGGAGCCCTAAAATTTGTTTAGAGTCATATTTTATGGGTTTTTAGGTGGATATGTGGGATCTGTGAAGTCTTCCTGCTTCTATGCTGCCATCTTGGCTCCACCTCCACTTTTTGTGTATGTTTTGCTTAACTTATTTTTAGAGGTGTTGGGTATGTTTGTATGTCTATTTCAGTGTTTTGTTGTTTGTTGCTAACTTATTTTTATCTTTTTAAATAAAAAAGTCCTATTCTGGTGATGAGGCTGAGGAGGAAAAACTAATGGACAAACCTGTGAGGCCTGCTTGAACTTGCACTCTGTAGAATCATCATTACAGATGTTTTTAGCAGATTCCCTTTCCTACTGGTCGATGGGTTGTTGTTGTTGTTGTTATTTTCCTTTTTGGAGGGTAATTGGGGTTAAGTGACTTTCCAAAGGTCACATGACTAATAAGTGTGTCAAGTGCCTGAGGTTAGATTTGAACTCAGGTCCTCCTGATTCCAGGGCCAGTGCTGTATTCACTGCACCACATAGCTGCCCCTGTTGTTAATTTGTCTCATGTGTCTCTGGTGGCCTGTACCACTGGATCTGATGTCAGGGCAGATTGTTCTATGGATGTGTTTACCCAGGGAGAGCAAAATTCTTTTTGTCAAGGGTCCATCAGTCTGCATTTGTCAATATGAATAAGGGAAAACAAAACAAAACAAAAAGGATCTGGAATAGCATCTGGAATCTAAAAGGAGAAGACATCCAAGACAGTCTAGATAGCCCCTTCATTTTATATTTGTGGACACTGAGGCCTGTGAAAGTTAAGTGACTTACCTAAGGTCACATGGACATTACATATCAGAGTTGGAATTTGAAGCCAGGACCTCTGAAGCCAAGACCAGTGCTCTTTCTATCGTATCACATCTCCTTAGGGAATAATAGAAATGAAATTGAGTGAATTTTGTTAGTGAATTGATAGCTAAGGATGCATCTAAGAAACTCATTAAGTTTGATTTTACACACACAGACACACACACACATACAAACACATATATGCATATAAATATTTTTGTGTTTATACACACACACACACAAACACATATACACACCTCTAGAGAAATGAATGTTCCCTCACAGTAATTACATAAAACAATGGAAGGAGAAAAAGAAGTAGCCTTGATAGATGATGCTATTCAAGGTCTTAACTATATCTATATCTATTCATATACTTTATGTAGCTGGACTGCAAATCTTGCCAATATCACTTCAAAGTAGGTGGTGCTATTCTCCAGGTTTAGACCCATCCTACAGACTGAACCCTTTTTTTGAATTCCTTGCCTCATCAAGGATTCTGTTAATGTTCAGTTGAATACGATTTTATCTTCTGATGTCATTTGCCTCAAGCATCAGATCCCCTGTAGGGACAGACTTTCTTAAAGTATTCTATTATAAGCAACTTACTTATTTTTGCAATTTCAGGGTACACTTCATTTGGTAGTAACTTTGATTTTTAGCCTCTTTGCCTGTTCTCCCGCACCCCCCAAGGAATGAGTAATATAAAATTTTAGGGGAAATAGGTAATAGGTTATCATTTTATAAACATGTTTCAAAGCAATAAAGTGCCATAATATGTATGTTTATTGTTGGTCCCCTCAACAAAACCAGTGTTACCAATGATATAATCAGGGATACAGCCAATCAATTGCAAACAATATGTGAAGACACTGGAGCAGGCAGATCACCGGTGTGCACCACTGAACAGTCTCATGACATAGCTGCTCAATAGTTGCAGAAGTGTGTGTGTGCACCCATATGTGAGTATTTAGATTTGTACATACATATGTATGTATGTATAATACAACTAAATATACAAATATAGATGACTATCTTGGCACTAACATCATGCCAGTTAGCATCAGCACATTCAGGAATCCAAAACCTACTTCCAGACATGGAGATAAATACATATCACCAGTAATGCTTCCTCTTACCTCTTATTTGCCCTGTCCCCCAACTGATCTTTCTCATTTAATACTACCTGTTCTTTATGCAAAAAACACCATAATAATAACTGAAAAAATCATATCATAACTTTTGTAATTGTGTGTGTATGTGATGCAACAAATCTCAAATTGGTTGAGATTGTTGATGCGCCAGACAAAAATGTTTCCTACATCTTTGGACCCAAGGCAAGTTTCCTTACCTTTTACCTTGAGAATTAGCCCCAATATTATTGTTAATTTGAATTAGTTCTATTTCTTTAAGTTTGCAAGATTTTTCTTAAAAGGAAAAGGATCTACCTTCTGGTTTAATTCTCACATTTAGTGCCAAATGCATATCCACACCAGTGATTCTGTGTTAAATCAGTATCCTTCTAAGCAAGGAAAATGTTTTCTTAAAGTCTATGGGCAAAACATACATATCCAAATAAGACTGCAGCATGTATCCTTCACAGCCAACCAAAGCCTCAGGAAGGTGGAGACTGGGGAGACAGGGAAGGTGGAGGTGTCTGGAATCTCCAATTCTTATTCCAGAATAATGTGTTTCAAAGTGTTTGTAGCAGTTTAGTGGGGAATAGGGGGTGGAGGTGGTTGGAGGGTAAAGCTGAGCAGCTTACCACAGATCTTTTCTCAGCTTTTTAATTTTTGTACTGGAAAAGTTTCATCACTGATATGCATTGCTCATTTTTTCCATGCTTCCCAGAGATTCTCAAGCAGTAGTTGCTGGGGAAAGCAACCACTCTGGGTTCTATATTTTAGAATTTCTGAACATTGTAGCTGGTAAAGGAGGGAGAAAGGGATGATGGGAGATAATCTGACTCAGCCTTGACTTAGCCTTGAACTTTTTTTCTCATTGTGGTAGAGACCTGATTTATTTCCCTTGTCAGGCCCTTAAGAAACTCTTCTTTGTGCATGTGTGGTTATGAACTCATACAGGGTACATATGTGTCAATATGTGTTCATGGCCTAAATTTCTAATATACCTCTCCAGAATCATTCTCCTGTCTCCTAAGTGTGCTGTGAGGGCAATGAACAGGTTAACATCCACCAAAGCCTTCCTTTCAGTGCATCCTATATTGGGGTGTCATTCATCTGGGAAGATGAATCAGTAAGTAATTATCTGGGGCTAAAATAGTCTCTAATATACCTGGATGCAGCTTGGTACATTTTCTAATTATTAATTTTTCAACACAGACACATCCCTTCAGTGGACTGCAGCATGTGGACTGCACTTTGGATTGGCAACCTTTCCGTGTACATTGCACTTTCAGAAATAAAAATAAAGCAGTATGTTTGCCATCACTAGCCTCGATGCAGATTTGATAGATTTTAATAGCCTAAGAGTGACGCAATGGAAAGCACTCAGAAGGTGGACAGAAATTTGAATAAAGGTGATGCAACAAATATTGAGAGCTATCCAAAAGGAAAGCGTCCATAGCTTGATTCTGTGGAGGGGAATCTGTTTGTGTCTCATTTACAAATATTATTCCTGATGCACAAGACTTATATTAAAGGTTTTTTTATAGAGATAAGAGTAAGAAAAATAAGTTTTCCTCCTTGGATTTTTTTCCCTTCTAAATTTAAACAGGTCTTTTCAGATTTTTTTCCCTGCATTTTCCGGATTAGAATGGATTGTTTGATTTCAAATTGGGCTATGGGGAATATTTTAAATTTTAGTACCAGTTATCGTTGTTGCCTTCGAAGCATTCTTTGTTGTCTTTTACTTGTTAGTAAACACGAAGTTTTCTTGCATCAAGAGTGTTACATTAGCATCCCATTAACTTCCTCTAACCTTCAGAAATTAGGAAAAGGTAGCAATTATGCTCTTAACAATTCACTTTAGAATTAACTAATTAATCATTCATTGCCCATAGCACTAATAAGTCATTAGTCTCATAGTAGTCCATTATAAGGTGCAATATGTAGAAGAGTTCATTTAAGTAATCCTTTCTGAGTGCTGATGAGGTTATTTATAGAGGATACAAGCTTGAGATGATCAATTATAGGTTAAACCAGTGAAGTGTGTTTTTTTTTCCTTTAGAAATATAAGGCTAAAGCATGACTATACCATCTGAATAGTTGTAGTTTTCAGAGGAAAAATAAGTATGGAATGGAAGTTGTACAATGAAAATAATAAACTGACCGAGCCAATTAGTGAATTTGAGCCAACTGGTATAATTCCCACACCCTAAAAGAAGTTCTGGTAATTTGAATAGTAGTCTCAATTTTCTGATTCTTATACCCATTTATGTATAGATTTAGGTTATCAGTCAGTCAACAGGCATTTATGAAATGATTGCTGTGTACCATATCATGCTAAGAACTGGGGAAACAAAAGAAGTTGTGCATGGTGGGGGGGGGGAATCCTGCCCTCAAAGAACTTACATTCTAATGGTGGAAATAATATGAAAATACTTAATATTATTATGTTATGTATCTATTATACTAATTGCAAATAATATATTTTTATTATACCAAATACGAAATATATACACAGTAAAGGGAAGGTAATCCCAGAGAGAAAGGCAGTAGGAGCTGAAAGGAATAGAAAAGCAGAAGTTGTGATTTGAGCTGAGTATTGAAGAAAACCAGGAAACAGGAGAGCATGCCTGGCTTCAGGGACAGTTGGTGCAAAGGCTTATGATGCAAGTGGCTACTTAATTTTGTCAAAGGAATATAATTACTTCTTTCACTATATTGTCTCTGTTGAGTGGAGTGATTATTTTGGAAATGAGTAGACAAACCTAAGTAAATGGCTGTAAGTAATAATTAAAGAAGATTTTGTTATTTCTTTTAAATATCAACACGTTATATTATTCCAGTGGTTCATTCTTGTCTTAGTTATACACTTAGGTATATATCACACATAAGAAATAATCATTCATGAAGACTTCACATAGGACTGTTTAAATTTAGTTTAAAGGAATTAAAGGATAAAATATATGAGCTATTGATTAATTTACTCCTTAGGGGAACCCCCCCCTTTTTTTTTCTTTTTGGAGGGGGAAAGGCAGGGTTAAGTGACTTGCCCAAGGTCACATGGCTAGTAAGTGTGTCAAGTGTCTGAGGCCGAATTTGAACTCAGATCCTTCTGGCTTCAGGGCCAGTGCTCTGTTCACTGTGCCACCTAGGCACCCTTAGGCAACCCTTAGGAAGTCAATGCACCATGATGGAAGCTACGCAGTCTTACAGTAAAGAGGAATTCCCTTCCTTCCCCCTTATACAGAAATATATCATATTGGCGAAAGGCAGTGTTTCATTTTTGTTTTTGCATCCCCAGCACCAAAGACAGTGTCTATCACATAGCAGAAACTTAATAAATGCTTGTTGAATTAATTTTGAAATATATTTTCCCCCTTGTCAGTAGCCCACTCAGTCCTCTTAAGAAATCAACAAGAAATACAAATTTATTTGGATGCCATTACACCCATTTATTGCCTTTCCCCTTGCATGGAGTTTTTCCTACATAATAGTTGAAGTGTTGATATAGCAAATGAAACTCTAGGCAATTGCCCATTCAAGAAAGCCTAGACATTTTCCATTTGATTGATGATCTCTTCTCCATCTTCCCTTTCAATAAGTTTACCTTGCTCTGTATATGAATCTTTGTGACATATATTCATGGGAAAATGGATTTCCATTGGGGTATCTACTTCCTAAGATCCCTCTCTGCTACACTGGATCCAGGTGTGAATGAGGACCTTGATGCTAGCCAAACCACTTAAAGTATTCAGCTTTTCTTTGCTGAGGCATACCTGTATCTATGATCATAGAGAGTTACTCTGGGGGAAAAAAGGCATGTGTCACATATCCTATTTTTAGTAAACAGACCAATACTGTAAATAAAATCCATTAAATATTCTACAAATTAAAACTACAGGTCATTTCAGGAAGTGTTTTGAAAACAGTTTGAGTTAAAGCATGCCACAATTATAATAAAACAGACAGGCTAACATTTAATGTGTTGGCACTAACAATTTAAACTCCTCACTAATGAATATTGTAATGTGAATTCATTAGCAGTAATAGGCCAGAATTTCTCTCTGCCCTTGGAAACTCACATGTGCCTTCTCTTTAGGTTAGTGGGACTTGAGTTTAAAGGATTAGTTTTTTAATTTATTTAGTGTTGTATGAGAGTTTATGTAGTATTAATACAGTCTTTATATCTAATGTGGGATATCTGATTACTTTCCTAGAAAAAGAACCAAATATCTAAGTGATGGAAATTGAAAACATCTTTCTATTTAGGGAAAAATAGAGTAATAGACTATCATGCAATTGAAAGAGCACAGAATTTGGAGTCATAAGTTTAGTGTTAAAATTTTGGCTTTGCTACTTTTAACCTGTGTGACCTTAGGCAAGTCATTTCTTTTCTTTGAGTGTTTGATTCCTCATGTTTAAAAATGAAAAGGTTGGAAATTAGACAGCCTCTAAGGTTCCTTCTAATTTTGAATTTGGGGATCTGACATTCAGGATTGGGCTGGTAAATGTTTTATAGCCAACTGTCCAAAAAAAGAAGAAGTATGCATCACATACTTTAAATTTAATTTTCATTATTAACATTTTTCTATCGTTCTATTAAATCAAGGCAATCAACAAAACAATTAGGCCTCCATAGGTATCATTTACTAACTTCTCAGGTGTCAGTGCCCGCACTGAACATTTAATAATCATTTTTGTCTGTCTGAGCTAGGCACATTCCTGATATGCTGTTAATGGTAGTAGGATGTTCTCGTTTTTATAGAAATATTACAAATGACATGCTTGATTATCTGTTATTTACTAAGTCACATAATACAAAACAACACATCAAATGATTACTTAAAATTTATAACATATAAGAGAAACAGCTTAGCAGAGTGAATAGAAGGTTGATCTTGAAAAGAGAAAAACTTAAATTCTAATTTTATATCTGACTCATAACAGCTGTACCCCCATATAACCTTTTAATACTCTATGAAACAAGTAAGTTACCAATTTGCTAATCTGTATTAGTGGAGGAAATTTTACCACAGGCATTTTCCATATGGATATAATCACTGCAGGTCTAGACTAAAAAAAAAAAAGACTCAATCTATACTGCATAAAGTTTTTATCATACTTTTTCATTTTATTTTTAATTTATAGAATAAAACAAGCATTTCTATGACAGTATAATAAAAAGATGGTTTCACATGAAACTGTACATCTATTATATACAACCAGCTATTTTAAATATATAGCAAAGTCATCACATAAATTTCTTTTTTCCTCTCCCTTGCCCTAGAGATGGCTGCCATTAAACAAAAATATGTTTGTATATACACATATTTGCATATGTAAAATCATTCTATATGTACTTTAATTCAACAGTTCTTTCTCTTATTCATAATCTTTATTTAGCTTTTAGCTTGAAATGCAAAGATGCTAGAACATCTCTACCAGGGTTAAATAACTCAAAGGAGTTTATATAGGGAAGGTTGTGACTGGTTTCCATTTTATGTCAACTATATGCGTTTCATTTTCCTTAACTATAAAATGGGAGGAGAAGAAGATGTGCTGCAAAATTCTATGGCCCCTTTTAGTTCTACAACCCTATGATTGTATGATCTTTGAAGGTACTGTGGGGGATACTTATGGCCACTCGTTGGCTTTATTGAGTCATACAGAGGTATCATTTGATGCCTTTTTTCTCATGGCTTGAAACAGGGAATTTTGTAAAGATTTTAGTGGTTACCTTGTTTGTTCTGTTCCCTCGAAGTTCATAAAGAGGCTCCATATTTTGCTAAGCTTGACATTCATGAATGTCCACCTTCTGAACCAGTGCTGCCTTTCTTATTTTATCTCATACTACTCACTTCCATATGTACCATGCCCCCGCCAAATGACTGAATGCCATCATCCATATATATCCCATATAGTCCTAACACTGTGCTTTGGCTCCATCCTACCTGTTGATCTGAAATCAATCTCAGTAGTTTCTTCTTCCGTATATGTTTTGATCTCTCTTACCACCCATCACCCTTCTGCAACAAACACACACATATAGCCTTTCTTACTTCACATGGTATTATGAACTTCCCCATACACTCACAAATGTCATTTGTATTATTGTTAATCATGCCTCTTATACCACTTTTACATTATTCATCCATGAGAATTCATGGATTTGAATAAGACTAGGGTTCACTTAATATTTACATGATAAGCGTGGCATAGAGGATAGAGAGTTAACCTTGAAACCAGTAACACCTAGGTACAGGGCCTGCCTTTGACACATATTTGTCTTTAGGACCCTAGGCAAATCATTCAGTTTCTCGCTATTCTATGTGGATTCCTTAAGAATATAAATTGCAGAGAAGAAGCTGACTGGACTGGGTTGAAGGAGTTTCCTTACCTGGGAATCCTATTTGCCAAGGCAATCACACGTCCAGTTCCAATTCTTTATTTAATCTTTATATCACCATCACCACCCCACTCCCTAAAGCTCAGCTCAGTGTGCTACAGATATAGGTGCTAAATAAAATTGTGTTGTAGCTGTAAGTGGGGATGGTATGTTAGCCAAAGTAGGGGGAAAAAATCAAAACCTTTCTCATTACATTGTCAAAAACACTCTCCCTTCTGGTGATATCTTTTTTTCTGCTCTCTCCCTTTTTCTCTTTTCCTCTCAGCAATCACTGCCAAACACACCTATGTCATTATCTAAGGTATTCTTGCTAGGCAGAAAATAAAGGTGTGGGATTCAGCAAGCTTTGAGGAAACAGATACAGACTCAAATGCAGGAGAAAGACCAAGCAGGTGGAATGTAAGGCTTGAACCTTGAATCATTAAGTGCAAATTTAGAATTGGTGAATCTGAAGGGACCCTGACATTTGCTTCAAAAAGAAAAAAGTGTGTGTATGCACATTTATATGTACATACATATACATGCATTCATATATATGTACATATACAGTTTTCCCTTACACATCACAATTTTTCCCATATCAATTTTGATATGTTGTGGCTTGGTATATGAAATTAAAATGGGAATTTGGGAATTTTACAGAAGCTGAAGATGACACTCAGAGGCCAGCAGATGACACGGAAAAGGTTTAGAAACTCAGAAATGTGAGATAGATAGATAGATAGATAGATAGATAGATAGATAGATGATAGATAGGTAGATAGATAGACAGACAGACAGATGATAGACAGATAGGTAGGTAGATAGACAGATATAAAATTATTCCTGTAATGTGGAAGGAATAACTGCATGGGGAGGTGATAGGGTGTGTATCAGAAAAAAATCCAACTTCAATAGCAAATTGAAATCAGAAACTACATTAAGAAAAGAGGGCAGCAAAGCAAATATCCTAATGTCATCTCCTCAAAAAGCTGTTGTCTCCATAGTCCCCTCAAAGACACATTCACAACCTTCCTAAATGAAAACTGTTTTAGGTCACCCCTGTAAACTTCATTATCTAACTTCTTATAGGAAACTTAAGGCAAGGGTTACAGTAGAATAAGCTATGAATTGTTATAGTATACTACACATTAAACATGCTTTTGTGATTGATTATTACATTGCCCTATTTAATGCATGGAAACACAATTTAGAAAGCTTTAGGCTCTGCACTTAATAATTATGGTACCCATAATTTATTAAATAGTTGATTACATATGGGGTTTGTAGTCATTTCTGTTTTTTAAAATGAACATTATCAAATCTTAGATTAGAAAGCTAACACCTCATTACAGTATATTGTTTCCATAGGAAAGTCAAACTCATATTGCTTTTGTTTGCTCTGTGTGACTTTTCTCTTTAAAGGTTTATTAATGCCATTTGTTCTTACTTTGTAACCAATTTCTGATATGCTACTCAGCTTCCAACCCTTCCCCTCCTTCCTTTGTACTGTAGGATCTTTCCACAGAACAAAAACAATTCAAGTAAAACTTATTGATAGGCATTATGCAACATTTGGCATCCATAGTTTCTTTGTTACTATGAAGAAGGAAGTCTACACAACTCTATAGGAGTATAAACTCACTGACTATTCCTAAACTCCCTTATATCATTAAACCATCTGATTCAATGAACAAAGAACAAAGGCTCATGTGCAGAATTATATCAGTTGCCTCTGGTCTTCATATTCATGGCAAATAGGAAACATTAGTTAGAAAGTAGTTTTTTATTACTGCTTTGTAGGAAAGAAATTGGTGTCTAAAAATGAAAAGTGTAGTGAAGAATTGTGGTAGTATGGAGGATATATCTATACAAATATCACTTTTCCTCAATTACCTGGATATTTCAGATGAAAAGAACACGTTAAAAAAAGAATTTCATCAATGATGCACTTGGTTTTGCATAGACATATCTATTGATTTAAAAAAAACAAAAATAGGATTTTTAAAAGCAGTTATTATGTAAAGTCCTGCTCTGTCTCCATCCTGCTTAGTTAACTTATATTTGTTTGAAATAATGTTTCTGAAATACTTGTGTGATCAAATTTAATGTAATATTTATGCAATCAAAGTTGCTGTTAAGACATATAATGATTTTATCAGGTAAGCTATGAATATAAATTGCAAATTATCATGATTATTAAAGATCATAATATTTGCATGGAGAAAAAATAATTTTTAGACATAATAGTTCATCTCATTAGTTGCAGAAGCATATAGTAAGTATTAATGTATATTAAGAATGAATCTGCTATATTATAATCCACTCATAATATCCGCCTCCACTGTTTAAATCACACAGGCTGAAAAAGTGATTAGCACTTTGAGGAAAATGGCCACTCTCACATGTATATTACTTGATATTTGTCTTGGACAAGAATTATTAGCAGAAACTTGCTAATTGAAAATTCTTGCTAAAAATCTTAACAAGAAAGTTTTAATAAGCTTCTCAGTTTCTGGGTACTATCAGGTGATTTTTTTTCTAGGCATGACTATTAAAGGTATCCCATCATCCACCTCCATGCTTTGCATATGGTGTGTATGGAATGTGCTCCCCTCTTCCCCTACCATCTCTTAGAACTCCTAGTTTCTTTCCAAATGTAACTGAAGTGTCATGTAGTATAAGAAGCCATTCCTGATTCATACACACACACACACACACACAGATACACACATCGATCACTACGGTTGCAAGTGAAATCATTCCATACATATTTATCTCTGCATTTTTTTATACTCTCATCCCTCCTGCAGATAACAATAAAAGATCTATGAGGGTAGACACTGTTTGTCTCTTTGCCCCTAGGTAGTCAAGAAATATCTATTAAATAGAATGTTTACATTTACAATAACAGAAACATATTGCTAATGATCCACAAACACAGTCTTCCTAAACTGGTGGTAAGAAAGGAGGAAGGGAATAAGCATTTATATAGCACCTACTTATGTGCCAAGTATATTTCTTCTTCTTTTTTAAACAAAGGCCTATTATGCCATTTGATCCTCACAATAACCTTGCAAAGTACAGTTGAAGGGATTTGGCCAGCGTCACATAGCTGTTGTGTCTGAGGCCAGATTTGAACTTACGTCTTCCTGACTCCAGGTCCAGTGGTCTATTATTATTCCACCCAGTGACCTTACTGTATGGCAAAGAAATCTCAGTGGCAAAGTGGATACAGCGTTAGACCTGGTGACAGGAATACCTGAGTTCAGACGCCTGAATACTCTGACCCTGAGCAAGTCACATAATGTCTGTCTGCCTTAGCATCTTCAACTGTAAAAGCAAAATAATTATAGATCCAACCTCATAGGTCTTTGCACACCTTAAAGCATTATATAAATTATTATCATCATTGTCATTATTGCTATATTTTGCTATTTTTTCCTTATATGAGTCATCTAACTTTCTATGTGAGTTATCTAACTCTTGCTTAAAAAATAAAATTTCCAACATGGACACCAAAATACTTAATATCAGATACTTTCATACAACATATAAAAATATAATGCTGATAGCTAAAACCAGTTTCGATCTCCTAAAATTCTTCATCTTAAACATAAACATGTAAATTTTAGGTTTTAGAAAAGTGCTATCTTCATATATCTTTCCCATTATAGTCAAGCATTGGGCATACAAACTAAAATAATTAAAATAATTAAAATTACTTGGAGTGATAACTTGGATGTTTCCTTTCCATTTAATACCATCATGGTTCAACAGTATCTCTGTTTTGCAAAATCAGTGGAGAAATAGCTAAATCTGCTGAAAACATTTCTTTCTTGGGTTGTCTTATTTATTAAATATATATGATTTACATTTTCTTGATAGTATTTTATTAATGCTATCAAATAGACTTTCTGAAAAGGTTTATTGTAAGCACTGTTTAGAAATCCAAGTTAAACCACTATGGTTGGGCTCTGCCTCCTCTAATGCAGAGCATAGTAAAGTAGAAATCCAGAGGACTGACTTCTCCAGACTTACGGTGTGACCCAGAGCAAATCATTTAATCTCTCTATGCCTTAGCTAAGGGAATTGCCATGTTCGCTCCCGGATCTGGATAGTGAAAGATCAATGAGATAATCTATGTAAAGTGGTCTTTGTAAGGAAACTGAGAAATAAATACAGTTTGTTCTTTTATTATTGCTTCTGTGGTTGCTTTCAAAAAGGAGCCACTCCACTGTACTCCGTTATGATTGTCATAGAGAAGGCTCTTTTTCAAGCTGGACTACAAAGCTCAGAAACATGTGGTTATTCAGTGCTAAACAAGATGAGATGACTTAGGTGAGATAGGATAACACTTTTCTAATATTTGAAGAGCTGTGATATGGAAAGGGGATTAGACTTTTTTATATTGTTTCCCTGTGTGGGTCCAGAGGAGAGGCCAGTGGCTGAAAGTTACATAAATTCTACAGAATTCTCTTGCATTATTGTATTGCTGAGAATACAATTGTGGTAGAATACTATTGTGCTATAGGATGCTCTCAGAAAAACACGGAAAGAAAAACTTACATGAACTGATGCCAAATGAAAGGAGCAAAACCAGGAGAACATGGTACCTAGTGACAGTGACATTGTATAATGATATACTATGAAAAACTTAGCCATTCTCAGCAATACAGTGATCCAAGACAGTTCTGTAGGACTCTGTCCATCTCCAGAGAAAGAACCGGTAGAGCCTGAATGTGGATCAGATACAGTTTTCTTTACTTTTTAAATTTTTTCTTGTGGTTTTGGAGGAGGGGATTGGTATCTGTTGTTTTCTTGGTTTTTTTTTTTACAGAATGACTTAAATGGAATTTTGTTTTCCACAACTACACATGTATACCCTATGTTAATCTGCTTGTGTTACTGCTTGCTTCAGCAGCACATACACTAAAATTGAAACTATACAGAGAAGATTAGCATGGCCCCTGTACTTAGAGTTGTGGGTGATCCAGTCATTCTGGAGAGCAATTTGGAACTATGTTCAAAGGGCTATAAAACTGTGCATACCTTTTGAACCAGCAATTTCACTTCTAGGTTGATATTCCAAAGAGATCATAAAAATGGGGAAAGGACCCACATGTACAAAAATATTTATAGCAGCTTTTTTGTCTTTTGTGGTGGCCAAGAATTGGAAATCGAGGGGATGTCCGTCATTTGGGGAATGGCTGAACAGGTTGTGGCATATGAATGTAATGGAATACTATTGTTCCATAAGAAATGATGAGCAGGCAAACTTCAGAAAAACCTGGACTTACATAAACTGATTTTGAGAGATAAGAGCAGAACCAGGAGAACATCCCAGTAACAGCAACATTGTGTGATATTGTGTGATTGTGTGATCTAACCTTGACAGACTTAGCTCTTCTCAACAAAGCAAGAGTCCTAAGACAACTCCAAAGGACACATGATGAAAAATGCTATCCTCATCCAGTAAAAGAACTCTGGAGTTTGAATGAAGATAGAAGCAGACTATTTGCTCTCCTTTTTTGTTTGGTTGTTTTTTGTTTGTTTCTTCTTTGTCATGATTCTTCCTATTAATTCTAATAATTCTTCTTTACAAAATGATTAATGTGAAAATATGTTTAAAATGAATGTATATGTTCATCCTATATCAGATTGCATACCATCTTGGGGAGGGGGCAAACAGAGAGGGGAAGAACATTTTGAGCTCAAACTTCAAGTGAAGTGAATGTTGAAAACTAAAAATAAATAAACATATAAATTCATTTTTAATTGTTTCCCTTATGAATGGGTCAATGAGGAAGGAAGAAAAATTGGACTTCAGTATTTGAAAAAAATGTTAAAAATGTTTTTACATGTAATTGGGAAAATGAAATATTAAGAAAAGCTTTAAAAAAAGAATTGCCCATGGGCATACACACATACACAATTCTTAAAGAATTTGTGAAAAGGACATTCCTCATTAGAGAACTACTTAAATTTATTTTGTCTGGCCTTCCCCTCACTTCCCCCACCAGAGAATAACAAATTTTTAAAGTTAGAAGGGACATCAGGGACCATTTAACCCAACCAGTATGCAAAAGAATCCTCATTGTAACATACCTGGCAAGAGGTCATTTAACATCTGCCCATGAGGAGAAACCCAATGCCCTTCCTTCCATTACTGTTAGAAGGTTTTATTGTTGTTGTTTTGTTTCTGGTTTGTTTGGTTTTTTCCCCTGCTGTGAAAATTTGCATCAGCAATTTTCATCTATTATTCTCATTTCTGCTCTCTGAACCCAGATAGAATAAATCTAAACTCCTTTTTCCACAGGACAGTGCTTCAAATATTTCTCCCCTGGATCTTTTCTCCTTCAGGTTAAATATCTCTAGTTCTTCAGTTGCATTTTATATGATATGAACTCAAGGACCTTCTCCATTCTGTTTGTCCATCTTTGGAATCCTTTCAAGCTTGCCAGTTTTCTTCTTAAAATGTGTTGCCCAGAATACTACATAGGATTATAGATGTCTCATGAGAGGATATTTCAGAAGAACTGTCATTTTCTTATTCTTAGCAACTATGCTTCTATTAATGGAGCATAACATCACATTAACTTTTATTTTTGATAGCCATATTTCACTTTTGGAAATCCCTTTTGACTCATATTGACCTTTTAGAGTAATAGTTAGTCCTAATCCTGTCACTTAGAGAGTGATCAGAGGCCAGCGATTTCATTTTTTCTTACAATACCTAAGAAGGATACAGTAGCATCAATACTCGGGATTCTTAAATTAGGTAAAAGCATCATTAGAGTCCTAGTCTATCTGGCTCTTATGTCTTCTCATATTTATTAATTCTCATATTTATTAATTCTCTTTCTCTACCTAAGGAATTAGATTTTTGTGGGCTTTGTGATCTAGAATCTTTCAAAACTGCAACTCCAGCATTGATATCACTTAACTTCTTCCATCAATGATCTGTGGCAGGATTTGAGTATAAGGGGTTTCAGGAATCTGACAGTCTGATTAAGTATACCATTGTGCAATTCCTAGTTTGAAAATCTTGTTCTTTTCATCATGTAGTTTTTACTTCTGTAGCTTAAAACTGGTAAGTTCAAATTTGGTTCATGTCTTATAATTTTATCCAGGTTTTTTTTTAATCTTTTAACAAGTAACTGAAAAGGTAAGTAAGTTATTTCTATGTCCAGTCTGATGACTACCTCAATGTAGCTTGCAGGTGGAGGCAAAGGATTCATCTTTTTTTAAGCATTTTGAGAGTCTTCCCTAAAGGTAGATCTATGATAGGGATGCAGACTGAGTTTTCTGCCTTGCCTTTGCCTGGCGATTGACTGCCATGGTACATCATAGAATACTAGAACACAAACAGGGGGATCTCAAGAGATGGTTGGGTCCAATGCTTTGCCTCCAGGCAGTTGAATATGTAAACAGTCTTGATCTCTCATCATTTAATGATGTACCAGCTTCCTTGGTAGACTATTTCACAGAAATGAATTGATACAACAGGGATTCTGGTAGCCTGGTTGACAGTATCTTTCTGATACAACAGAAAATTCTGAGGATTAGAAAAACTGGGGAAAGAGGCATATGTACAAATTCTTCCATGTCTCTTAGCAAGCAAAAATGGGCCAGCCAGGTAGAATAAGTATTTGTTTATTCAGTCTCAGATGAAAAGAAACAACTTTTCTGCCTTGCTCCTCTATGTAAACTAAAAGAGGATTTCTCTCCATAGACATATGACAATCTGCTATCTGAACCTTGACACTAAGAATTATGCCTATTTCTCTCACTATAGTAATTGTCCTCAGTATCACCAAAAAAAAACGCTTTGATAACTCGCTGGTTTTGTTATCTCATTGATGTGCCAGTCTCTTTGAACAGTTCAGATGACAATATCTCCACAGCATTTCATCTTTTGTGACTCTAACCATCTCCTGTAGATCCTCTACAGGAAATCTACCCAGTATTCTGGAGGGTCTTGCTCCACATCTCTTGACACTGTTCATATGTGAATGGAGCACTTCAAGCGTCCCTTGGTTATCCTTTCCTATTATTTCTGCATCACTGGCCCACCATCTTTTGTGCAGATATATCTTTCTGATAATATCTTCTGTTCCATTTGTTTTCCCTGCAAAATAGTTTGCTGGTAATATGTTGCAATCTACTTATGGTCTCCATGTACCTTTGTAATATCTTTTGGGTGGGTGATCTACAACTTTAGTTCTTTCAGGACTATGGTATTTTATAATGGGCAATCATACAGCAACAGCAGAAGAGTACTAACCATAATGTCAGTATTTAAATTAAGATAAGCTTAGTCACTAGAAGTACTGGGAAAATTAACAAATGTTATTCATTCTTCTCTCTCCAACTCAGTTTTGAGTCCATTTTTTTTGTGGGGGGGGGAGGGCTCTATTCAAGATACATGTGCTGATGGGCCAGCTCTCTGGTACATAATGTTTTGGATTCAAAGCTGGATGTGTTGATCCAACTATACTTCATAGTCGGGACAAAAAGCATTCTTCATCCACTTGGTTACTTTGGTGTGGGTAGTTAAATTGAAATTTCATGAGTCTAGTATCCAATAGGCATGATCAATAGCCTGTCATGTGCCAGGTACTTGTTAAGTTCTGGGGATTTCAAGATAGAAGTACTTACTTTTTTTTTTTAGGGGAAGCACAATACATACTTATCAAGATATATCAGAGAACCTGTATTTGAATTCTACCTTTGACACTAACTATATGACCTTAAGTTACTTCATCCCTAGGCATAGGCTTTCTTATCTACAAATGCAGGTGTTGGATTGTTATCTGTGGACCCTGACTTTTCTGATCACACATCCTTCAAGGGAAAAAAATCACAAGGTTATTAACAGGAGAGAAAAAGACAAATTTAATATTATGATCCTAAGTGATCCTTCTATGTATAATGTTAAGTGATGGAAAAGAGGGAGAGTGAGTTCAGAGATGAAAGAAAATGTATATTTTAAGTTTTTTTTTTTTTAATATACAAAGTATTAGCAGAAAAGTCTTGTGTGACAAGGCAGAATTTTATTGCCTTCTGATCAGAGGTAAAATGCCAGGAAGAGAAATAGTGCAAGAGAAGATCAGAGAGTTACAATAAAAAAAATAGAAATAGAAATTGATTCCAATAAGAAATTTCTCTAGACTGGTCAACTGCTTTTAAAAATGTTTGTTCAGAATAGGAAATAGCTTTTAAAAATATATGTTTGTATGCTTTGTCCTTGTGTCATTTCATCTGCCTGCAGCACTAAACATGAACAGAACCTCGATTTGTTTAGAAATGCAATTCTATTTTCCATAATTACCATCATAACTGCTATTACTGTAGAGCCTTGTTAATTCACACTAATGACAGGAAGACAATTGCTGAATTTTGCAAATTACTGAGTGTGTGAACAAATATAATGAAAGTCATGGATATTTCATCACAGAGTATACTTTGTTCTTTTGTTTTGACAACTTGAGTTTCACTTTAATTATTCTGACGGAGTTTAGCAGTACACTAGTTAAGGTCCTGTGACACATTTTGTAAAAGTTAAGAAATCTTAATAAGTGAGGTAGTTTCTTCCTTGAGATTATTGTTCTGGTTAGCCAGTTAGGGACTCTTTTGGGATAGTTGGGGGAAAATTACTTGAGCAACTATAACAAAGACTTAGTAAGGTTCTCTTAGAAATAATTATCACATGGTGTTCACTTCCAGTATTATTAATATAAGACCTAATTAATTTGTTCCCTATTCTTTAGAATCTTTTGATCCTTTGGACCAGGAATCTATTGAAGTTGACCTTTTCCCATCTTTGAAAAAAGCTACTTCCTGGTAAATGAATAATGTAAACAAAATTTCAAAAGCACTATTCACATTATATAAGGAAACAAATTAAAGCACTTTTGATATACTCATCCATCTCTACTTGATATTTTTATTTAAGTGTTCCTTAGCCTACATCTGGTATACAAAATTACATGGGTATTAAAGCATTCTGTAATTCAGATGCATTCCTTTTTTTAGGCTACTTATCATCTCCCCACTCTCCCTCTTTGAAAATTAAGGAAGATTTGCTAAAGTTAGTTTTGTGCTCATCTTTTTGGCTAAATGATACCTTGAGTTACTTTGAAGCCATTTAACTCCAGAGTCACGGATGGTTGTTAGTTTCTTTTTCAAATCCAATGCAATCATCAGTTAGTCAACAAACATTTAGTAAAGACCTACAGTGAAAAAGTATTGTGCTACATTCTGGGGTTATAAAGGAAAAATAAAACAACATTAATTCTCATATTCAAGAATGTCCTCATTCTACTGTGGAAATTCAACATGTAAAGTGATAATCCTATATATGGCAACCTGAGTTGGCAGGAGAAAACTTTAAGGATAAAGGAAACAGTAAATGTTTTGGGTGAGGGTGAAGGGGCATGTAATATTTAAGGTAAACATTGAGGAAAGCCAAGCATTTTGAGTTGAGGTGAAGAAGTGTCAGTTTAGTGTCCTGTGTAGATATAACATGAAGTTTGCTTTTGGTTATTCAAGAGATTCAAATTGACAGTAATCTGAAAAAAATCTTTAAAAGTTTCCAGAAGTTTGAGGAGTGATACTTTAAAATGTATGCCAGTGGTGTGAAAATTTACTCTCTTAGATGTTTAACTTCAATTAAGAAGTGTGCTAGGAAACATGCCTTAAAGTCTATGTCTCTCAGATCTTATCTCAGACAGGCATCTAAGTTCAAAGATAAATTTTTAAAGAGTGGCCTCTTCCAGCATACTTGCTAGAAATGTTAATTCTAATTTTGTTTTAGGCATTGAACATAATCCAAAAAGCGTGTGGTGTAATGAGATATACACACATAATTTGGAGTGCTACTTACTACCTTTACAGACTGGGAAACATAATCACTCAAGGCCTCAGTTTCCTTGTCTTCAAAATAAGGAGATTGGACTCGAGAGTCTCTAAGTCCTTCCAAATATAGTTTTGTGATCTTCTTAATGACTCTAACCAATAGTGAGCATGAAAGAAAAAAATCTTAAAAAACAAAATGTTCATTTATAGTTTGGTCATAGGGTATACTGGATTTCACAAAGGTAAAAGATGATTAGACTTAGAAAAGAATCTAAGTATCAAAGATCACTTCTCACACATCACTATTCCCTTTCTCTGTATGGTTTGAATTGCAATTTGAATTTGACTTCTGAAGCTACATCTTCATTTCTCTCCAATAATACATAATTTCATATTTCTCCGTAATCTAAACATGTCGTATGCAATACAGGCAATTGGCAAAATATCTATAGTATGAATAAGTAATATCTATACCCAAATACCTGTTTACACATAATATGGATAAAAAAGCAGTTCCATTTATTTGCTCTTAAACTTCAGACCTCATTCTTACTATTTCCACTGCAGAAGGTCATCTTTCTTTCTCTCTAATATGAAAGCTTAGACTTATCTTTGACTCTTGGGTCTTTTCTCATCCTTGATGTTCAGTGCAAATGACCAAGTGTTGATATGTCTTTCTCAGACATTTGTAAATAATAGATAGCCTCTAAGTTTGCTCCCACTTCTCAAATTCTATTAGTGTTGATGCCTTTCATCTATATTTCCATTGCTATTTCTCTCATTCAACCTCTTTTCAGATCATAACTTGTCTACCAATATGCCCAACTTACTGAGTTTTCTTAGTGTCTTTATTGAGTTCTCCAAGAATAGGCACCAAAACAGTCCTTTTTTCTACCTCATGAGTCTACCACCCAAGCCTTGCCAAGTGCATGATCTTTCCAGATACCAGAGTCAACTCACTGTCATAATGATATGGTCATCTGTTGTTTACGTAATTTAATTGTGTTGTCAACTTCTTAAGGGCAGGCATCCTGTCTATTGACTCATTTTATTCTGCACTCCCTTGCAGCCCACTCATAATCAAATTGAGCTGCACCTAGGAAATGATATAGGGAGTTTGGGAAGAAGCAGCAGAGAAACAGAATGTTCTGAATATACTAAATGGTCAATAAATGTTTATTGACTTTCTGACTAAACGCTTGACAGGATATGGGAAGAACAGCCAAAAGGTCCCATGTCAATCTTAAGCAATTATCATTGATATATATTCACTGCAGGGAAATCAATCCTTGAAATGGTATACTTTATTTTTAATGTCTTAAATACTCATCATAACATGTATTTTTTCACGTGAAGACTGCTGCACAATCTTTTCATCTCTGATTTGTACTATCATTCCAATCCTGGTTAAGACCCCGTATCATACTTGAGACCCTGGTCTTCTGAGCTATACCATCCAGAATCAGTTTTGAGAAGAGAGTAACTCATCTTTCACATCTGAAAGCATATACAATATTTGATATTAATTCAATACTGATAATAGATTGTTGCAGTATATTTAGTTTAAAGAACCGATATTGTCGTGATGACCTATAGCACATTCATCTGTGTCACAAACATCAGAGAAATTTATCCACTTAAATTTGTGAGATGATAATATACTCTTGTCTTTCCAAGGTACTTATATTGTGAATGTTGTTATAATACAATTTTGTGTTTGTATGGTACTTTGTTATACCATATAGTGTAATAGTTAGAGAAATGTCTTCCAAGCCAGAATGACCTGGGTTGCCATCCAGCCTCTGATATATATATATTGGATTTGTAAAGCTAGAAAAGTGGCTTGACTTTTCATTGTTCTCATACAATTCTAAAAGACTGTCATCTATATTAGTAGTTCTTCACTCTAGAGGTGACTGAACCAGTGAAATAACAAATTCAGTTAAAAAAAAATAAAATCAGCTAAGTCGGGCTTTCCCTATATTTGAGGCAGGTTTACTGGCTGTTCTTGATCACGACTTTGCTTTCCAAATATCATAAGTCACCCCTTTAATGATGTTTTTGAGAATATTTATGAGTAATCTAAGACAAGGTCAGTAACTTGTACGTTTAACTCAATTCAACATACATTTATTAAGTGCCTACTTTGTGCCAGGTGTTGTACCAAGTGCTGAGGGCATAGAAAATAAAAAAGTACCTGTTCTTAAAGAGCCCACACTCAAATTGAGGAGACAGTATGCAAACAAATACATAAAAATAAGACATGGGGGCAGGCTAGTGTCAGAGAGAAGGCACTAATATTAGGAGAAATGGAAAAAGGTATCTTGCAGAAGGTGGGGCATTAGGTGAGATGGGAAGGAACCCAGGGATTATAGGAGGTGAAGATGAGGAGGAAGAGAGTTCTAGGCATAGGGAAGAGCTAGTGAGACTGCTTTCATTTCTACTGGGAAAACGAGTTGTGTGAGAAATAGGAAGTTGACCAGTATCACTGAAAGACAGAGTACATGGAAGGGAGCAAGGTGTAAGAACACTAAAATAGTAAGTAGTCAGGTTATAAAGAACTTTAAAAAAATAGAGGGTTTTATATTTGATCCTGGAACATTGGAGTTTGTTAAATGGAGGTGTGGGTGGGGTGATGTGGTCATACCTATGCTTCAGAAAGAGTAAGAAATGAATTTTCCATTAAAAAACCACACATGTGGATTTCACATATTGAAATCTCAAGACAACATAAAATTTTCGTTAAATTATCAAAGATCAATAAATTATGACCTGTGGCAGAGACATAAATATTATTCCATATGCTCCTGGCTATGCTTCTGACCTTTCAAACTTTGCCACTAGTGTCTCAATCCTTCTCAACCTTTGCCTTCCATGATTACTTCAGGGGATGCTGGAACTGGAATACTCTTGGGCCATGACAATCCCATTCTCTCATTAGTGAGTTCCTTCTGAGGCCTTCCATTTTGTTCCTAAAATAGCTATGTTTCATTACTCTCCTGGCTATGCTTTTAATTCTCTGGCTTTTCTGTGATGTCCTTGTGTGGATTCCTTCTCTTCCTCCTGCCTCCCTTTTAACTTCCTTTTAAAATGTTGTCTTACCCCCTTTGAATACAAGCTCCTTGACCATAGCCCCTGTCTTTCTTTTTTTGCTTGTATTTTTATATCTAGCACTGAACACAATGCCTAACACATAATAAACTCAGTATATGTTGGTTGTCTGCCTGACTTCTCTGTAGTAGTCATTTCCCATTATTCAGTCTTCAACACAGGCAATAATAAATGGTAACACTTAACATATCCAGTATTGATGGATCCTGGAGTGATCTCTTCTCTTCTCTTCTCTTCTCTTCTCTTCTCTTCTCTTCTCTTCTCTTCTCTTCTCTTCTCTTCTCTTCTCTTCTCTTCTCTTCTCTTCTCTTCTCTTCGAGGTAATCTGGTAAAATGACTTGCCCACGGTCACACAGGTAGTGTCTGAGGTCACATTTGAACTCAGGTCCTCCTGATTCCAGGATCAGTGCTTTCTCCACTGTGCCACCTAGCTGCCCTTAGAGTGAACTTTCCCCATGACTAATCATATCCCTTTCATTTACATTTTTTAAAAATTTCTGAAGAAAACCTTTCTAAATTATTTGCATACAAAAGCTTCAGCGGACAGTAGTTTGAGAACAATTTAGGATGATCTACATAAAGCATGAATTCCTGAGGTGCTATTTAAGAATTGTAGGGATGTTTGTTTCTACAGTAAATTACCCCAGAGTGTAGTTTTTATATAGTTTTCTTCTGGTTTTTATATTTTTCTCCTTCCTAATCTATCACTTCTTAGTACTGTCAGTGTTTCCTATTTATAATCTGCTGCATTATTTTATATCCAACTTTCTCAGGGAGGGCCTAACATTGGTATATACAGTTTCCAAAAGAGTAAAGTGGGGGCAGTTAGATTGTGCAGTGGCTAGAGTACCCAGCCCAAAGTCAGGAAGACTCATCTTTCTGAGTTCAAATCTGGCCTCAGCTACTATCTGTGTGATCCTAGGCAAGTCACTTTACCTTATTTGCCTGAGTTCCTCATCTGCAAAATAAGTGGGAGAAGGAAAAAGCAAACCACTCTAGTATCCTGGACAAGAAAATTCCTGATGGGATTAAGAGTTGGACACAGTTGAAATGAATAAACAACAAAATTTGTGCTATTCATGAAGAAGCCAGCACCACTGAAATGACCGAACAACAACAAAGGAGCAAAATATATGGGCTGGGCCTAATAGACACTGCTAATGAGGGACCTTGTTGGCCTACCCTTGAGTCTTGGCTGTGTTCTGGATAAGTGAATTTACTGAAACTGTCCTGTTATTAAGTGGGATGTTAATCTACTGACTTTCAGAATCAAGTGAGTTCTAAATATATTTGATATATCCTTGATTCATTCTAGTGAAATAGGTGTCAAATACAACTGTCCATTTTATGTATTGAAGAAACTGAAAAACAATTAAGTGTTGTACTCCAGAGTGACTAGCAAGTTCCTGGAGTAGATTCATACATTTAAAACACATATGTAGATATATATGCAATTTGTGTACACATGTGTGTGTGCACATCTGTTTGTATAATGTCTTGAATAGAATTTGTTACTATGACAAAACCATGTAATGGGAAAAAAAAAACAAGATTTTTTAAAAGTGGATGCGGTTTATCATATGAATGACCTTGACCTTTTGGTTCCAGCTACTAGATCTTTGGACCTTTTCTTCCTCTCGCCTTCTATATAGCATTGTACATCAGTGTATTAACACAATACAGATTTACTTAGCATTTTACATTTCTTTCTCTTGGTCCCTGAGACAATCACTATCACAAGGCTTTAAGACCCTAAGGAAAGAGAGAGCAATTTTCTCAGGAGTTTATGCAAGCTCCTGTCTTTAAATTAGATCAGTACTCCTTCCATGAAGATTGCTTTAATTCAAAGGAGTGAGTCTCTCAATTGCAAAATGTAAAAGATCTGAGAGTCTTCCCTGACTATTGCAAAGGGGATAGAAAAAAAAATTTGTTGCAGATGACAGGCTGGGTAACAACAAAGCCTGTTGTAGAGCATTTCTACTTCCTTGGTTAGCACATTATCTTTATTAACCTAAAGAAATTGGTAACAGATAATAACTCAAAGTTGTATATTTCTTCAGCTTACAAAGCACTTTCCTTGCAGTAATTATGTGATAGATAGCATAAGTATTATTGCCCCATTTTAGAGATGAGGAAACTAAAGGCGTGGATAGTCTATGGTCACATGATTACAACTGCCTTTTCTATGATCATATAATTACATCTGAGGTGTGATTAAAATCCAGACATTACATGAGTTGGGACTCAAATGCAGGTCATTTTTCTCTACATCTACTATTCTTCCCATCATATCATAAAAATCGGTATGCCCTCTCAATTGAAGGTTTCCCTCCCATCTTTTCCCATTGGTGAGAGTCATATAAATATAAACTATTATTAATCAGGAATTTAAGCAGCAGTCATGGAGAGAAAGAGAGTGCGAGAGAGAGAGAGAGAGAGAGAGAGAGAGAGAGAAGTGTGCAATGTAATCAATCCCTACAGCCTACAGCAAACAGCATTATGAAATAGCCATGCTTACAGAATAGTAGAATCCCCCCAAACTACCCTGATGACCGCTCTATCCCTACTAGATACTCTTATGCCTGGCTTCTGGTCTTTCCCAGGACACAATCCTGTCAAATGGAAGTGCAAAGCATCCCAAAGAATATTGCTCTCAGCATCATGACAGATACTGTCATACCTGAAATGGTACTCTAGATTAAACTCTACCTTTAGCTCATGACTATTGTTTCTTTTTTTTAATTAAATTAATTTTTTTATTTTCTCGTTTACATCATTCCATTCCATGAGATTTTGAGTTACAAATTTTCTCCCTGTCTTTCCCCTAACCCCAACCCCAAAACAGTGATCCCACTGTAAAGCCCCTCCCCCAATCTGCTCTCTTTTATGCCCTCCTCCAACGCCACTCTAACTTTCTAGTTGGGCAGGGAGGATCTCCCTACCCCACTGTCTGTATATCTTAATTCCCAGGTGCATGTAGTTAATAATAATAATTTTATATATACATATATATAGAGAGAGAGACACACACACACACAGACACACACATATATATATATAGTTTTGTTTTTTAACATTTGATTGTAGAGCTTTAAATTCTAGATTCTTTCAGTTCCTCCCTCATCACCCACCCCCACTGGAAGGACAAGCAATTCAATACAGGTTGCACACGTGTAATTATGCAGGACATCTCCAGAGTGGACCTATTGTGGGAGGCTGATTATATGTCCCTCTTTCCTATCCTGCTCCTCCTTGTTCTATTCTCTACTCTGTCCCTGTCCCTTTACTGAAGTGTGTACTTCCAGCAACCTTCCCCCAGACCCTGCCCTCCCCTCCATCACCCCACCTCTCATCCCCATACCCCCTACTCTCCTGTGTGGCATGATACCCAGTTTCAAGTTTATGTTGTTCCTTCCCTAAGCCAAATTCAATGAGAGTAAATGAAGGTAAAGTTGTAACAGTTATCCCTTGCCTCTTCAATATGGGATGATTAACCCCATTTTGTCTCTCCCTGTCTCCTCTCATTCTAGTCCTCTCCCAACTCAGAATTTCACCTTTTAAGGTATCATCCCTTCTTATTCTATTGATCCTGTACCCTCTATGTACACATATATACACATGCTCAGATATGTATTCATATGCATATATACCCTCCTATATAGACATATGAGTAGGTATACATATATACATTTGTATTCCCTTCACCTATCCTCATACTAAGAAAAGTTTCATAAGTTTGCTGTTATTGTTTTTCCATATTGGCATGTAACTAGTTCAACTTTGATAAGTTCCTTATGATTTCTTTCCATGTTTACCTTC
>CM053597.1:101388942-101473420 GCA_028646575.1 Pseudocheirus occidentalis | reverse complement strand
TCCATATTGGCATGTAACTAGTTCAACTTTGATAAGTTCCTTATGATTTCTTTCCATGTTTACCTTCTCATGCTTCTTGTGTTTGAATGTCAAATTTTCTGTTCAGTTCTGGTTTTTTTCAGCAACAATTCTTGAAAGTCCTCTACCTCACTGAATGACCATACTTTCCCCTGGAACATTATACTCAGTTTTGCTGGGTAGGTGATTCTTGGTTTTAACCCCAGCTCCCTTGATCTCTGGAATATCATATTCCAGGCCCTTCGATCCCTCAGTGTAGAAGATGCCAGATCCTGGGTTATCCTAATTAATTTCCCACAGTATTCAAATTGTTTCCTTCTGGCAGCATGTAATATTTTCTTCTTGATCAGGGGTTTCCAAAACCTGACTATACTATTTCTAGGAGTTTTCTTTTGGGCATTTTTTTCAAGAAGTGATCAGTGAATTCTTTCAAGTTCTGTTTTGCCCTCTGACTCTAAAACATCAGGGCAATTTTCCTTGTGAATTTCTTGAAGGATGCTTTCCAAGTTCTTTTTTTGGTCATGGCTTTCAGGTAAACCAGTAATTTTCAATTTGTCTCTCCTGGCTCTATTTTCAAGGTCAGTGGTTTTTTCAAGGAGATATTTCACATTTCTTTCTATTTTTTCATTTTTTTGTAACTGTTTAATAGTATCTTGGTTTCTCACAAAGTCATTAGCTTCCACTTGCTCTACTCTAATTCTGAATGGATTATTGTCTTCAGAATGCTTTTGAGATTCTTTTTCTATCTGGCAAATTCGACTTTTTAAGGCATTTTTCTCCTCATTGGCTTTTTGGGCCTCTTTTGCTATTTGAGTTAATCTGTTTCTTAAGGTATTATTCTCTTCAATCAGGTTGTTGACTCTTTCTCTCATCATTCTCATTTCTCTTCCCAATTTTTCCTCCACTTCTCTTATTTGGTTTTCAAAGTCCTTTTTAAGTTGATCTGTGGCTTGTAGGCAATCTTCGTGTTTCTTGGAAGCATTTGGCATGGGAGTTCTGACTGTGTTGTCTTCCTCGTGTTCCATGCTTTGATCCTTTTTGTCCCCAAAAAATAATTCTAGAGTTTTATTGCTGTTCTTATTTTCTTCCTTTTCCTCATGTTGGCCAGTCAGTTAATTGCTTGATTTTTTAGCTCTGTGAAAGTCTGCTTCCAGGGGGGAAAGCTCTGTCCCAAATGGCTGGAGTTTTCACAGCTACCAGAGCTATTAGTGGGATTCTGCAGCCCCTACCAGCTTTGGCTTGCTGAAAGCTCACCCCAGGACCACCACCCAAGACCACGATCCAGATCCAGGCTGCTCAATGTAAGAGCCTTTGGCCTTTGATCAGTTGCTTTGGCTCCCCTGTGGTCTGTAGTCCAGGGGCTCTGAAGCAGCTGGGTTGGGCTACTTTCTTGCCCTGGGCACAGTTAGGCCAGACTGCTTTTTCCCCCAAAATTTAGCTTGAATTCCACTGACCTTTCTCTTAGCCTTATTTCTTCTGGCTTGATAAATGTGAAGATTGCCCCACGTGCTACCATCCATTCTACTGTAGACTCCAGCTGTGTCTTCTCCCCGCTGCCCTGGGGCCAGGCGCAGTTTGGGCTGGGCTGGCCTGGGCTCCCAGCCTCCCACCATGAGCCCCTCCTACTGAGCTGCCTTCAGCCAGAGATGTGTTTTCTGTATTTTTGTGAGTTTTGGAGCCCTAAAATTTGTTTAGAATCATATTTTCTGGGTATTTAAGGTGACTGTGTGGGAGTTGTGAACATTTGCTGCTTCTACATGGCCATCTTGGCTCCACCCCCCAACTATTGTTTCTTTAGGTGACAGACACATGATTTACATGTTTTGCTTTTATTGAAAGATGAGGCTTTCTGTTACTGATTTTGTACAATTTCTCTCTTGCTTAGTTACCAACTTCCTGTTTTCTTGTATCCTGTTCCTTCCTTGTCTGTCTCATCCATGCTAGTATGCCCAACTGAGAGAGAAAGGAAGAATAGAGCCAATGCATAGTAAGGATACAATCGGATGCTGGTTTGAGTTTGAACCGAGAGTGGGGGAGGAAGCTGGGGACAAAGATGGGGGGAATGGAGAGGGCAGTAGGAAAGTAGTCATGGGACCATGTTTACGTTCAAGTTCCTCACTTATAAAATAAATTGGTTAAACTATTGGACCTCTAAGGTTACTCCCAGCTTGAAGTCTTTGATCCCATGAACCTTGCTGAAATACTATTTATGAAGAGTCATTATGGCATGGTGGGTGGAATGTTAGGCATAAATCCAGGAAAAGTGTGTCTGTGTCCATCCTCACAAACTTTCTACAAGCAAGTCACTTTCCTCATTTGTAAGATGAGCATAATAATAGCAAACCAAATCACATAGGGTTTTTGTGAGAGTGAAATGAGAATGATAGATATGTACATATAAATATACATACATAGATATTAGCTACAATTAATCTTGAAGTCATGTAACAAACTCAGAATTCATCCAGGACTGCTAGGCTTTTGGAATATCACCACTTCCTCCCTTGCCTTCTGTTTTCAAACCCTCTTCTTGACCTTAAGACATCTGGAATCCATCTATGATGACTGGGTGTCTTCATCCCCCAGGTGAGGAGGGATATTATACATCTAGATGCCTCCTGTACTCCCTTTCTTGCACCCAAGCTCCCACAGAAACTATCCATGATGGCCAGATGGCAGGAATACTCACTACCAAAGTCTCCTTCACTTATTGCCTTCCCTTTGTTTTATCTCCTGGCTCAAGATAGTCAGAACCCATCAGAACTGTAATTGTACAACTTATGGTGAGTTAGAGGATAATGAGGACTCACCATCTGCCCTCTCACTACCTGCTAAAGCCTTACCATCTTGCTACTTTTTTCTATAGTCTCTGAGCACTGTTATTGCACCTTCTGATGTAATCTAAAGACTGCAAAACTTGCCCATCTGCAGTGCAACTGAACTTTCTTTTATGTCTTGTCTTTCTCAATTAGAGCATGAGTTCCACGAAAATAGGAAGTATTTCACTTTTTTATTTATATCCCTGACTCTTAGTACTCTGCATATCACATTGTTTTTGTTCAGCCATTTCAGTCGTGTCCGACTCTTCACGACCCCATTTTGGATTTTCTTTACAAAGATACTAGAGTGATTTGCCATTTCCTTCTCCAGTTCATTTTACAGATGAGGAAACTGAGACAAACCAGGTTAAGTGACTTGCCCAGGGTCTCACAGCTAGTAAGTATGTGAGGCCAAATTTGGGCTAAGGAAGATTAAGGCCTGGCACTCTATCTACTGTAACATCTGACTTCCCTATAGAACATAATAATTTAATAAATGCTTTTCATTGCTTAATGAATTTGTTTATCTATTAATTCATCCTCTTCTACTTTCAGTTCTCAGTTAATCCTAGTTTAGTTATACCAAGTTTGAGGTCTTCAAACCAACAAATTACTTATGAAAAGAGCCTTAGACAGCAAATAAAACTTCATTTTAGTGCCACTTCTTATACTACTAGCTACATGACCTTGAGCAAGTTAACCAGCCTTTTCCAGTCTCAATTACTCATAGGAAAAAAAATCACCAAATATTTGTATTTCTTACCATTATGATGCTTTTATGAAGCTGAAATTATGAATCTTATGGCATTTCGTAAACTCTAAAGTATCATGAAAACATTCAATATCATTTGATTTCCAACCCCATGACTAGCATAGAGTCAATCATCAATAAATATTTATTTGATCTACTTAAACTAGTTTGGTACAGTGCCTGAGTATAAGGAGACGCAGACATTTTTATGACTCAGAGATGAGAACATTGGGATATTCAGGAAGATTTGTGAAAGTTCTCAATGTTTCAGACACACAGAGGGCACCTTTACTCTAGGTATATCTTCCAGAAAGATGCTTTTTTTGTGGCTCTAGCCCAGCTGGTTTTCTTCCAGCTGAACTTGAAATGCTCTATGACTTTGGCTAAATTTCAACTATGTCAGTTAAATCCCAAAGAGAGAATCAGGCTAACACCAAAAATATATTTCCTAAAGAAATAGGAAACTGACCTCAAAATAGTACAAGGGATGCTGAACATCAGGGCTGTTTCCAATTTTGCTTTCACACGAATAGTCATCCACCTGTATATATACAGTCATCTGCTAAAAACAGATGTGCAACTTCTTATACATACACAGTAGATAAGAGTTACTTTGCAGTATGGTGCTCTACTTCCAACATCTAAGAACTGTTGTTGCTCTTTTTGTTGTTCTTGTTGTTACATCAAGATTTCATAGTATGGGGTGGCTAGGTGGTGCAGCAAATAGAGCACTGGCCCTGGAGTCAGGAGGACCTGAGTTCAAATCCAGCCTCAGACACTTAACACAAAAACTAGCCATGTGACCTTGGGCAAGTCACTTAACCCCAACTGCCCTTCAAAAAAAAAGCAAAAAAAAAAAGATTTCATAGTGTGTGAAGAATTTAATATTTAATAGAATACTACTAGCCCACATTGATATGTAGCATTTTGAAGTTTGCAAAATATTCTTTCAACATCCCTAGGAAGCAAGTGGTATACCTGTTATTATTCTCATTTTACTGATGAGGAAGATTGAAGTTTAGGTAGACTAAATGATCTGCCTATGGCTGTACAATAATTGGTAGTTTCAGAATTCAAACTCAGGGCTTCCTGATTCCAAGACTGATGAAATCTATTAAGGGCAGGTAATTCCCTGCTGCTCCAATTGCCTGATACTTTTATCTTTGTTTTTAAGTCGTTCTCATCTTCTCACCCTCAGGTTGCCAGGTGATGAGTGGGGTAGGATATTTTTATCGCACCAGACCAGTAGTGAGTAAACTCTAATGGTCACCCATTGCCTCCTGGATCAAATATAAACTCTCCTGTTTTGCATTTATCATAAAGCCCTTCACAGCCCAAGTACCTCTCCAATTGTATTACATGTTGCTCCCCTCATATAACTGGTGGTCCTGTCAAACTGCCCTACTTAATGTTGTATACCATCTTCTTTCTCTGTGTACCATCTATGTCCATGCCCCAAAATGTCCTTCTTCCTCACTGGAGCCTCTTAGAATGCCTAGCTTCCTTTCAGGTTCTCCTCTTCTGACCCTTTTCAGGAAAGACTTTCCTAATTCTTCCCAGCTGCCACTACCCATCCTCCTCCCTTATGTCATGAAAAATTGTATTTATTTGGCATCTAATTTAGGTAAATGAAATGATAATTGTCCTCCAAGAGCTTGCAGCTTAGTCAGAAGAGGGAGACAACATGTTGTCTTCTCCATCCAGACTGTAAGCTCCTTGATGGTAAAAAATAAATAGAATTGCATTTTTGATTTTGTATTTCCAGGGCTTTATGCAGTTACTAGTACATGATAGGAAGTTCACAGAGATGCAATGAAGTTAACTGCTATTGGCTCATTAGATATAATTATTAAATTTTCAATGTGAGCGTTTACACTTGGAAAATCCATAAATACTACAAACAGGACCTTGATTTATTTTATTATGTTAGACTTAATAAAGTCATGGAGAAAATGTTCATGCAAATTCAACATAAATGTGTCCTGCACTTTTAAGAGAGCTGGTTGTTAAACATTTACCAGCACACCATTAGCTGCATTTGCTAAGTGTTTGTTGATCGATTGATGGGTTGGTTGATTCATAGTGATGCCAGGGGTGGGAAGAATCAAAAGTGAGCAAAGTAGGCCATTGAACATTGAAATGTAGTGACAAGTTCTGAGGTGTAACAACAAAACAGCCAGTTCACCATCTAAAATGGAATTTGGCAAAATGCTCAACTTCTACTTAGGGAAACTATAAATAGCTTTTGGATTCCCAACTGTGGTTTGAGGGACTCTTTCATGTTTCCTGAATATACACTTAAGCTTGTTACCCTTCCATTTTTCCCTCATCTATTGTTCTTGCCCTCATAACTTCCCCCAGTACCTTCCAGGCCCAGTTCAGGGTACCACCACGAACCTTTCTACTCTATTTTGGATCAATAATAGCACTTTGTAACTTTCATTTAAAAATATTTTTGTTGTTTTATTTGATCCATGTTTCATCAATGTAGGAAATTTCTGATAAGCAATTTCCTTTATCAATGCCAACAGATGACTTCTTTGAAAATTACAGTGTTTGACTGTTGCTTGAGGACCATTGAGAGGCTTAGTGATTTGTCACATGAACCGGGGGAAGCGTTTAAATACAGGACTCCCTGAGTCAGAGACCATCTCTCTCCTCTCTCCATTTTACCATGCTGTCCCTTTTACTGTATCATATTCTAATTATCATAGGTGCTTCATAAGATAGCAAGTTCCCTAAGGTCAGGGACATCTTATAAATCATAACTTTGCCCTGAAGCACATAAGGAAGGGCTTTGTATGCAGATACTTATCAAGTATTCCCTTAATAATTATTTGTTTAATTCAGTTCTACTTGGTGAAATAGTAAGGAATCTCATGACTAGGGTTACTCCTGTTCCTCCAGCAAGTGAGACCAAGACTCAGAGGAAGATTATTAGTTTTGCTTTACATAGAGACAGGAGGTAGCACAGCATGAGAGTCGGATCTTTTTTAGAGAAATTAGTCATATGCTCCACCCACTGCACAATACCATCCAAATTGCACAGAACACCCTCTGCTTACCACCTGGAGAGCAGTATAATAGAACTAAGACTCCCTGATGATTAAGATTTTAAAAGCATGCTACTTAAAACTCAAGTGGTACCCTAGAAAGATATGCTGACATATTTCAATGCAGTTGATGTCGCACTTGATCTTTTGAGGACTCTTTAGTGTTACAAATTTACACAATATGTATGTGCATATAGAATCTTGTGTGTATGTATACATTAACATATATGTGTATACACACATTACACACACACATGCACACGCACGCACACACACACGAGAAGATAAGGACAAAACAAAAGCTTGATACTATAGTAATCTTGAAAATTATGGACTATCTCTATCCAGTTGGATGTCTTCATGTTGCTGAGGCAAGGGCATGACTCGGTTCCCTCCCTCCTTATTTTCACTCACAAATAGCAGTAAAGTAAGTTCAGTGTGACCTTTGTGGCTGTCAAATCTATTTCTAAAAGGCCAGCTTACTAAGACAGATTTGCACACTGCCAGTGGAGACATAAAACAGTAGCTCTACTAACTTCTAAATTCTTTCTCTACATTTCCATAAAAATTGTGAACTTCTTGAGGAAACTAAATCTTGTTGGAAGACTCCTACACATAGTTTAATTGCCAATCATTTTATGCAAAGCTTGTGCATGTATGCCAGGCGTTCCCCCAGAAAAGGTATGTAGATATGTTCCTGGATGTTTTTGATCATTCTGAATCTGTGATTACAGTTGTCTACATTTTAGAATTCTCCTAACATTCAGAAACCAGAAGTTTGTGCGTTAGAATCATTTGTTGGTAAATGGGAAGTTTTTTTTCTGAGATTGTGCATGTTATTTGCCTATGAAAAAAGAAGAAAAATCAATGCCTTGTCTCCTGCAGTAAGACTTTCATGGAATACAAAAAGTTCATGATTGACAAAAAAAAGAAGAAAAAGTAATCTTGGAGAGTTTTTTTGCAACTTAATGTTTGTTTGTAATTTATGTAACTTTATTTTGTATGTAATTTATGTAACTGGATTTTATGTAACTTTTATGTAAATTATAAAATTTCATTCCTCTATTTTCTTTGAAATGGAAAACAGTATGGTGTAGTGGTAAAAAAGACCAGAGTTCAAAACCCACAAATTACATCAACTGGTTTTGTCACCCTCAGCAAGTCACTTTATCTCTTTGAACCTCAGTTTCCTGATTTTCTAAATGATGATATGAATACCCATAGTACCAACCATGCAGTGTTGTTGTAAAGTTCAAATGAGGACCTGTCCCTTTCTTACATGCATGGTTTATTTACTAAAAGGGGCCGACAAAGCAACATTTGTGGGAGAAATGCAGAGAAAAATAACTTGAGAAAAATACAGAGAGTTCTGAGAAGACTTGAGAGGAGAACAACCTCTCAGATAAAAGTAATTGAAGAGAGATATAGTCATTAAGAGGATCAGAATGGAAACAGTTCCTCAGAGGAAAAGTATTGACAGATGTCTATAATGCATTCTTTCCTTGCAGCTAATTTACAAAGGACTGTTTTAAGACTTTAGAGTGTGTTGCTAGGAAATGCAGAATGAAATAACTATTTGGGGTCTATGGGAAAATTATATATTTACTATTGTATTATGTCTGCCAGAAATATGGATTTGGATTTTTCACAACATACAAAAATATCCCTGATTTGAGGCATTAGGAGCTATTTTAGAAGTCACATAAGAAACTGGGGAACTTGAAGTTAGACCTTATTGAGAAAAGCTGCTTATAGGAGTTAAGACATCAGAAGCCAGACAACAGAGCACAGAAGCCAATAGAGCAAAAGCATAACCCGACTTAGGTTTAGACAGAGACAGATTTTAGAGTTCATGTGTAAGATAGGGAACATATCTGATTGGAGGAAAGCACATGCTGAGAGCTTATGAGAGAAAGCAGAATACTCTGCTCTTTGAAAAATCAACTGGAGAAAGATTGCCTAGGTTTTTTTTTTAGCACTATACACAACTTAAGAGAGGGCGAATTTTTTGATAACCATGCCTACATTAACTTGTTCACATTTCTGTAACTTAAGAGAGCTGACCTGAATAGCTCTGCAGATCCTAGACTTAAAGGAACTGATTATCACGTTAAGACTATAATATGGCCTCAGCACCCAACCAAAGAAAGATAATCTTGGATCCTTTGCTTATCCCAAGCTTAAGGCTTCTCCTAGCTAAATGAATTTAGCACACTTTTATTGGCCTAAGAATAACAGAAAAGTGGCTTCAACCAGCATGAGAGTTGAGTGGCCCAGAAGAGATACAGTCCATTCAGCAGGTGACATGTGATACAGACTACTCCCTAAAGAGACCAAGAGCATCAAAGCCCACAGTCCCAAGCTGTAATTAGCTCAGGCACATAGGTTTCCCTATTCACATATCTCAGTGCTAATTTTCTTCAAGCTTTTGCCTAGCCTCCACTTAAGACACTATAAGTATGAGCCAAGTCTATGGGAAGACTTTTATGTTGATTTTTTCTTTGCCTTCTGTTAAAAATGTTTCATTTATATAAGTATATGTTAGCATTTTGACAGATACGTTTAAATAAGAATAACATTGGAAAAGGTTTACAAACTATATTTAGGAATAGTAGACATGTATGCTATGGCTGCCTCCAGATCCCTGAATGATTGTAGTGGCCGTACAGTTGCCCTCTCTAGGGAACTACCTAGATCTGCCAGTGTGGGTGGAGGTTGGATGAACAAGGTGGCTTTACTTCAGGAAGAGAGAAACAACCGAGAGTTGGAGGGGTGGGATTAGTGCCCTACTCATCTTATACTACATATTTAAAGCACTTCGAAAAATTAAAATGCTATATATACATGCCAGTATATAGTACTATATATACTATATATAGTACTATATATACTATTATAAATATACTATAGTCAGTATAAACTACTAATAGTAGTAGTAGTGGTGGTGGTGATGGTGGTAGTAGTGAAAGTAATAGTGAAAATCTAGTCTAATTTCCAGATATTTGCTTTGTAACATTATTATACACCCACAGCAATAAAATCTTTCCCAAAAACTTGATAGTAGTCATAAGCTAACCTAAGGTTAATAAATTAACCTTAGTGCTAAAAGTTTATGCGTTGTGTATTAGTGAAATACAAATGGGCACGTATACATGTGCATATATGCTTGTTTAAGCATAACAAAATAACTTCTATAAATATGTTCCATAACATATATAGGGATATGGAAAGGACAACTGAATTTTCAGTATAGGTGGTTGGTTAAGATCTCTTTCTGCAACACTTTAATTTTCTTAAATATGTACTTTTTCAAAGTTGAAACCAAGTTACAAAGATAGAAAACACTTTTAAGTGATCTGGTAATATGAAACTATTAAAATCCCTCTAAAGCTACCTGTAAATGTGTGTGTGTGTGTATATGTGTGTGTGTGTATATATATGTGTGTGTGTGTATATAATATAGTGAACACTCTGTTATTCCATTACAAATCAAAATTCAGTACAATATTCACAGTATCAACAATTCACAATATTATATACAATATTTAGAACAAGAAAAGTCTCATTATTATACAGAAAGTAACAAGGAACAAAAGAAGAATCACCTGGTTTCCCTAAGGGAAACTCCTAAGAGGGGAACCAGCTTAACACTAAAAGATCCAATCAACAATTCACAATATACTGATCTTCCACTCATGGGGAAACCATTAACTTTAGTCTCCAATACAACCCTTAGAAAACCACACAAACTTTCCACCCCTTGATTTCCAAGAAACCTCAGTTTAGTCCAAGGAGAGGCCTTTTCTTCATTTTGACTCTGGGTGGTCTCTCTGATTCCCTGGATCCTCTTCCCTGGTCCCAGCTCCCTCCTGAATCTACCAGACAATCACCTAGATTCAGGAGTTGACAGCTGCCAGGCTGTCATCCAGTCCTCAAAGATGAACAGTTCCCAGGTTCTTGTCCAGTCTTCAAGGCAATCCCTGGCACACACTGAAGTTCACAGGATTCAGCACACCTCAAACTCTTCACCACTTCTCTTGCCTGGAACTCAAGAATCAGCCAGGCCATGAACAAACAAAGTCCCATCCTGTTAATGTCTCAATAAGCTTCCAGATACTGACTCTCCCTCTCCCTCTCCCTCTCTCTCTCCCTCTCCCTCTCCCTCTCTCTCTCCCTCTCCCTCTCCCTCTCTCTCTCCCTCTCCCTCTCCCTCTCCATCTCCTTCTCCCTCTCCCTCTCCGTCTTTCCCTCTCCCTCTTTCCCTGTCTCCCTGTCTTCCTTCCTCCCTCCCTCTCTTAGCTGACTTCAGTCTCCATGAATCTTCCTTTATTGAGGAGCCAATTCCAACTTCTCTCTTTTCTCTCTGAAATTCTTTTTTATATATAGCACTGGCCTCCTGTCTCAGCCAATAGCCTTCTCCCAAGTCAACAGGGGAATTCACACCTTTTCACCAGTGGACAGAGTTCATACCTTCTATACTTAGCCCTAAGTATCTGATCTACTTAGCCCTAAGTATCTAATAAACTGATTACTATTACAATATGGCATCTTTATTGTAACATCTTATTGATACACTGGGTTTGAATTTGTTCTAAAAACAACTAAGACATAGGCCTGATATTAGAATTTTTCTTAATTAAAATTTCAAATATTTGAATGATACTATAAAATGCTATATTTGTATAAATATTCATGAGAAAAGTCATGCCCATATTTTACATGTTTCTTGATCAAGTCTACCTAAGTTATCCTTAGGAAGCTACTCCCTTGTCAGACTATGTCTACACATGCAACTAAGTCAATTGTTATGGCAGATAAGTGAAACAAAATATCAGTCAAGTCACAAAAGGTTTTGTTTTTAGACTGACAAGACCAGTTTCCTTGCCAGAGGTGAAAGCTATTTGATTTTTGAAATGGGAATAATTTTAATCGATTTGATGAATTGAACTGCTTTTGTGTATGAAATGGCCTATTTGTCCACACAAACCTTTAAAATGGTTTAATTTTTTTAAGTGATAGAACCAATGATTCAATAATTGAGAAGATTCTAATACTTTCAATTTTAACATTCTCTGATCTATCATCTCTACTTCTGCCCTACATTCTTTCCACCACTGTTGTCTCTAAAACTAAAATAGAATTTAGCCAAGTTAAAGGATCCAAACACATCTTAGGTTCTGTTTCATTGGCTAACGGCATGGAAATGATCATTCAAAACTATGGACTCTTATTTTCCAAAACACATGCTGTATTTTCAAGGTAAACTATTCTCTCTAACAGTATAGTAAGTAGATTTGGTTTTTGTTCATTTGTTTTCATTTTGTTTTGTTTTGGCAAAGCTACTGATCCTTTTTGAAAGATCTGATGTGGAGATTGTTGAGTTCTGAGTCATGAACATGCGCATGGGTTCAAATTCTACCTCTCATTTGGATTAGCTGTGTGGCCATATGCAATTTACTTACTGACTCTGGGCATTCTTACTAGTTAGGGGATGAAAGAACAACTGATGATTTCACCCTTCTTCTGGAACTAAGAAATAACCCATTTCTCTAAAGATTTAGAAATTGCCTTCTACTCCTGTCACCACTCAGTGGAGCTTGAATTTTGACATATGAACACATATGCACACTCATGCATACACACACAAATATTCCAAAGCTAAGCAGAGATAGAGAAGCTCAGAGGCTTATAGGGGAGAATACATTTTAATGACAGTTAAAGAAAGACTAGCCCAGTGTTCTAGAGCAACTCAAACAATAAGGTCTTTCATTTGGCAGCGACACACCTAGATTATAATCATTTTATTTTCTAGCTACCTTTGGCCTATATGCCTGGGTATATCAGATGTAGAAAAGAGGACAATACAGCAGAAGACCTTCCTTATTTCCTGGAGAGAGATGTTGCTAATATTCTCCTCCATTGAAAAAATAGAAGCAATCCATTGTTAATCATGGCATACAAATTATATATAGATGTTATATACACTGTATGTTTATATATCTATATGTATCTATATGTGTGTATGGGCATAAATATTATGCATCACTCAATAAGGTTCATTTTGATGTATGTTATATCCTATATCACATTGGCCTCCAGTATGGTCCTATACCAGTTTTGCATGCTGGTTAAGGAATAAATTAGTGTAATCATCTGTAAAGTCTTTGAATTTATATTTTACATTTATTCCCAATTTTATAGCTCATTTATTGGTACAATGTGATGTTTATGTGACATCTTTAAGCTAAATATTTCAAACAAATATCGTTGTTTTATAGCACAGGTAGGTTAAGTTGTTTTCTTAACAGGACCACTTGAATTAATAGAGCTAGAAATAAAACCCACAACTTTAGGCTCTTAGGATTGAGCTCTGGCATTGGAATTGCATTAAAAATCGTAGAGAGTCAGTTGTCAGATAATAATATCAATGGTCTGGATTAGACTTAGCCTCTTTCAGAGTTATTTCAGTATCACAGAAACAGATGTAGAGTGAATTGGTTTCATTTGCAAGTGTCAGCCCCTTTTAAGTGATTTTAAATCAGTTTTGTAACTTGATGGGGGACCCTAGGAGTAACAACACTTAAAGCTACTCACATGGCTAATTAGCATGTTGTCTAAAAGAGCTGAATCAATTTCAAGGAAATTGGTTCAGTTCATCCCCTCCCCATCTAGGGCAAAGGTCTCTGACTTTTGGTCCTGTACAATTGCCAGTGAAATAAGAAAATTACCCAGCTATTTCTCTTAATATCTAGGACAGCAATATCATTAAATTAATAAGAACTAATATTAAAGTTCAAAAGTTCTAAAATCTCTGTTGCCTATTTCTCAGTTCTCATCTGTATTTGAGAAATGTAGCATGACATACTTTGACTAATCACAATTGGGAGAACCTACATTCCTAACCAATATTCAAGGCATGTTCAAACTGAGTGGGAGAGGTGAAAACTTCTCAGACTATATCCTAAAATCTAGGTTTCTTGTGGAAACAAGCCTGAGTTTCAGTTTCACCCTTCCATCTTCTTTACTACTGTCCATTAGCCTTAAGTCCTTCAGGAATTTTAGGAACCTCTTAGGACCCTTCTCCCTTACTGTCAATCAGCATTAAGTCCTTTAGTAATCTCTTGGAACCTTTCCCCCTTCTTCACTTTAGCTTTTGACAAATAAGAATATGTAGACTTGGATTGGCTATACCCTGTTTCCTTTTTCTTTGTTGTTTTTGCACCCAGACTATAACCCCACCTACCAGCCACTGAGAGAGAGTGGCAGGCTTTTTTGTTCCTTGTTTGGAAAAGATTTCCACACTTAGGTTGTGAGCCCACCTTCCAGCCAATAGGAGTAAGGGACAGTAGTGGGAGGGGGCTTGACTGCATTAGGGTATAAAATCTTGCTTTCCTTCCTGTAACATACCTCATTCCACTGGTCTGCACTGATGGAAGGGATGCCCTTTTCTTGTGAGAAACGAATAAAAATTTCCTGTCCTTACCTAGAGACACCTCTGGCTTTTAATTTTTGGGGTCCCTATACCCCACACAAGGACAACCAAAGATCAAGTAATACAAGATGCCAGCTGTTACAATTCCACATGTCAAACAAATGGTTTGTTGGAGTTGGTCTACTATTATGCAGCATTATACTTTATTTCTAGTCCTGCCATCATATTCAATTGCTTGTATCTATCCATTCATCTATATACCTATGGATCAACCTATACCTAGTCTATCTTTCTATCATCTATCAATATTTGTCTTATTGAAACAAGAGAAGTTGGAAAATTTGTCTTTTAGCTTATGTCCATCTGTTATTTCTAAGCTATGTACTTCAGATAATTCTCACTCAATGCCAGTGTTACTTCATCTATCTTCATGGAATCATAGATTTCATCTAGAGTGAGACATAGAGGTTTAACCTCTTCATTTTATAGTTGAGGAAATGGAGGTACACAGGGGTGAAGGAACTCATCTAATGACATAAGGGTAGTAAGTGATAATGATGACATATAAAACCAGCCATGTCCCGTTAGTCTAAATGTGGAAGTCTTCTCACCCACATTCTAAGGCACATTCTAAGATTCTCTACAAGTCTAAAAACTTGCACACAGTGAGCTTGGTCATGAATGAGGTAACCTAATCATAAGGCCCTCTGACTACTGAAGAAAACAAGAATTGAAAACTACGTCCACTCCCATAATTCGTTTGAAACACAAATAAGCAATAATTCTACAATTTCTAGGGAGGCACTGAATGCTCAGAATGTGCTTACTGAAATGCAGGCATTCATTTAGAGTCATCAGTAGGATTAGATGCCATTTCAGCCTCCAAAGTAGCTACATTACTAATTGTGCCAAACTAACAAAGAGTCTATGAACAGACTAGACAAGAAGAAACACAGTAGACTAATTGGCAGTATTAAGTAGGAGCACAATTTTGTTGAGATTAGTTTGTGTCCACTGAGTAACTTTAAATGGGAACAAAGTATTAGGATTATAAAAGCGATTAAATTTCTTGTTTCCTTGTTCAAAGTTAGCCTTTAGGGAAATAACTTTTAAGTGTTAATGCATATCTCATTACAAAAAATGCTCTTAGAGTTATCATTAGAAGAAGCTAGGTGGGCAAAAGTACTGACTGAATTATAAAGACTTGAGTTCAAATTCTGCTTCAGACATTAGCTAGATGGGTTTGAGAAAAGTCATTTATTCCCTTTAAACCTGAGTCTCTTTATTTATAAAGGGGAGATCTTAATGGTACCTAACTCAAAAGGTTATTGTGAGGATCAAAAGAGATGCTAAATCTGTAGTTCTTTGCAGACCAGAAAGTGCTATATAAATGCTAATGATTGTTATTATAATTGTATAACAGAGTGGGAGATGAGGAAGCAAAATGTAGTAATCCATTGTTTAGAAAAGTGTCTGGCGCATGGTAGTGGTTTTATAAATGTTTATTGATTTAGTTATTAACCTTGTCTTTAGCTCAAGTTGATCCATGGGAATGTTTGTTGAGATTTAATCTGTGATAAATAAGAGAGAGAGCATGGCATAGTTGATAGAGGCTCTACCTTAGAATCAGAAAGAATTGATTTAAGTCCTGACCAATGATATAGTTGTGTCCGGGATCTGTTATTACTTGTGAAAATTTCCATATTGGGAATTCCACCTATGGACAAAATCACAGGTTCTCCCTTTCACCCACCCCTAATTGAAATGATCACTTCATCTCAGGCCTATCTAGTAAATATTAGTCTCTGTGAACACAGTATTTATTTGAAAAACAACATGGTTTAGTGGAAAATGCACTGGATTTTATATCAGGTGACAAGTTCAAGTCCTGGGTCTGACAATGTTCCTGACAATGAATGGATAATTCTCTAAAAACTCTCTGATCCTCGGTTTCCTCTTCTGCAAAAGAAGAATAATTTTTACTCTACCAACTTCATGGCCATTGTTGACTGAAACATTCTGAAACTAGAAAGTGCTATATGAATGTGAGTAATTACTCTCTGATCTTTATCATAGTCAAATCGTTTGCTGTTCTAATGGGAAATGCTGTTCTCTAGAACTTAATTATTGCTTGCCCCTCCCCTCCAAATTTAGAAGATGTCTTCATTTCCTTATGAGTTAGATTACAGATAAAAATATTTATAAGAATGAATTCAAACACAAACATCTAGGAATGAAAGCCAAAGGAGAAAGTATATGCAGTTTTGTCTTCAGAAATACAAATTTTCCTCCCAGAGGTCATTGCATTCTGTCATAATTTGATCAAAAGTAGATATTTGGTAGATTGTGACAATCCAGTGACTCCCTAATACCTCAAAGGATTGAATACAAAATCATCTGGGTTTTTTTAAGCCCTTCACAATGTGACACCTTCCTACTTTTCCAGTTTTCTTACACTTTAACCCTCTACATATTCTATGATTCAGTGACACTTGCTTTTTTGTGCTTCCTTAGACAAGACACACCCAATCTTTACTATTTTTCACTGACTGTCCCCCATCTCTGGACCACTCTTTCTCCTCACCTTTGCACTCCGAATTCCCTGGCTTCCCTCAAGGCTTAGCTTAAATCCCAACTTTTTCAAAAAAGTCTTTTGAGTACATGGACTATGTTTCTTGTGTGTGTTTCTTTGTATCCCTAATACTTAGTACAATGCTTGGAACTTAGTAAATCTTTAATAGATGCTTGTTGATTTCACTTGTCTGAACTGTTTTTAAAATACAAGGAAAAATGACGTTTTATGAAAAAAATATACAAAAAAATCCCCACTAATTAACAGATTACCTAGAATAGAAAAAGATCCATTTTTAAAAAGAAAGAAGAACCCAAAGACACATTTTCCAACTGGTTTCCTTGCAATAAATTGTAGTGGATCTGAGATGTAATGATATTTTACCTAATTTAGGCCATGAAGCAGTTGAGAAGAATCCTGAAAATGAGAAAGCAGAAAGTTCTCATTTAGAAAGACAAGTCTTTTCCAGTGGCCCATTAAGTTAGCTTTAATATCAACATCATTGCCTCTCCATTTCTAATTGAAATTTAATATTATCATTCATGTCTATGTCTCCACCTGTCTCTATGTCAGTTTCTCTACATCCCAGGCTTTTTCTCTGTCTCTGTCTCTGTCTGTCTCTGTCTCCCTCCCTCCCCTCCTCTCCTTCTCTGTATCTCTCCCTCTCCCTCTCCTCTCTCCCCTTTCCTCTCCCTCCTCCGTCTCTCTGTGTTTCTGTCTCTCTCTTACACTCTTTCTCACTCTTGCTCTCTCTCACCTTTTTTCCTACTGAGCCTTACCATAGGTGTAAATATTTAGTTTCTGAGCCCAGGAAATTTCTTTCAAAGAAAAAATGTCTGGCAAAGGAAACTTGATTCATGCTGTCATTGTGTGCTGAAATTACTTCTGTTCCCTACCTATCAATCTCTGCATTTCTACAGTGCCTGTCACTGTAGGAGCCAGGCACTGAGATGGTGATATTAGAACAGAACAAAAGGCAGATCAATCCCCGCCTAGTATCTGTCCCAATGGAGCCAAGTCACATGTTGTAGAATAGGGAGAAGAGACAGAACTAGGGGAATCCAGGATTATTTTAACATTCTGGGGAAAAGAAAAAAGTTTTACACACTAGAGTGTTGAGTAAAAAGTTGTTTGTTTTTTTGATTGCACAGAGTTTTATCTTTAAAATGTACTGCCTCCCAGCAAGTAGTGAATAGGATATTGTAAAATTTCTGAAATAATCAAGACTCCCCATGCAAGAATTTCTTTGCATATTCAATTCTGCATACTGATTTTAGAGCATGCAACTGGAGCAGCTTGCCATCTTTTAGGCAATCTAATAGGATTGTTGTGATGTGAAATGGATGTGAGTCATGATATGCTATACTTTCTATAAAAGTACAGTCTAAAATCACCCAGGAGTCGAAGGAGAGGTATGTGATGAGTGAGAACAGGCTATAACATTACAAATGAGGAATTATTCAGATGAAATGGGGTCATGGATGCTTTTAATGAAGTGCATGACTTGGGAAAAGAAATGGGCAACTTATGTTACAAGATGGACAGAGTTCTGATTTGGCATCTGTGCAATGTCAAGAGAATTCAGGGAAGATCCCCAGAATGATGAATGGATCCCCTTTCATGGATTTATTGGGGCACATAAATAAAGGTCACATGGGATGGGCAGACATAGTTGGGTTGCAATATACATTGACAATGAAAATGCCTCCGTTAGTTGCATTGAAGTGTTAGAGACCTTTCAGTGTTTTCTCCTATTTATGCATTTGACATGGGTTGAGTGTACATAAAGAAGATTTTCACATTAACTCCATGCACACCTTACTGCAGGTAGCAGCTCTGCTTATTTATGTTTGGTATGCCTTGAAAGTACAGTCTCTATCAAACAGTACACAAATAATTGGTGGTTCAAAATATCTAAAATCTTGTAAAGAACCTTCCTGATCTTGGTCTTGCTTGATCACTGCTACTACTATAAAATCCAATTAAATATAAATCTCCATTATCCTGGCAAGCCATTAGAGCTAAAGAGGCATTGATCTTGGAAACTAGGGTCAGCTTCCATAAGTCTACAAGCTGACCACATACCAAGAAGTGTGTTTCAAGGAGGAAAAAAAAAAGTAGTCAGCATGACAAATTACATGATTATGTAAGCAAAAGTTTGTGATCCTGAAAATTAAGATGACCCATGGAAGCTAGAAGTAAATATTCCATTCACTTGATAGATGTTTTACAGAGGCATCTAGATGATGCAGTGCCCTGAATCTGGAGTAAAGAAGACTTGCATTCAGATCAAGCCACAGATACCTAAACAGCTGTACAAACCTGAGCAAATGGTCTCTGCCTGACTCAGTTTCCCCAACTGTAAAATAAGCATGATAATAGCACCTATTTCCCAGGTTCATTGTGAGAGGCAAATGAGATATTTGAAAAGTGCTTAGCGTGTTGGTTGGCACATAATAGGCACTTTATAAATATTTCTCTTCTTTCCTTCCTTCCTTTCTTCATGGAATACTAGTCTAACCCAAATTCTTCCTGTAGTTCCAGTAATGAAAGCATATTTCATTTTTGAAAATTAACTTGCTGTAGTAAATAGAATACTAGATTTAGAGATACAAAAATTACAATCTCAGATTTTTCACCTACTTTGTCTGTGATCTTGGATAAGGTATTTCAGCTCTTAGGAATTCACCTTCATTCTAACTAAATTCTGTAATTTATTGAAATTATATGAATACTTCAAAGAGCTTTGCTTTCATCAGTGTAGATCCTCCCTCCAATGCAAAACATAACCTATCTGAGACTTTATGAATGATTTTCACAATTTGCTGTGACTAAGAAATATTACTATTTGATGGAGTCTCAAGTGATGAATCTCTTCAGACTCACCAGGCAATAGACATACATTCCATTCCATCAAAACTCTTTTAGAAAACACCATTTTGGGGGTGGCTAGGTGGCACACCGGCCCTGGAGTCAGGAGGACCTGAGTTCAAATCCGGCCTCAGACACTTAACACAAAAAAACTAGCCGTGTGACCTTGGGCAAGTCACTTAACCCCGACTGCCCTCCAAAAAGCAAAAAAAAAAAAAAAAAAGAACACCATTTTGATACAACTTCTTTGCCTTGTATTGATCTGCAATTGACATGTCTTGGTCTGCTCTTGACTTCTACGCTATAATAAGATGCTAGAATATTTAGCAGAAGTTGGAGATCAGAAAAGAAATAAATTTCTCACATTTTCTCAGAAAGGCAAAAAAAAACCTCTCCAGCACCCTATACCTGTGATCAAGGGGATATGATGGTAGCTGGGTGGTATAGTGGATTAAATGTTGGGCCTGGAGTTAGAAGACCTGAGTTCAAATCTGGCCTCAGAGACCTTAAGCAACTCGTTTAACATGGGTTTGCCTAAGCTTTCTGAACTGTGAAATGGGGATTAAAATAGCATAGACGCCCGTCCCAGAGTAGTTGTGAGAGTCAAATGACATAATGACTGTAAAGCTCTCAACACAGTGCCTGGCGCACAGTAGGTGATGTATAGATGCAGATTGTCACTGTTAGTAATTATTTTGACAAGCTAAAGGGAATCTAGAGAAGAAGCACCCAGACAATGAGAAGACATAGAACTGTTTCAGATCAAGACAGGTGAAGGAATGATTATGCAGAGAAGAAAGAATGAGTAAATGAATGAATGAAGAAGCGTTCATTAAGTCATTTGTTGTTGTTCAGGCTTTTCAATAGTTTTCTACTCTTTGTGACCCCATTTGGGGTTTTCTTGGCAAAGATACTGTAGTGGTTTGCCATTTCCTTCTCCAGCTCATTTTACACATGAGGAAACTGAAGCAGAGTTAAGTGACTTGCCCAGGGTCACACAGCTAGTAAGTGTCTGAGACCAAATTTGAATTCATGAAGATGAATCTTCCTGACCCAGTCCCAGCAGTCTATCCTCTGTTCCACCTAGATGCCTTCATTAAGTATTTCTTAAGGACTATGCACTGTGCTGGGCATTGTGGGTAAAAATACAAAAGAGCAGCCATCCCTGTCTTCAAGGAGCTTATATTTTAATATAGGAGATTGATGGTAAGGGAAAGGTCTTTTGGTTTGAAAAGGACCTGTAAGGCCTTAAGACTGATACACATACCTTTTATAAAAGCTATGGTACTATTGATGTGTTTACTTCTCCCAGAGCAGAAGATGAAAAGTGGAATAGAGAAGAGGGAAGTATAAGTTGGCATGTGACTGGCATGTCTGCATGGTGATGGGAATGAAGCACGGTTAGAGATCTTAGTCCATCCAGACATGATGGGCTCTCATCAATCAGGACAGATTAGCCTCAGGGCAGAAGTTTGAGTGACAGCAGGGCCTTCTGCAGCAGTGGGGGAAGAGCAATGTGGAATGAAAGTAGTCAACATAAAACATGAGGTAAAAAAGCAACTTAGATCATATACAGCTCACTTTAAATGTTTGGTGGATTTTCATGGGAAAAAGGAATAAAATTTATTCCTTTCAAGGAAGAAGTCAGAACATTGGGCAGAAGTGGCTAGGAGACATTTTCATTTACTATGAAGAATTGTATAACAAGAAAAGAGATGGGCTGGTCATGTGGCAAGAGCAGAGGATGCAAAGTAGATGGCCAGAATGCTCTTCCAGTATTCTCATAATATTTGCAGAAAGCAATGGTGGCCTCCATCACATTGTCTGGAACTTTAGGGAGGACAGGGATGAGATGAGTGGGTTTTCATATCTGACACTGGTGAGAATGCTCAAATCAATGAGATCATAGATTTATTTGAAAATGAGATAAACATTGGACATAAGGAAGACCGTTCTAATTCTTAGACATGCCTGAAAATAGAACAAGCGATGTACATTATTAGGAATTCTTGAATACTCCATCATTGGAGATGAGAAGCCAGATACTTGAAAATTAATTGACAGAGAGGTCTTAGAGGATATTCATGTTTCATATCACAGTCATTATGTCTCATGTATTTGAACTAAATCAGTCAATGAGTATTTATTTATTAGGTGTTTCCTAATTATCAGGCACTGTGCTAAATGCTGGGGATATAAGAAGAGGTTAGGAAGCTCACAAAGATCTTTTCCAAACCTGCAATTTTATGATTTCTTCAACTCAGTTCTTAACATTTATTTTTTTTAATTCTAAAATTGATGGTGGCATGGAAAAGAGTCTTTTTTTTCATTGCATTTCCATTAGAAGGAAATTAATTCTACCTCTCCCTGTATATCTTTTCTCCATACGTTTATAATGGCCCAATGCCCAAAATACAGATTGGAGAACAAGGCTGATTAACTTTTGCAAGATATATAATTCATTCAGTGCTCAAAGAGTAATTACTTATATTCAAGGAAATGTAGCACGCAATTACAACTATAAGTTATGGTCTAGTATACTATAGAAAATTCCAATGAGGCAGCATGTTGTAATGGAAAGAACACTGAGCTTGGAACTTAGCAAGAGCCCTGGGTTATGCCTCTCACATATAATAACTGTGAGGACAATCACTTAACCTTTCTTGAGCCTCAGTAATTTCCTTATTTATAATAATACTTGCAATACATAACTTACTGGCTTATTGTGAATAAAGTTCTTTTTAAACATCTAAACATTATATAAAGTTGTTGATTTTGTTATTCTTGATGTAGTATATCAATGAGTTTCATACATATGTATATGTATACATATATAGTGTGTATATACACATACATATTTGTGAAATATATATAACTAACAGAGCTACTGTAAGCTATAAGAAGAACCATATCTTTTTATATTTTCCATACAATGTCTAGCAGATTATAAACATTCTGTAAATATTTAATGATAATAACTGTATTTTTGCTCAATATTCTCTTCTTTCTGATTTTACCCTAAAATTGAGTGTTCCAATTATATCTAACAGAAATAGAAATGAAAACATCTGTGTTATAAGCAAAGTTTTAGATGGTCATGTGCACCAAATCCTAGGCCCAGAATGGTTACTTAAGTATAAATTGAAATATATTGAACTTAGAATTTTCAACATTTGATGTGCCTCTATTTTAACATACATTATGCCTTTCCAATGTATTATGCAAAATTTTGCATTTTCCTTCTATTAAATGAATATGAAATTAAAAAGAACTAAAGAAGGGAGGTAGCTTGTCAATGACTAGCCACCTTTAGAGTTTTTGACCTATATCTCCAAACTAGCTATCACAGATGAGAGTCCACTGAATAAAGATGACTGCAATCACTCTCATTATACTCAGCCTTTATCAGCTTGGAGATGTCCTGGCTGAGATTTTGATTTCCAGGGAAAAGCTGATATTTGCATCAGGTTGCCCCTGAGCATTCTCACCATTTTTCCTTTTGGTGTTTACTTGCAGAATGGCCCCCACTAGCCTCTTGCTCTGGCAAAATGACAAATGCAAACTCAAAGGATGCTCTTGTTGCAGTTCTAATGGAAATATCAGTGCTCTTTGTTGCCTCAGAAATCTCCCTTCTGTTACTGTTAAAGAGTCCTGATTTCCCATCTCTGTAGGACTGTAGATTATGCAGCTAGGCTAAGAAGGGGATAAATTATTCACTCCTTCTACAAATGGACTTGCCTAATTGAAATGACTCCTAATAAGCAGAAATTGTTCTTTTGTTTTCTATTTGAAATTTTATTTGTAAAATGTTAAGTACAAAGGATGTCAGGGCTTTCCTTTCATTAACAGTATAAGTAGTGGGATAGAAAGCTACTGTAGGTTAAAGGTATACAGAAGTTTTCATAAAGCTAACTTGTCTCTGGAGCAGTGCATTTAAAATGGGAGAACATAGTCTTGACTCACTCCTTTGCATACTGTAGAAATCTGGCAATAAATCTTCTCTCTGTGGACAGAAGTTGTTATAATGAAGAGTTCACTAAATGGTTCTCCAAGAGGGAATCTGATCCTAACCCTGTCATTGACCACTTTTTTTTTTTTACTTTGGACAAGTGACTGTGACACTCTGAACCTGCATCAATTTCTCCATCTAAAAGGTATCTATATGGGCTGCAGAATTTAAATTGGTTGATCCCTAAAGCACCTTTCATCTCTAGCTATAAGTCTATATATAATGATAACAGCTAACAGTTCTATAGGCCTTTATGTTTTAAAAAGTGTTTTTGCATACCTTATTTTATTTGGAGGAGGGGAAATCTCCCTCTGACTTCTCCACAATTATTTATGGTATCTAAGGAATGAACAGTGCTCACTCTGCCCACAGAGCAAATGAAAAATCAAATAAATTACGTTGGTTGTAGGAAAGGTTGTCCACAATGAAGACTGAACAGGAAGAGGATAGAAGGAAGTTTTCTATCAGAAAGTAGATGAATGAATGAATGAATGAATGAATGAATGAATGAATGAATGAATGAAAATTTAACCTACTTCACAATTTTGCCTAAGGTAGGCCCTGGAGGAAAATCTGGCCCATTGATTCTATGACAACATTTTGTTCCAGTAACATCATTTTGCCTCAGTTAAGTAACTTAACTGAAATAAAATCTCAGTGTATTCCTTTATTTTATATTTAAAAGGGTATTATCTTTTGAATAAGTCTAGTTTTAGTTAGCTAACCCTAGAGTTTAAAGTAGGACCACCTTCAGTATAAATCACAAGCCAGATGCTGCTTCTTGCTCAGCCCACCAAAAAAGATTTCTAGCACTAGACTGGCCATTTTGGGGGCTACCAGTAACTCATTTCATTGCTTGGGGCTTCTGTCTTCTGTTTTGTAAAGTTAGAAGCTTGATAAAAATCTGTAGCATCAAAATGAAATAGAAATGGAAGCTGCTAAACTGTATATAAGGACCCTCATGGGAGCATATTGACATATAAAACTAAATATTAATATTTTCTGTTTTATTGTATTTTTATTTATTTTGTTGAATATTTTCCCAATTGCATTTTAATCTGGTTCAACTGTATCCAGAAGTATTATGGACCACATGTTTGATTCTCTGGTATAAATGATCTCAGGGATCTCTTCCAGCTCTAATGTGCTTTGATTCTGTGATTATAAGTGATACCCAGATCAATATGTGAACTGTAGGTCAGGAATCCCAAAGATGGAACACATTTCAGGCAATATATTTAGTTGAATGAATAGTGAAGATTAAAAAGCAATACCAGTTTTGCAAAATTGGAATCATCTATCTAGAACAGCAGTTCTAAACCTGTGGGTCGCAACCCCTTTGGGGGTCAAATGACCCTTTCTGAGGCGTCACCTAAGACCGTCAGAAAACACATATTTCCCATGGTCTTAGGAACCAAGACATGGCTCCTCTGTCCATCTCCAGGCGGGTCCGCCTACATGCAGATACGGCCACATATAAGTATTAAAGGGTCGCAGCATTAGGAAGGTTGAGAACCACTAATGTAGAATACAGTCAGTCACTTCACATGTCATTAAATTGAATATGCATATATGTATATATACATATATACACATATAAATACATGTAGACATACATATTATTTGTACAAATATTTGTACCATTACTTGTACAAAGATATTAGTAGATACATTATAAGAGCAAAAGAACTCAAAAAGCAAAGAGGGAGATGAGTGGGGTGATTAGAAATATAAAAACAGTCTTCAAGAATTTGAAAGGCTATCACATGGAAGATTTATTAAACTCGCTCTGTTTGGCCTCAAAGGGCAGAACCAGAAGTAATGGGAAGAAGCAATTTTAGGCTTGATGTCAAGGACAATGTCCTAACGATTAGAACTGTCCTAAAGTGAAACAGGAAATAATGGATTAACCTTCACTGGAAGTTTTCACAGACTGGATGACCACTTGTCTACTAAGTTATATTAGAGTTTCCTTCTGGCTATATGTTTTACTAGATGGCCTTTGAGATACCATCTAAGTCTAAATTTTATTATATGAAGTTAAAGAAAATGAATAAATATAATATACAAAATAAATCCATGATAGTTGGAGAAAGGCTACATTACTTGTACAAAATAAATGTAAGAAAGTGTGCATATATGTGTGTGTCTATGTCTGTGTATGTATGTATGTGTGTATGTATACTAACATTCATTTCTATTATATATTATTATTATTATGTGTGTTTGTGTGTATAATTCTTTATGTAACTGAACTTTTGCTCAAACTGGGTTATTTTGCAGACTGCTACATTTGCAGAAGGACGTGTGATTCTTAATTGATAGAGAGAATGACAGTACGAAAAGTTGAGCTCTGTGTGTATGAGAGACAGAAACATAGAGACAGAAAGGCACCAGGCCTTCAGGATCAATGAGAGAGGGTTTGAGGGGAGGGCTGAGAAAGATTTTGGAAGTTCAGACATGTAGCAAAACAGGAAGCCAGTTCCTTAAGCTGTCTTTCCCTCTCTCCTCCCTGTAATCACTCTCAAAGAATGTCTAGAATCTCATGTGTCTCCCTCACTGAAGGTAACTCCTCCCAAAAGTCTCACAATAATTCTGCTTCTTACATAGGCATGGCTAATGACAACATTCTCTCCACAAATCCAAAGTCAGGGATAAGAAACAACATTTAAATACCCTAGGTTTAGGTGAAAGTCCAGTTACATTTCAAATATGTGATGTGGTAGGGAGAAGGGTGTATAATTGCTTTCTCCACTTGCACGAAACATAACTTCTTTGCACATTATAGACTTTATGTGACCAAAGATAGTTATCAACTGGCCATGCTTCTCTAAATGTCATTAGACCTGTCCCCAGGTGACTCACAGAATACATGGTCAGGCCCATGTATAAAGCCTTTGCAACTTATTAAGAAAAGTAAAAGCTTGCACCTCACTAGTAAAGAACCTAGGGCCACCAAGATGGGCCATCAGAGGTAGACAAATATATCTCCACGAAGAAAGAGAAACATGAGGATCACTGTAGTGAACTGCAAGGCCAACATGAGTTATTATGTAGCCTATCTTCCTCTTCCTCCAAAGAAAACAAAATCCTGCCCAGTCATAGATTCCGACAGTAGAAGCATGGCATCTAGAACCAGGAGAAGATAGTCACATTGTTTTTTGTCTTGGCCAGACCACATCTCAAGTTTTGTGCTTAGTTCTGTGTGCCACCTTTTAGGATAGGCATTGATAAACTACAGTGTAGCCAGAGAGGGGTTATTGGGTTGATGAGGGGTCTGGGAATTATGCCATAGGAAGACTGCATGTCCTATTAATTATTAGCCTAGAAGAGAGACGAACAAGAGGTGAAAAATGTCTAGAAGTGGAAAAGTCTTTAAACTTATTTTTCTTGGCCACTTAGTGCAAAACCAGAAGCAACGGGTAGAAGTTACAGAGAGGCAGATTTCAGCTCAATAGGAAAATTTTTTTTCAACAATTATAATTATCCAAATGGGAAATTGGCTGCCTGGGAAAGTAGTAAGTTTCCCCATCACTGGGCATTTGCATGTTGAGGCTAAATGACTCAATATTAGGATCATAAATTTAGATTGAGAATGGAGTGCAGGCCATCTAGTCCCATCCTCTCATATTCCAGATAAGGAAGCTGAGGCTCAGAGAAAGTAAGTGATTCATTTGCTCAAGGTTATACAGGTATGATGTAGCAGAATCAGATATGAACCTAGGCCCTTTCATTCCAAATCCGTCATTCTTCCCAAAAGGCCAATCTGGGCTATAGGCTAGTAATAGAGATGAATAAAATATGAAGATTCCTATTCAGATATAGTTTGGATCAGTTGAATCCTGAGATCCCACCCAATTCTAAGGTCCCATATAACTTTGTGAAGAATATAAAGAAATATGGGAATATACAACATCATCAAGGCAAAAAGCAAAGAGTATTGTACATGTTAACTACAACTTATTATTTTTCTTCCAAAGACCAGTATTCTCATTGATGTAAATACTTCCCCCATTGATACGTTACAAGTCCTTTATTAATCTGTAAATGATATTCATGAATTACAATGGTTAATTGTAAAGATATATCAACAACTAGGTTAAAAAATGTATACTCCAATGAATCTGTGATCCCATTAATGAACACCCCAAACTGCTTATCTCTTAATCATACTCACACATGATGCTCCATCCCATTTAAATCTGCTTCATGCCCTCATGCAAATCCATCATAAGAGGTCCACACAACTTAGTGGAGCCTTACTCTCATTTTCTTGAAATTGCATAGATATCAGTAGAATGTATATAGGTTATCCTGAGGAAGTAGTGTGGTACAGTGAAGAGAATGGAAGATTAGAAATAATAGAGTCTGGGTTCAAATCCTGCTTCTGATCTTCTACCTATGTGACTTTAGGCAAATCAGTTAATTTCCCTCTATTTCCTATTTTGTAAAATGAATGGGCAGGATAAGGTAACTGCCAAAGCCCCATCCAGTTCTGAAACTACCCTCTATTGTCCATACAGAGGATAAGAGCTCTTATAGCTTCAAACTGCTATAAGACTTCTGGACCACCCTTCATAAAAATATTTGTATAGACATTAGGAAGGGATTTAGAGTACACTGTTGATAAACTAGCAAAATTATTTATATGTTTCTATTATACATCAAGTTCTTTTTCTCATAGTTATACATTTGTAATAGATTTTAAGTGAAAGAAAAAAAAACATGCCAAATAAAAGAGACCTTTGAACCTATTACTTGATTTTACTTAATCTGCCCTGTCTTTTCTCTCAGTAACCATACATTATAGAAAATGAACCATTTTCTTTACAAGATGAAAATGAGAGAGGGAAAGGGACAAGGTGACTAAGGAGCCAAGCACAACACACCCCTGCTGGTTCCTCTGCTTTAGCACACCCAAGGTGTTTGTGCATTGATTAGCACATTCGCGGTTTCACATGGCAGGAAATTGCAGCATCCCCTTACCGGAGCTCTGTAGTAGATTATAGATACAAATTACATGTAAAATAATTTCTTTTCTTTACACCTAGAGGAATTGGGAGCTCCATAGTAGTGTTTCCCTTTGCTTTAAAAACATCCATCCTGCTAACTGAATAAAAGGCCTGCTTTTTAGCTCACGCTGAGTTTTAAATGTAACCTGTTATAAGGTGTTTATTCTCTAACGATTAGTTTCCATTAACATTAATGGGAATTGCCTAAACAAATTCTCCATGCACTGGCAGAAGGAAGGGTCTCTCCTCATCTTTCTTTATGAAAAATGTTCTCAGAGAGAATATTTGCCTTCATCTTAACTACCATAAAGATGATATGATAAGGTATACTGAAGTATTTTTTTTGACAGTAGTGACAAAGCAGATGGATATTGTATTCACATTTACACATTTAGAACTTCAATATTTCTGAAGCATTTCCACCGCAATGACCTTTGGGGTAAGAAGTCAGTAGTGGAAATTTTATTAACATTATTTTAACAGATGAGGAAATTAAGTCTCAGAGGCTAAGAGATTTACTCTAATAAGTGCAAAAACCAGAATGCGAATCTAGATCCCAAGTCTAGGGTTTCCTTCACTACACCGGACTTCCTCTCTCACAAATTAGTGACCTAATGAAAGCCATTATAGGGAACAAAAATGAACAGAGTAGCAGGTAGGAAAGGTAGCACAAAACACAATAGCTTCTACTGTATATATGATCTCATATGCAGAAGTTATATATGTAGTGAGATTTAAGAGATGCTTCAATATAAATCTCATTGATTCATAGCCTGCTCCGCTCCAGGGTCTGAAATTTCACTCTTAGAAATTCCTTCTTTAGAATGAAGAGATTGTAGTGCCTGTGGGGGGGGGGGGGAGGAAGGAAATAAAAAAAATTAACAGTCAATATTTGAATGTAATGAGTTTATCAGATTGTTTCCCCACTGACAAGGGAGAGTAGATTTTGCTAGGTGAATACCAATTCCTCCTAGATGAAAATGGGTCATTCTTTGATGAATCAAATATATCTCTACAAGAAGGCAACAGAAAGTCAAAAGAATTTGAAGATCCAAGTGTCTGGCTAAGAAAGATGAACTGTGTATAGTATGAAACTAATTTATTATAGGCTACCTCCATGGGAGGAAATCAGTTGGAGTTTTGAAGAACCAACAAAACCGATTCATCTACTTGACTTTCTGATTTTTACTGCATCTCAACACAGCTGAAAGATGTTGAACAGGGACAGATCTGTGATTTCACATTGTGGTGGTAATGTTCAGTCATTTCAGTCCTGCTGGCCTCTTTGGGGTTTTCTTGGCAAAGATAATAGAGTGGTTTACCATTTCCTTCTCCAGCTCATTTTATAGATAAGGAAACTGAGGCAATCTAGGTAAAGTGATTTGCCCAGGATCACACAGTTAGTCAGTGTCTGAGGCCAGATTTGAAGTCAGTAAGGTAAATCTTCCTGACTTCAGGCCCACCACTCTATAACCGTGGCTCCTGGTTGCCCCTGTGATTTCATATTGCGATGCTTATTTAAGACACCAGAACCCAGGGCATTCCACTTCAATGTCTGGTGCTACTTCTAAAGATCAATTTTGTTACTCGATTTTGCATGGGATTAGCATAATGCCATGGAGAGCAGTGGGCCCCTGAGGTAGGATAGCACTCATTTTTCTTTCTGTGTTACTTGTACAGATTATAGAATTGATCTGGTCTGATCTCAGACTACAGCTTTACAATAGGATGGATGACACCTAGCATTTACCCTGTCTGTATTCCACATGTATAGTTTTTTGCATGTTGTGTCCTCCATTTAGAAGATAAGCTCCTTAAGGCTGAGGGCTGTGTCTTTGGCTTTCTTTGTAACCTTACTGCTTAACAGCCTACCTGACTTTTGTTGACTGACTGTTGAAAGAGACCAGAACCCTCAAAATAGAAGGTAGTGGAGAGTCTAGAGCAGGGGTGGTGAACCTGTGACCTTAAGACCTCTGATTCCTTGGATATGGCCTTTTGACTGAATCCAAATTTTACAGAACAAATGCTTTAATTAAGGGGATTTGTTCAGTGAAGTTTGGATTCAGTCAAAAGGTCACATTTGAGGACCTAGAGGGCCACATGAAGCCTTGAGACCACAGAATCCCCACTCCTAGTCTAGAGCTAAGGTTGCCAAAGCTGGCAGGGTAAGTCAGCCCTCCACCTGTCTTTTTAGTGTATAAACTTCTTGGAAAAAGGGACTATTCTTTGTTTTTGCATTTGTATCCTCAGGACTTTGCAAGGTGCCTGGCACATAGTGCTTAATAAATGTTTGTTGCTTGAAAAGACTGAGATTCATTAGGGACTTGACCAAAGTATGTGTTAAAGCTAGGATTGTAACATAGGCCCTCCAACTTGAGATCCAGAAATCTTAGAGAAAAATGCTGAAAGAGGTAAAGAGAAACAGGAAAACAAAAATAAGTTTCACCTTCAGAGTTGTGTTGTTGGGTTTGGATTTGTTTTTGTTTTTTAACTTAGATTGGTTTATACATGTTTAAGGAGTTCACAAAGGAAAGGTCAGGTTTATACTGCCCATTATTCACCAATAGCAGCAAGAAGTTCCATCTAAATTAGACACTATTAGATACTAAAGATGAGGAATCACAAGCTTTTTCTACATTATACCTAGAATATTCTCCTTACCCCATCCCTACACCAATCGTAATCAAGAATGTTCCTGTACTTACGACAGTGAATGTTACCATCTTGGGCTTACAACTGGAGGAACTGGCAATAAAAGTTAAAGTGCAATGCCATTGTTAGAGGCCCAAACTAGTATAGATGTCTGGCCTATCCCCTTTCCATACCATCCTAAGTGAATTTTTCCACCCTTTGTTTTTCTTAAAGCTGGGAGGATAAAGAGGTGGGCCAAAACCATGAAAAGGATTTAATCGTGAAAAACTGGTTGAACTCCAGGGTAGGTTAAAATACATATAAATTCTTGGGATAGAACTTTACTTGACATAATTTCACTTTATTTCAAGAAACTGGGTACATTTTGCTGCCAACCATGGTTTTTTTTTTTGCATTCACATATACTCCTACAGTCCCCCAGGGAGCTATTTCAGGATACAATATGTGTTCTTAACTGGGGGCCTCTACAGTAAGAACACTTTTCCTTTATGTCAGTACTTCAATATGGGAGACATACAGAGAATTCTAAGGACAGAGGTAAAGTAAGAGTGAATTTTAATATGGAATTTCCCATTCAGATGGGCATGTGAATGAAGTTAGTGAAGGAAATATTTTAAATTAACATTTCTCACAGAAGGCCTGTTATCCTGTTTTTTCGGAGCCTTAAATTGGTCTTTCCATTATATTAAGCACTGAATAGACCAATATTGGAGGATTGTTTCAGGCCTTTATAATGAAGAGGTTCAAAAAGAGATGGAATTGTAGTGATCAGATGTTAGAAAATACCATCCAAAGGTGTTCTGTTTCAATTCAATTGAGCAAGCAAGTATTAAGCGCCTAATACATGCAAGGTATTACCCTAGACCCAGATACAAAGGTAAAAAAAAGTTGGCCTTGCTTTCAATGTACTTAACTTGGCCAACATATGATATAGCAAGTTAAATAAAGAAAAGTTCAGTAATAAGACTTGAAAAGTAGATGGGACTAAATTGTGAAGAACTTTAAAGGAAAAAAAGATAATTTATATTTGATCCTTATAGGTAATAGGGAGCCATTGGAATTTGTGGAGTTGGAAAGTGACTTGATCTGACCAGGATTAGTGCCTTAGGAAAATCACTTTGGCAGCTAAATACAAGAGAGTATGAAGTGAGGAGAGACTTTAGGCAGGGAGACCAGGGAGGCTGTTGCAATACCTGGGTGAGAAGTGATAAGAGCTGACAACCTGATGAGGGCTGTGTGAGTGGAGAGAACATAAGGTATGTGGTGAGAGGTGTCAGAAAAATGGAAAGAGCAAAATTTAACAACTGATTAGCTGTGTGAGGTGACTGAGAGTAAGGAGTCTGAAATGACATCAAGGCTGCCAACCACAGTAACTCAGTGCAAACAGGTGATTTCCTGGCAGTGCTCTCCATCTCAGTAGGGTAGTTTGGGGAGAGGTCAGCTAGTAATGAAGGAATGGAGGTCAGAAGGGAAACTAGGGTTGAATATATAGGTCTGCGAATCATCTGCATAAAGATTGAAAAATGACCACATATTTATCTTCTAGTACAAAAAAAAGACTCATTGATTCCAACTCTCCTGTTTTTATTGTTTGTTTGGTTTTTTTTAAAAATAATTGTAGATACCAAGAGAAGTTAGAGTTTCTCTGTAACAGGAATGCAAAGAAAAGACACAAAATTGCAAAGGAATCTTTAAACTTCTTAAGATAGTAAATTTTTTGAGCCTCTTTAAGTACTTAAAAAGCTTCATTTGAATACAATTGATGTATTAAATCCCAAACCTCAACAAGCAAGCAAATAGCAAAAGTTCATTAAAGTAAGTTCCCCAGGGACCAGTAGTGGGTAACACTTTATCAACTCTTTTTTATTAGATAAATAAAAGCAATAAAACTCCATTCCTCAGAAATCCAAACTCAGACTTTTCAGCTTTTCGAGGCAATCCTCCTCTTTTCAAGAGGTTATCTTCTTCCCTTTAGATCTTCCTATGAACTCCTCTAACATTTATTGTCTATTCAACTACTGTGGGCCTTTAGTTTATGTTCTCTTACAGTGGAATTAATCTTTTTTGCACATATCCTATCTCAGGATCTATTGTAGGTCTCTGAAGTCATTTTACAATATGCATTCCTATATGCCCCAAATATAACATCCTGCCTCACATACAGCAGGCCGCGGTAAATGTTTGTTAATGATGATATTAAGAGAAAGCCTTGCTTATTATAGCATCAGTACTTAGATGAATCAATGAGTACATTGGTGTGCAAACTCAGTCCCTCCAGTACATTCTAGTTTGAGTATCTTCCACAAACCAAGAGCTGACTATATCACCCCCTGTTTGATCAAGTCCAGAGTTTCTTTGTTGTATTCAGAATATAATATAAATTCCTCTATTTAGTTTTTAAAGACCTTCACAACCTGGAGCCAACCTATCTTTGCAGCCTCATTGTAAATCATTCCCCTTGCTGAACTCTAAAAGTCAGCCAAACTTACCTTCTCTCATTTCTTCAATTGCTACTGCCCACCACCCATTTCTGTCTTCACAGTGACTGTTCTAATGATCCCTTCTTATGCCTGGAATGCACTTCCTTTTTACCTTTGCTTCATACGTTATCTCTCTTCCTTCAAGACACAGTTCTAGCATCACCGTCTAGAGAAAGCCTTCTTGATCCTCCCTCCCCATTTCCAGTATTGTACTAATTTATACTTAATTAAATTTATGTTTTTATTATCTTTTTAAAAATTACCTATATATTACTAGATGTACTTGTTGTCTTATTAATTCTAAAGTAATATCTTTGTGAGCAGGGAATGTTTCTTTATGTGTATTTGTAATCCCAGGGTCTAGTGCATGGTAGATTAGATGAATTCTTATTGATTGATTGCAAAGTAGAAATCTGGCCACTGGCTTCAGTTTCATAACTGCAATTACAATGTATCTGCCCTTACTTCTTTTTAAGACCAATGTGAGTAATTCTTCCTCCCTCTTCTATGAATTTATAAGTCTAGACTGAAAGCATTTCCTTAACCTTTCCCCTAAAGTTGTATTTCTTCCCAGTATAACCATACTTTATCATACTAAGGAAAAAATCATCTTATGGTATAATAGAAGTAAAGAAGGTGAACTAAAGGGGAGGGGGCTTCAAATCCCCATCTATTACTTATGTGACCATGAGCAAGCCACTTAATCTCTCTGAGCCTCAGTTTCCTCATTTATAAAATGAGATATTTAAACTGAATGAACTCTGAAGTCCCTCCAGCAGTTCTAAACTTGTGACTCTATGCTTCTCTTTGAAATGTGTTCCACCCCTACAGAACAATCTGACCTCTTGATTTTTGATTTTGGTTGTCAAACAATACTGATTCACATCCCTAGTCTCTGCTTCCCCCTAGTGGCCAAGGATGCCTTCCCCCACTGAATATTAATTTTTAAAATATTATTAAAAACAAACAAGTCTTTTATTTGAGGTCTCTTGGATATGGGAGGATCTCGAAACTTATACAATAATTTTATTTTTATTTTTAGAGACATGATTGCCCTTCATATAGCCTTGGAGTCATAATTTTAATAAAAGTGGGGAGTGGCAAATAGTGGGAGCATCCGTAAAAACCATATCAGGCAGGTGGTACTAATTCAAACATATCTAACCTGTTATATTGTATATTCAACTTTTTATCTATTACAAGTTTGGAGAATCTAAATAATGGAGGCACAAGGCTTTATCTGACTACATAGAAAGAGATCACAATGCCTATTTGAGCACCCATTGTAGCATGTATCAGGCACGTAAGTAATGACAGTGATTTTATGTCTAAGGTACATTGTTTCACATTACACTTTTCAGTTACTGTTGAAGCTGGGTGCAGACTAAAGAACCAACAGTTTTCCTTTAACACAGTTGGTTGATAGTTGCTAGAACAAAATCTTTCTAAATGTCTTCCCTCAGATCATGTAGGATTTTCAAGGACAAATGGTGCTTCTTGTGCAATTTCTGCACCAAACACATAAAGTAGAAGAAATTGTACTAATAGTGGCCAATAGAGAAATATATGTTTGGGCTGATGGATAGGCAAAATGTGGGCTTAAGTCTAAATGTATTTAAATTATAAGATCAACATATATCGGTGAATAGAAGTAGGAAAGTTTTCTGATTGGTCATATAAAGTAGATCCCTCCTTTTTCCTCCAAGGCCATCAAAATCTTTACAAGAAAAAAATATGTAGGTCACAACAGAAGAACTGAGATTTATATAAAAACAATCTATTCCAATATAAATCATAGGATTATCGATTCAGATTTGAAAGGGATCTCATAGACCATCTAGTCTAATTCCTATTATTTACCGGCAAGGAAATTGAGGCTGAGAAAGGTTAAGTGCTTTTCCACACACGAATTTTTTTTTAAGTACCAGTCACTATATGCCAGATATGCCCTTCACAACCACCATAGTAGGTTGTTGCTAGTACTATCCCCATTTTATAGCTGATAAAGCAGAAACCAACAGACGTTAAATGTCTTGCCCAGGATCACACAGTCACTAAGTGTCTGAGACTAGATTTAAATTCAGATCTTCCTGACTCCAGGCCCAGAACTCTATCTATTGTTCCTCCAAGAAGAGGAGATAGAAACCATTCTGCAGCTTTCTGTCAAAAAGAGTAGAACGTGTAATTGACTCAAAGAGATCACAAAGATGCCTGAATTTGTGGTGACTATTTCATAATTTAGTAATTTCCTCTTGGAATGGGTAGAACTCTAGCCAAGGATTTGTTTCTCTTTTATCAGTATTTCAAAGACTTTTCCTGGCAGGTCCTTTTCCGTTGCTATCAGATCTATACTTATAATACTTTATTCGCTGTGACATTTTGTTTTATCGGGATGCAGGATGAGCGCTCACCACTAAAGCATAGATTTTGAAGTTAAGAGATTTATTGCACCCATGCACTAAGAAACAGGATTACCTGGAAAATATATATATGTGCAGACAATCTACCTAGACTTACAATATTAATAAAACAGATTTACCTTCATAATAGATATGAAATATAAATCATACTTGGGAATTTATGCTACATTAACATCACATGAAACTGACTGAGTTTGGATAGTAATCAGTCTCTCCATCTCCTTTACCCCAATCGAGATAGTTTATGGTATTATCATTCGAACATTTTTTGCAAGTTTTTGCTAGACAAATTTAGAAATGAACAAATCTATTAAAATATAAATCCCCAACTCTTGTATTTTTTTTCTCTATCTAGAGTTTGTGGTCTTGAATCATTTGAATGGGCTGTCTGTACTAGATAACTGCCAATTTTTCATTTTGCTATCTTTTCAATTTTGTCCCTCACTGCTCTCCACTGTGAGGCTTCCTTACCCTTAGCCAGGCCAATCTTATTCTCTGCAGACTTATGCCATTCTTATCCTCAGCTCCCTGATTTTACTCCTACTGCCTGTGGAATGTTTCATATTTCTGACCCTTACCTCTATTTATCCAACAATGCTGTTCATTGTGGTACAGCTGAGAGAACATTGGACTTGGAGTCTGGAACACCTGGGTTTAAATCCTACAACACATTTAAATCATGTACCACACTTACTGGCTGTGTTACCCTGCGCAAGTCACTTAATCTTTCTGAGTTTCCTCATAGTCAAATGAGATATACCTACAGCTCTTTGCAAACTTTAAAGCCCTAAATAAATATCCGTTATTATTAGCCATCCTTCAGTGATTAACTTAAGCCTTACCTTAGTTATAAAGTCTTTTCCTGAGTATTCTGGCCTAGATTTTCCTCTCACTTCTCTGAGAGCTGAAGCACTCACTGTTTGTCTGACTTTTTTGCACTTTAATCTCAAAGCACCTTAAATTATTCACTGTTAAATGTGTTAATTCCTGTCTCTCTATTCAGACTATATGTAATCATGGACCTCGGATTATACTTTAGCATTTCTCACATAACTGAACATAATGCTAGTCCATAGCATTATGGATTATTTGCTTAGCAAATATTTGTTGGATTGGATTGACTTCCACATTGGGCCATGCAGACCTAGTCAGAAAGATTTTTCAAAATTTTCTCTGGTTGGTTATATCAGTATTGGAAAAATCAAGTGTGGATTGAATGAAGTGTTGGGCAAGGGAGAGTTGAAGGGAAGGTAAGGGGACCTCGACCCATAATTTCATCAATACAGAGAATTTACCAGTATGAAAACTCCCTTTACCAATGAAAGTCAGCAACTCATATATCAATTATAATCTTAGAGAACTGTCAGGTTAAAAGATTTGTCTATGGTCACTTAGCTAGTATTTATCAAAGGTAGGACCTGAACCCAGATCTTGCTTCTATTATCCATTCTGACATTTTGAAGATTATAGATGATTGATATTAAGCAAGATTAATGTTTAAAACAATTTAATCTTTAAAATAATGCTATTTTAAAAATTTAACATTGAAGAAAAAATTGAATGTGGAAGGACTGAATGTCTCTGATTTAATTGATAAGAGCAGATAATTTAACTCAACTTTATAGGTCTAGATTTTCTGTTAGCACTTTAGACAGGAATATAAATATAATAAAAAACTAACACATAATATCAACTCATTTTTATATAACTGAATCTTGATAAGTATCATTCTCATCTTTGCAACTTTGTGAAGTAGGTGACACAAACAATTATTATCATCCTTTTTTTTTTTTTTTTGGCATTCATGTCTGTGTTTTCTTCTATGCAGAGAACTGGTCATTCTCTGTGACCCACAGTCTTTGAGAGTTGCCTGCAGCCCTGAGAGTACATGTCAAAGGCCACACTTGAACCCAGCTTTTCATCCCTCCAAGGCTGGCCCTCTAGTCTCTGGGCTAGTGACTTCCTCTCTAGCTTTCCTTTCAGAAATGAGCAACTGATAAGAGGGGGAAGCTGAATGAAGCTCAGGGAGATTACATGTTCATAGGATCACATAACTAGGAATTGTCAGAGCTCAGTCTTGAACTAACTTTCTGACTATTTATATAAAGATTAATTCACTTTACACTTTACCACATTGGACAAGCAACTGCTCCATCCAGAGTTTTTTTTCCTCTATATTGGCATCTTAAATGGTGCTAATACTTTCCACTGCTGTTTTATTACCAGGCACTTATGTGGCACTCTACTTTTTCAAAAGTGCTATTTTTTTCCCCACAGAGAATTCATAAGGTGGAGTAGCATTTCTATAATATGTTCCTATGGTTTCATAGTCACCAACTACAGAGTACTTTTTAAAATGAAATTACAAGCTTTTTCTTGGGAGGCAACTTTTTTTCAAAATCAAATTTAACTTAACAATGCAATTCAAAAGTACTTAAGTGCCTACTATGTGTAAAGAAAGCAGTGTGCCAGGCCCTAGGGATGCAACAACAATGGACTCCCACTGTCCTAAGGGCATAGAACATGTATACAGAAAAGAAAAGATAATGTGGGGAAGGATAGAGCATTATAACTAGGAATATTCATTTTTAATTTTTTTACTAAACCAGAATTATTTATTGATAAAATGCTGAAGGGATTTAAAACAACACTTGAAAATAAAGGTTCTCAACAGTCACCTCCAGAGGCAGAGGCCAACTATATCTTTGTCAAAGGACACACTGAGATCTCAAGGGATAAACAAACCAAATTGCAGTTAGGCAAAAAGTATTTAAGTGTATGGTTTTCAGTTTGATATTTTAAATAATAGCTCCCCCTGAGAAGTTACTTAAATGAACACAGGTTTTAGGTTATGTTTTTCACTTTGCAAAATATTCATTAGGGGAAAAAAGCCATTTTATCCCTGCAAGAGTAAGACTGTGTTTATATGACCATGGATGTCACAAGTGGCAGTGGAGAGGCTTTTGTTGGTCATGGGTCAACCACAACCCATTACAGAGGAGAAAGCGCACAGAAGCAGCTTAAATTTAGTGATCTAATAAATGCATGAGAAAGAAATATAGACCCTATCAAGTAGCAAGAGGAGGAGACAACTGGCAGACAACCCTGATTATCTCTTGGTGGCCACATGATGTCAAGAGAGTAACAGGAAGGTTGTAGCAGATTGGGTGGACTCCTTATGACATTTGTGGGAAATGGACAAAAGTTGAGGTAATGTGGAAGAGTGAAAAAGCACCCTGAATTTAGAATAAGAAGACCTAAGTGCAAATCCTTCCTCTTCTGTTTACTGCCTGTTTGCTCTTGTGGGCAAGTGACTGGGTCTTAGTTTCTGCATCTGTACAATGAAGAGTGAGGTGACAGGGGGAGCTGAATGATCACTAAGTTCTCTTCCAGTTTCAAATATATGATCTGTGACCTGATTGAACCCCATAGGATAGCCAGACATGAATAGATTGCCATCTGCATCATTAGACATTGGATAACTCTAGAAAAACTAGAAGCAAGGAGGCCTCACTGTCATTGGTCCAGTACCTGTTTGCCTCTTACTGTGTGACTTTGAACAAACCACTTAACCTTCTCTAGGCCTCAACATCCTCATCTGTAAAATGGAGCCAATAATAATTGTACTTTCTACCTCAGGGAGTCTTTGCAAGGATTAAATGAGGTAATGTGTAGACTTGAAAACTGTCTTAAATCAACTATTACTACTATAGGGATCTAGATAAATTGTTAGATTCCTAAAATATTCCTATATTCTTTTTTTGTGATAGAAGCAGCATTGAAAATCTGCTTCTCTTCCTCCTCTTCTTTTTCCTCCTCCCCTTACATACCCTCTGTGTAGGCTATATGTACCTATCCCCATTTCTGTTCACCTCCCCCCCCCCAGAAATATAGGGAGGAAACATTAATATCTTTAAATCAGCTTAATATCCAGTTTGATATATATATTTAGGCACTTTACTATTTCAGTTCTTCCAGGAAGAATTGAATAGTTACACTGGACATATGTGAAAAAGTCATTAATTGCATTGACTCATCTTCACTTCAGTGATTTCCCCCTACTCCCCACCCCCACTAAAAATAATGGTCTAATAATTATGGCTTAACAGATTGACTTAACTGTTTTTTTGCTTATGAATGAAATGAGATGATTGCTTGGGGATATGAAAATAATTAAAATTACTCAGATCTTAAAGTCCCACATCCAAAGCTTTCCCTTCCGAATCATATAGATTATTAATTTGTCTATCCATTTTCCTTAAGTATATAGACAAGAGCATAGTGAGGTGACTGAAGGCCTCTTTCAGAACACTAGAACAGAACAATGTTGGGGGAAAAAGCCTGGACATATCAAACAGACCACCAACACCCTTAGTATTTAAGTCATCTGAGTAGGTAAATCATTAAAAAATAATGCTCATATAAATGCATTTCACTTTCATTTCTAATTAAGGAATGTCCTTTTCTTCCTGGACTTTAACCTAGCAGGGTATGCCTCTTCAAGAACAAGGACAAGCAACAAGAACAATAAACCACATTTAATGCTGTTATCTTATTCTCTTCTGCATACATAATAATGACTGTTCCATGTAGTGCTTTGTCATACTACCTGTTTGTTATCAATGATAACACAGGGCCTCCTTCCGCAAACAGGACCCATTTCTAATTTAGTGGGTGTCATGAAAGGTTAGGAGGTCACAGAGCTATTAAACATCAAAGAGTGAGACTTATGTCCCACTGTCTCTTAGGTAAGAAGGTGCTACAGATGTTGTGAGAGATGTGGAAACTGAGACCCAGAGAGAGTGAACGATTTAACCAGGATCATGCAACTAGTGTCAGGGTCATGATTTGAACCTAGTTCTTCTTGACTCTTAGCTCAGTACTCTGTTTAATATTTACAGAGTATTTATGTATGATATATATCCCACATATCCCAAGAGAATTTAAGATCTATGAGGGCAAGGATTTAATATTTGTCTAGTTTTACCCAGACTAAGTGTAGAGGTCTTTGCAATATTAAGCACTGTTTAATAATCAAAATGGACGTTGAGTGAATGACTAAATCAATAAATTACTAAAACTCCGTCTGGATGCCCCAGAAACATCCAGTCACTAGCTAGGTAAAATCCTTAGTTACTAAAGTTTGCAAAAACTTAGGCTTAGAGCAGAGGTAGGGAACTTGTGGCCTTGAGGGCACGTGTGACTCTCTAGGTCCTCGAGTATAACCTTTTGACAGAGTCCAGGTTTTACAGAACAAATTTCTTTTTAAAGATGATTTGTTCTGTTAATTTTGGGTACATTCAGAGGGCCACACTTGAGGACCTAGAAGGCCACATGTGGCCTCAAGGCCACAGGTTCTCCACCCCTGATCTAGAGTATAATTAGTACTTTGTCCTTAAGCAAATTATTTTAAATTCAAGATAAACCCATTACAACATTGTTGTAGAGGAACAAGGCTAAGCCTTTCTTTATACTCTTGAGAAGATTTGCTAGATACTTTGGGAGAATTGGAGCATTTATCATTTCAGTGCATGGGAAACATGCTATTGTAGAGCAAGATGTTTCATAATGGGTTTTTCCCCCATATTGAGCTCTATTCTTTGGAAGTTTATATTAAACTTACCTATCAAAGAGCAAGTTCATGAATTTATTATCAAATGATATCTATCTGAAAATTAATAAAGATCATCCTAATAAATAGTAACTCTTTTTAAAAATTCAGATTTTTTTAAGCCCAGAGATCTCTAATGCTGAAAGGCAGTACTGTGGTAAAATAAACTACTTACCATTGGATTGAAATTAACCTTTCATAGAAATGATGAAATTGGAGTAGCTGTCCTATTTTGTTTCCCAGATCGGCATGTGACTATCTTTGATAGGATAACAGTTTTCATTTTTTTAAAGCATACATCTGGGCCAAAAACTTTTCCCCTTCATTCTCAGTCAAAATTTAGCATTAGCAAAGCTGCCTCATAAATAATTCAACATTGCTATAAACACTGCTATTTTCTACAAGAAAATCTTTTTCCTGGGTCCTAGAAATAGTGTTTTTGCAGACCATTTTATTACACAAAAGCTTGCCACAGATTATTCATCAGAAGAAGAAAATCTAAGTATTCAGTAGTTTAAAAGGCAACATTTAAAAGACTTGCTGTATCAAGTGGGCCAATGAATGAAATTTGATTTAAAATGTTTTGCCTTTTAGAAAACCTCCAATCAAATAACAAGGAGGAGAAAGTGCCAATAAAGTTTTCAATACCTAGAACATCTTCAATGATCAGACTCCGGTTGAACTGTAGAACCTTTTCTTGGATCTAGGTGAAAACTTTAATGCAGTGGCAAGCTTCAACTAAAATAATTTGCACTTGTGGAAAAAAAAAGGTTAAATCCAATACAAATAAGTTGCCAAAACACAGCACATCTTGCAGAATGGAATATAAAGGAGTGATGCTCTAGAAAATTCAGTCTTACCAAAATGTTTCATTGAGCTATGCAGAAAGTTGAAAAATCGCAGATTATCAGTTTAATTCTGACAGTCTTAACGTTTCACATGAAGTTTAGTAAACTTTTAAGTTCTTCTCTCTCCTGTCTTTTCCTTTTTTTCCTCTTTCATCTTCTCCTCTCCTTTCCTTTTCTTCTTCTTCCTCATCTTTTCCTCTTCCCCTTCTCCTCCTCCTCCGCCATCTCTTTCTCCTCCTCCTCCTCTAATTTCTCTATGTGTGTATGTGTGTGTATGTGTTTGTGTGTTTATCTCTCTCTTGATATTATAAAGCTGAATCACTGAATTTTAAAGGTGGAGAGAAGCTCCATAATTTAGTCCAACTTAATTTTATAGACATGAAAAAGAGGCCTAGAGAAGTTGTAACCAGCCCAAAGTCACACCATTACTTTGCAGCAACATGGTAGCAATTACTACACATATTGGTTACTACAGAATAAATTCTGGTGATGTACTACCTTATTTTCTGATACTTACTACCTGTGTAACCTTGGCTTAATCTTTTAGGCATCAGTTTCATAGAAATAAAAAGCCGTAGTTTTAGAATAGGAAAAGCCCCATTGTAGAAGTTGGTATGTGACCCGAATCTCAAAGAAAACTAAAGGTGAAAAGAGACAGCATTCCAACCTTGGGGGTATCTGTTGTAAAGACCTAGAGATGGGAGATAATATGATATGTATGAGAAAAAATAAAAAAGTTAAATTCATCAGACAGCAGAATAAGGCTAGAAATATGTTGGGACTAGGATGTAAAAGGCTTTAAATGTCAAACAAAGACACATTGATATTTGCTCCTAGAGGTAAAGGAGTTGTGAGAATCCTCATGAATTTACGAAGGAGAGTAGTATGGTGCAACCTGAATATGACTTAATATAAAATGCCTCTAATACTTTCAGTAATAAACTACTATGGGTGGTGTTCAAGACAGATTTTTTCAGAGCAAATTTACACCTAAACACACACACAAAACACACTCACCCATAAACATACACACACATGCACACATGCATGTGCATAGTTATAATATAATGACATGTTTTCAGATTTCATGTTTTCCAAATTGTAGCTATTCCTTTTTTGATAATATAGTCCAAGGAGAAATATTTTAGTACTGTGATGAAAAAAATTCTTTTGAATTTAGAGAAATTTATTTTTGACATAAAAGACTGTGCTTTATCATAGAATAATAGAAAATATTAATTACCATTAAAATGGGATATAGAGGGAATTTTCCTCAATGAAAAATTTCTAAGGATATGCATTATGGTCCTTTACCCTTATTGGCTGAGAGAATTCATTTATATATTTATTGTCCTTATAGGAATTTTTTTTAAATGTGAGCTTGAGGTCTAGTAAATCATAGTTTTGCATGGAAAGAGGCATAAGCCAGGAGCTATATATAATAAAGCAAAATGAAGAGAAAAATGACTGGAACATTCAGCTGAGAAAGAAACTGATGTACTACTACTCACTGCCCCTAGGGCTTGTCTGTTTGCTCAACTCTACCAAGTGACCTGGAAGTCAAAGCAGAGCCACCAAGGAATATAGATGTGGGGTTGCTAAACTAAGGGGAAGAAATGAGAATAGGGAAGGGGGAAGTGAAAAGAAGGATCAAGCATATATTAAGTACCTACAATGTGCCAAGCACTATGCTATTAAGCACTTTAAAGTTTATCTCATTTCTCCTCACAATAACTCTGTAAGGTAGGTATTTTTATTATCATCCTCATTTTAGAGATTAATAAGTTGAGGCTGAGAAAGCTTCATTGAATTGCCCAGGATCACATAGCCAATAACCAGACAGGAATGCAGTTCTTTCTAAACCCAAGCTCTGAATTCTATCAACTACACCATCCTCTTCTGTATACATACAGATTTATTGCCTTCCTAAAGGTGGCACCAGAACTGAACACAGCACTCCAGTGCTGAGTGACCTGGGCAGGTTACATAGATCTATTCTTTTTGTTGTTCTCAACATGACCCCATTTCCCAAAGATTAGGAGAACACTTCTTGTTTTGGCTACCATGTCCAATTGTTGACTCATACTGGCCTTGAAGTCCACTAAAACACCTCAGTATTTTCATGGCAACTATTATTTAAACACATCTCGTCAACCTTAGTCTGCAATTGTGGAGTGTTTTTTTTATAACCTAAATATTGAATTTTAAATTTATCCCCATTACATTTCACCTTCTTATATTTAGTTCATCTCTCTAGTCCAGTGGTGTCAAACTCAAATAGAAACAAGGGCCACTAAACCATACATGAGGATCACTGTGGGTCATATGTTCATTTAGAAACTACACATTAAAATTACCCCTGTCCCACTGTATTTTATTCACTTTGTTAAATATTTCCCAGTTACATTATAATCAATTTCTGTCTGGGCATTCAAGAATACTGTAGACTACGTGTTTAACACTTCTGTTCTAGATTCTTACCTCAGCATACAGCATGTTAGCTTTATGTCATCTATAATTCAATAAGCAAACCTTCTGTTTCTTTGTATAAGAAATGGATAAAATTGATCAGCTCAAGAGACCAAGGACAGACAAATCCCAAGGACTTTTCACTATAGACATTTCAAGTTGAGCTTGACTGGCTGCTCTTTGGATTGGGAAATTCAGCTAGTTCCAAATGCACCTAACTATATTATAATCTAGCCTACAGTCATCTATCTTGTGTGTAAAGGGTAATAGAACTTTATATTTGGATTTAAAGCAAAAGTTTCAGATATGCAACCTGAAGGCCACCAATGGCCACCCAAATTAGATTAAAATGAAATTTGGAAATATTTAACAAAATAAATTAAAATACAATAAAACATACGTAATGTCAAATTTTAAGATTAAATCTGTATTTGTCCTATAGAGATTCTTATATATGGCTAAGTGGTCCCTATTTCTGGGTTTGAATCTACTGATCTAAATCAGAAATTCTTAACTTATGATCCTCCAAGGAGACCACAGAAAGATTTCAGGGGGTCTTTGAACTTGGATAAGAAAAAAAATCCTTATTTTTACTCATCATTAACTGAAATTTAACATTTCCTTTATGAATTTGAAAATATACATAACAAATATACATACATATGTGTGTGTGTATATATATATATATATACACACACAGAAAGTGACAGTGAGAAAAACATATGTATATACACACACACACATCCTATGTCTTCAAACAGAATGCCAAAGTGGTCTGTGACACAAAAAAGTTTATGAACCCCCTGATCTCAGTAGTCTTATTGCTATGTCAAAGTGCAAGGGCACTGAAATTGTTCTGCTTCTTACTAATTAATATAGTTTTTTTAATCATGCATATTTGTGACTACTGAATTAATACTTTAAATATTTATAATAGAGCTGTATTATGGAACATTGTGTTTACTATTTTTAAATGCCAAACTCTTTAATATGAATAGTTTTCTCACCAATGCTTTTAAGGATACTTACTATCCTGTCATTTCAAGAAATTTCTCCACTCTACATGGCAATTCCTTCTAGTTACCCAAAGATGCGTATTATCCATAGTTTAGTATTCCATCTATGTGTAACTGTGCCATGCGATTTTTGTCAGTATCCTCCTTAAGTCTGATATAGGCAGGGACGCGCCAGAGCTAGCTCTCGTTGGATCATGAAAGCCTATTACTGAAATTTCAGTGTAGGAATTTACACCTCAGCAATTGGCAAATACTATAAATAAAGCTTAATTTGTTGTTTCATTGATTGTCTGGACTTCAGAAAATGATGGAAATAATCTTAGTAATGAAGATTGAATCTAAAAATGTCCTGTGTGTCTATCTCTTTCCCAGAGATCCAGTTGTTAAATGTTTATTAGCATACCCATTGATAGAGGGGATATGTTATAAGATATACAAAGTTCACAAGACAGTCATTTATCTCAATATCGAATGCCTTCCTCTAGTAGCCTTAACATTGTGTGCCTACCATGAAGCATGTGAGCTGTCTGTATCTTATCTTTAAATGACTGACCCATCTTGTGTATGTGTGTATGTGATCCATTCTCCTGATGACATCCTTTGTACATTGATTCTCTTCAACTGAATACAGTAAGAATAATTTCTAATATAATATAAAAATAGAACTTGCTTTTATTTTTGTAAAAATGAATTAGGTACCCAAAGTAGTGGTTCCATGACCAGAGTCCACACTTAGCATTTAAACCTTTGCCTATCAGAACTTATTTTGGACACATGGTATATTTTAAAAGCATGATTATTTTCATAACTTCTAGATTGTTCAGAGAAGAGACGACATATGAGTGAGAAATTCAGAGTGAAAAAAGTCCTTTTGCAGAATATTGCATCCCTCATGGCTGTATGGGCAGGACTGGGTATGATGTCCAACCTCTGATATGATTTCAGCCAACAACCTTCACAGTTACAGATAAGATCACTAGTCAGTAATATCATTACTCTACAAATTTTGCTGTGAAAAATTCCATTTAAAAGTCAATAAACTCTCATAGGTTTGGAAAATGTGATGCAGTAAGAAAAAAAATCAGCAGTAAATATACATAGCCCAAAGCCTTTCTTAAAGATTAATGATTTTCTCAGAGATTTGATGACCTCAGATGAAATGTCTATCTGTTAATAATCCTAGGAAATGAACTGTGGGGAGGCTGTTGATGCCATACCCCTTTTTAATAAAGGAAAAATAATTATAGATTTTCCTTTTTTGCAACAAAATATTAGTCTTTTATATGCACTAAAAGGGAATGTTTTTGAATGGTTCTTCAGTCTTAACAAAAAGGGAAACCAATGACTGACTAGATGGCTGATATTTTAACTTGCAGAAGTTCTATCACGTTTGGTCATTGTGCTTGATTTTGCTCAGAGAGAACATGTAAAGACAAAAGAACTTTATAATTATTTTCCACCTCCTCAGATTATAGCATGTCATCCTTTTTTATCAGGCCAAGTTAAAAGATTGAGCTATTGAACTTTCAGAAAGCATGCAAAGCTGGTCTTCAAAGTTCGATTCATAGGCGATGTTACTAGACAGTGGCATTGGACATCTACAGGAGAGAAGAAATATTTTCAATTTGTAGTACTGGGCACTGTTGTATTTTTTCCCTGCAGCTGTTCAGAAACAGTGAACAAGCATTTATTTCATGTTTCTTATATACCAAGCACTGTGCTAAGTGCTGAAGATTTAAAGAAAAGCAAGAATATGGCCCTTGCCCTCAAGAAGCTCACAAGCTCCCATTCTAATAGGTGAGATGAAATATAAGCATATACATATATACATATATATTATAAGTGGAGAATTATCTCAGTGGTAGGGAAGGTATTGGGAGAGGAGGAGACTGGAAAAGAGAAACGTTTTTTTTTTTCAGAAATTGAGTTAGCTGATTTGAGCTAGTCACCTTACTGATAGCACTATATCTGACTATATACATATACATATACATATATATATATATACACAATATATTTGACTATATTGAACAGAAAAAATGACATTCCACATAATCCCCATTAATTTGAGAAGAGGGAGAAAAGAGATACTTGATTTAATTTTCATATAGCATCTTACAAAACACTTCTTATAACGTAGCAATTAATAGCAATTATTCACACTCCCCTTTCAAGTAGAAACATCGAGGTACAAAGAGCTTAAGCAATTAATATCCATGTTGGACTTAAAAATGGTACAGAGAAAATGTTATTGTTGTTATTATTGTTATTATTGTTATTATTGTTATTATTATTGTTGTGGTTTTACAAATGCAACTCCCCTTGAGTTACTTTCAGTAAATTGTTTCCATCAAAAATGTATCAGTTTTATTACTGTGATATTAGCAATTTCATATAAATGTGAACTTTATATAAATATGAATCAAAACATTTTAAACCCATTTTTGACTACACTTCATTTTGTGTCAAAACACTTCCCAAGTCCAGAGTAATTTTAACCTACCATTTTATAGAGCAGTGGTCCAGGTTTCCCTTCAAGTTCTCATGATTTATCTTTCTGTATTCCTAATGATCACATTAAGTAGTCATCAAAATAAATAAATTTGTATGTGAACCTGGCTGACATTTTTAGAAAGAGGGCACTTTTTAAATTAAAATATCTATTATTAGAATTAGCATTCCCTGGAGAAAAGACATCATCATTTGGGCAGAATCACAATGCCCCTGTTGTGCTTACCTGTTTGATTTATTATCCTAAAATTCATTTATCCCTCCCCTTTTATTATCTCCTCTATAACTGAAATGATTTCTGCTCTTGAGGTTTTATTATATAGGAATAGGAAAGCTCTCCAACAGGAAACATTTTTTTTTTAAATCACTTACACTACTGTCCCCAGCTCCCAGGTATATAGATAGCCATGTGTAACTGTCTATACTTTATATAATGTTCCAGAAGTTTACAATCTCAGTAAATAATATGCAGTTCATATTTATTATATCATCTCCTTTCTGAAACAAATGAGTGCCTCAGGTAGTTTTGCTGTGTTGAAATCTATGCATCTATTATCTAAAAAAAATAATACTATTTCTGGATGGAGAATAAAGTACAGAATATTTGCCATAATTTATAGTTCAGAAGGGTCTTTATATATATCAGATAAATACACAGATCTTTAGCTGCAGGGCTATATTGTCAATGAAAATGATACATTGATGGACTATCTGAAACCCTTTGGCTAGTCCAAGAAAGGTCCAGGGATCATTATAAATATATGCCTTTCCATGCAAATGTATCAAGTAGGTGGGGAAAAACACTATAATATTCTGGGAACTGGAAAGGTGTGTGTGTGTGTGTGTGTGTGTGTGTGTGTGTATGTGTGTATCATAGGTTTTCATTACTTCTTCAGTATCATATCCTTTGATAATCTAGGGCAATAGAGCATAACAGTAACATGACCAGAGCTGTGGTTTATGTCCTTTCAGCTACCTGGTGTTCAGCACTGAAGATAGATTACCAAATGTTGATGGAAGCAGACCAAGAGGACTCTTTGAGCTACAATCATTGCTTAGGGAATTGAGAATCTAATTGTGAGAAGTAGGGAATTTAAGTCCCCAAAGCTTAGAGCCAAAGTCCAAGGAGAGAAAGGCAGCAGAGTAGTAAAAAAAGCATTGTATTTGGAATGAGAAAACCATAATTTAAAACTTGACTCTGCTATTTACTATTAATGGTATGTTGGGCAAATCAACTTTTCTACTTCTCTCCTTCCTCATCTCTAAAATGATGTTGGACTAAATTTCTTCTAATTATGAATATGATTGACAGTGTGACATAACAAGTTCAAAACATAGTTTCTGGGTAACAAATCATTTTATTAATCATGCTAGTATATAATTAATAAAAAGAGTCAGTAACACTGTCAAATGTCAAAGACCCCTCACGGAACCCACTCAGTGCTTATATACTCTTGGAAGAGTGGGTGTTCCTGAGGGTGACAATTGACTCTGGTTAACAACTAATGAGAAGAATGAATATTATAATGAGAAGTGGACCTATTCTAATGAGTGACTGGGGATCAGTGACTCTGATCATGTTATTTACTTTCAAATCATCCCTAGCCTTGGGCAATCTAGGCAAAGAATCAGCACTGCTGCCCAAACCTGCCTGAGTGGAACACAATGAGCTGGAATTCACCTTAAATTAAATTTAAATTAAATTTTTAATTTTAATTAAAATTAAATTCTTTGTAAAGTTCTCTAGTTGGGTGAGACAACAACTGCCCTTAGATAAGATAGTCTAGGTGAGGTAATTTTGGGGGGAAAGATCAAGAATCTCACCAATAATTTGTTAATTAATAATCATTTCTCTGAACAGAACCAGAGAATTTGAGAGTCAGAAGTGGCTATTCCAATCTATCCATGAAATAAATGCCTCCTATAATCCGATCCAATAAACATTTATTAAACTCCTACTATGTGTCAAGAATTAGTAAATGCTGGGGATACAATTAATAAAAATAATGACAGTACCTTCTTTCAAAGATTTCACAATTTAAAGGAGGCAGGGTAGTAGGAAGGGCATTGGAAGGTAGCAGACCTTGTGACATCTTATTCTGTGAAGTCAAAACTAAGAAAAGGAGCAAGTGCAAAGGGAAGTTAGCTGACAGTTCAGCTTCTGCTCCCTATAAAGGAAGGCATTGGGGGGCGGCTAGGTGGCGTAGTGAATAGAGCACCGGCCCTGGAGTCAGGAGTACCTGAGTTCAAATCCAGACTCAGACACATAACACAAAAAACTAGCTGTGTGACCTTGGGCAAGTCACTTAACCCCAACTGCCCTCCAAAAAGAAAAAAAAAAAGGAAGGCATTGGGAGGAGTTTGTTGTCCTGCCTTCCAATCTGAGGGAGGTGATGTCAGTCAAGGCTTGAGTTAGCTGCATAGTAGTAAGTTTAGAAGTAATGAACTTATCTTGGGAGGAGCATCTTGTTCAGTGGTGTTGAAACCAGGAAGAACATTAGATGCCAAGTGGAGTGAGAGGGAGTCCTGGCATAAGCAGTCCACTGGCCTCTACTCAAAGAAATGGAACCCATAATCTCTGTAGGAAGACTGTCCCACTTGTGGACAGCTCTATTTGTTAGGAAGTTCTTTTGTTTCCTTCTTTCCCCTTATATCAGACTCTTAGTAATTTTTACCAAACCATGGTTTCTTTCTTCTGGAGCAAAACAGAACAACTCCAGTCATCCTACATGGCATTTCTTCTAATACCCAGAGGCAACTTTCAGCTCCCTTCCTTTCCTACCATTGCCTTCATTTTTTCCTCTCAATATTCTTCTCAGTTCTTCTAATGGAAGCAGTCAAAGGTGACTAACAATATCTATGAAGGGTTACAATTTTGGAATATTTTCATAGGACAAACCTTTCCTTCAAGAGGTTGGATAGATTTCTAGTTAGATGCCACCTCTCATCTAGGGTTCAACAGTGGTACTATCCAGTTCAATTCAACAAATATTTATTAAGTGTCTACTATATTATAGGAACTGTGCTAAGGGCTACAGATACAAATCAGATGGAGGTCTTTCCCCTCATGGAGCTTACTATCTAATGGGGGAAGATAGTACATGAAGTGAAACAGGAAAAGGGGTGGGGGTCACTAGGTGGTAAACAGAGTGGGGACATTATATGCCTTAGAATTCAAACCAATCAGACTTGCAGATGCAAAGCAGAAAATTAACTGCAAAGTCTGGGTCCTCTACAAAAGAAGGCTTTGTCAGATGTTTAGTGCTCCATCCTCCAGCTCTCCAGTTAGAGAAGAGAGGAAGCTGAGGGAGTTTTTTGAATGGTTTGAATTGTATGAACCTGCAACTTCATTTGAAGGGGGATTATGACCAAATTTCTACTGACCAAGCACCTCAAAGCAGTGAGGTAGATATTGTTGTAATGTTAAGGCAATATTAAAGAATATTAAGTAAAATTTGTCATGTGTAGACATGAGCACAAACTATAACATAAAGCCATCTTGGAGACTTACTTTAATCTTTCTGTCCAGTTATAATTGAATGTTGCATCATTGATCTGAGTAATGTCTGAGTTTTAGACAGAGCATACTAAAAGAAGAAATAGCCTACATTCCAAAAGAAAAGTCAAAGATTGAGAGTTCATAGATCATAATGAGACATAGATGGGCAGACTGGCTACCTTTGCTAAGAGGGATGCTCTAATGATCAATTATGTGTCCCTGAGCAATATAAATTAAAAATATCCTAAGATCATAATAGTGGCTCATAGGTATGTGGGTTTTAAGGTTTTCAGAATATTTTTATGTTACCTCATTTGAGCCTAACACCTTACCCTTGAACTATTTTTTGATATTGTGTGTCTGTATATATATAATATATAATAATATAATTGATATTATTTCCATTTTATAAACACAGAAACTAAGATTCAGAAAGGTAAAGGCACGTGTCCAGTACCAAACAACTTTTAACTATCTCAGGTGAAAATTGAATCTAGATCTTCCTAATCCTAAATTCAGTGCTCGGCTGTGCTCAAGGTTAACTAGGCCAACCAAATAGTACCTTTCATAAGGAAGGAAGAGAAATGAAAGAATCATTTTTTTAAATGCCTACTATGTGCCTCTGCTAAGCATTTTACAAATATCCTTATTTGATCCTTACGACAATCATATGAGATAGGTTCAGTTATTTTCACCATTGTACAATTAGAGAAATTGAGGCCTCTAGAGGTTAAGTGACTTGCCCAGCAGCACACAGCAAGTACATGTTTGAGGCTGAATTTAAACTCAAGTTTTCCTAACTCTAGGCCCAGTGCTGTGTACACGCTACCACCTATCTGATGCAAATAAATGCTCTCAACCTGTCAAGGGAGTGAAAAAAGAAAATTCCCTCTGCATCTTCCTCACTTTAAATGAGGCCTGACAAGTCTAGCTCCTGCATTACCACAATATCTACACTGCCACATGGGAAAAGTTAATTCTATAAAGACCCTTCCTAGGAAAAGAAGTATGTCCTGAGGTGAGAGAAATATGTAAATAGACATTAATAACATGTAATATATGTAAATGTAAATAGACATTAATAACAACCATACAATCATAAACACTGTCATCTTCCCTATTATCTTACAATCCCTTTGGTTAGTACTGATAGTACTTAAGGAAGGAGATTCCATGTGCATGGGCAGAGCCCAGTGAGGTAAACTGGAATTTTTTCTTGGAAGAGTTCTGGAAAAGAACTGAATTGTTTATGTCTATATTACTAGGCACTTGGGACAAGTGCTTTGTCATTTTATAAAAGCAGGGGTTCCTAAAATAGCAGAAAGTAGTAAGAAATTTGTCTCTGCACTTACCAGCAGTGTGGAAATCCCAAATAACAAAGGATCTCAATTTCAGCAGGTGTGGAGGAGTAAGGAGCTGTGTTAACGACCTGCAGTGACTACGCCAACCTTGTATTTCTGCTACTGGCATTCTGCAGCAAACATGGGTTTACAAGGTACAAATTGATCTCCCCATTGTGGGAAAAGGCAAAAGGCGTGAAGAGCTACCTCCATGTTTTCCAGCTTATTAGGAAAGATGGAGTGTCCTCCATTAAGTTGGTGAAATCAAAGGCAAACAAAGAAGATAAAGTCCATAAAGAGAGAAAAGGGAATCTAAAACAAGTATATGAAGGTCAAGAAATTGGAAATTAAGAGAATGCGAGACAATAAGAAGGGATGCAGAAGTACATTCAGCAACAATCATTTATTAAAAAATGATTATGTGTAAGGCATGGTTCAAAACCCTTATTATTATATCTAGATAAAAAGTGACATGGTCTCTGCCTTCAAGGTATTTATCACTCACTGGGTGGCTGGAACTACATAAAAGGTAAGAGGAAATTTCTATAGAGAATGATTCTATAATCCCTTGTAAGGATTGTTGACCAGAAAGAAAATAGTGGTTCATGGGTGCCAAGAAGAACTAAAGCATTTACTGTTGGTCTTAGAAAAGGCGAGGATCAAAGGAGAGATCTGCATCTTATAACTCCAAGTCCAATAACTTTCACTATATGCAATCTGCCTATTTTGTCCACAGTGTTAAAAAGAAAAAGACGTAGAGGAATTAGTGAACTGAAAACTCAAGCTAAGTTAGCAGTAGTTTGTGACAGGCAATTTTTTTCTGTTTGTCCTTCATTTTTTAAGAGGACCATGGCCATCTGGGAAATGATGACATGACTTACAGTTGACTTTGATTTGAGTGAGAGAGGGTTGTGCAAGGTCACCTACCTCACTTTCTTCTCCAGAGCTATCTGAGTTCAGTGGCCAGATATTCATCAGGACTACTGGTGATGGTCTAAGTTGCATGGGGAGACCCTGGCACTTTTAGGCTAAGACCTTTTCAGGTTCTCACTTTGAGGGAGTGCCCATTCACTGAAGAGGCCTCTTAAAAAAGTGAGTCAAGGGATGGCCCCTTTAATTTAAAAAAAAAATCAAGTCTGGGAGGTGAAGACCCTCAGGGATGCTAAAAAGCTACTGCAATCAGACTGTACTGATGGAAGAATAATTACCATTCTGTCCTGGTCAAACCACAGCTAGAGGATGTGGTTCACTTCCTGGTACCACCTTTTTAAGGAAATATTGACACATGAAAGCCATCTAGAAAGGCAAGATGGTACAGTCTCCCTTAAACAAACAAACAAAAAGTCCAGCAAAGGAGAAGGAGTGGTGAAAAGGAGAGATGGAAGGATATAATCAAATTCTTCAAATATTTGAAGGGCTCTCATAAAGAAACAAAATTAGAATTGTTTAATCTTAGAATTAAAAATAATTGATATAAGTTGATAGGCGGCAAGTTTCAATTCCAGCTCAACATAAGGAAAAAATTATTTAAAACTAATGCCATCCCAAAATATAATGTGATTCCTTAAGAAGAGGAGAGTGAAATCTCTTATCATTTTTAAATGCTCTCTCTTCAAAGTAGCAGAAGCTAGCTGTTCATTTTTTCGTGATTTTGATGTCTAGGATTTGTGACAGCGGTTCTTGACCTGTGGGTTGTGACCCCTTTGGGTTACAAATGACCCTTTCACAGGGGTCGCCTAAGATCATCAGAAGATACATATTTCTGATGGTCTTAGGAACTAAGACACCACTCCTCTACAGTCTCCAGGCAGGTCTTCCCACATGCAAATACGCCCACATAGGAGTATTACAGGGTCACAGCATTAGGAAGGTTGGGAACCACTGGTTAGGATCTCAGCTACAAGTCATTACTATAATTCCATGAGTTCCAGATTCTTGAGTGTGAGATTGAAAGAGGAGGAACAAAACAAAACAATATCCAGCACTCCAATCATATCAGTGAATGTCAGTCTCTCCTTGTATTGAGACAGAGAGACCTTCAGTAGAGACTCAAAGTTAAGTCTAGGTATTTTTGTCCTGAGTTATAGTATGGGCCACTCATTTATAGCAAACACTCATTCACATTGCAATAAAAATCAGTTTATCTTTAGCTGGAGATGAAACCCATAGTAAAAGTACTGATGGCAAATAAACAAGATTTAAAAGTAAGCAATGCCAATTCGCCAGGCAGGGAGAGGAAAAGGAGGAAGTAATTGGGATAAATTCAACAGTTTCCAATAGTAGAAAAGAACAAAGTTCTACCCCTACAGTTCACTTCTTAAATGGGTCAGAGATCTAGAGGAGACTTCAAAAACTCATATTATATTTAGTTGGTTATAGCAGCCCCTTTCTCTTGCAATTAATAACTACCTAGGCTGTCTCTGTATCATCCCCTTCTCAGAGTTCCAAAGCACCATCCCACCCCGCACACATAGAGTCCTCTACAACTTCTGTCTTTTATCATCTTCTTCCCCCCTTCTACTCTATAGGAAAAATTCTACTTCCTATTAGGTATTTTGAAACCCCTACATCAGGAAAGTTTTAAATAACAAATTAGCCAGCAAAAAGTGTACTTTTATGAGTACAAAAAAAATAATAATACCACGTAAACATCAGTGGGGAAGAGAGAATACAGTTTCTTAAATTAAGACTATTAGGCTTAATAAGATTTTTTGATGAATTAATATGTAATTTGAACTCATATGTTCTGAGTTGCCAGTTAATTGTGAACAGTTTTGAATGATGTTCATTTATACTTAGCAAAATATCGATTCCAAAAAAAATGAGAGGGGGAAAAACTAATTAGTAAGATCAAAAGTCTCCTTGAACATCAAATAGGTCTTTCAAAACTACTAGAAAGGGATAAGAAATTCAGGGATTATGTATCCCCCTAAAGTATATTTGCATTTCAATATGAGGGGAGAGTATTGTTAAATGCAAATCCAGATCCTTCAAAAATTATTCAGGATATCTGGCAGATGTGCCAATTGTACTTTCAGGGCACAATTAATCAGAAATAGAAAATTATATGATAGAAAATTTGTGATTATTGAGAGGCTAAGTTTGTGATTTATCCAGGGCATATCTTCCCTCTCATCTTACTTACTCCCCTTGGGCCATCACATTGCTTAAGAATATCTAAACAAGACAGAAAAAAATAGAACAGAAGGAACAGTTGGAAAATTTTAATTTGTTAATATCGATGGTATTTTGATAAAAGATTGATGTAGAAGGAAGTTGAAGATATTAAAAACATTGACTTCCAGGAGACTTTAAGGTTTATTCATGCTATGTCAATAATCATAATAACTGGTATTTACATAAAGCTTCAAGATATTCAAAGCCACTTATATATTATTTTATACAAGCTCCTCAACAACCCTATGGGATACATAGTAGGAGATAAGCAATAGAGATTAATTTCATTGGCAAAGAGAACTCTTGGGTTAAGAAGAATCTCTCTTCTAATGCGGGTCAGCAACTTCTCTGCAAATTATAGTCTTAGTGATCTGACAATTTTCTGAGATTAAGTGATTTGCCAGAAGCAAATCACACAGAATATATATAAGGTAAACTTTGAACCCCTTTCTTGTTGTTTCTGAGGGAGGCACTCCATCCACTAAGCCGTGCTGCTTCTCACAGCCCCATAAAACAGGGATTACTTTCATTTAATTGATGAGTAAACAGAAGCTCATGTTAAATTGGGAGTCTGTGGTCACCCAAATGATAAATTATCAGAAGTGGGATAAGAACCCAGGTCTTTCTGATTCTGAGTCCAGCACCTATTTCTCCAGGTTTTTCTGGGATGGTGTTATTGTTTACTGCAAATGAAATTGTCCTTCGGTCACAAGAAATATCTTTGCCAACCAAACAGTCTAATTTAGGGCTATATTTAATTAATAGTAAGGAAAATAAAGCACCCTTCAGCTGTTGTATGGCTAGTCTCAGCTAATCATTAACTGTTGATTCTAAAATGGCATTTACTTAATTATGTCTTGTTTACCTCATATATAAATAAAATCTAATCACTGAAAGTACTTCTCATTCTTCAGGAGACAGTGTTAATGGAACAAATCAAAATTAGGGACTTGTGGATATACAAAGAAATTTCTAGATTTCCAAAAGAATTTAAGCCTCAAAGAGGCAAACAGCAACAACAATAATTTCAACTCAATAAGTGTTAATAGCTGTCATTTGAATGGTTTCAATTGTTTTTTTCATCAGTCATTACTTAAAGTGAATCAGATGTTTTTAGATGAAGAAATTATGCTATTTTGCTATCTTATTTCTTAATTGTTTTTATCCCAAATTAAAAGAGATCTCCCACATAAAATGGTTTAATTCCTATCAAAGAAGACTTTAGATCCCCCTCTTTTTTTCATAAATGGAGATGCCAAAACAAAGGACAGCTGAGGTTGATTTGGTATTGAATACCAGACTGCACACAAGCACAAGATTGATAGGTTGATTGAGATGTAATGGAGACAGGGGACCTTTCAGACAGGGATTGATCTTTATTTGACAAATGCTAATGTTGGGAGAAAATAGATAACAGAACAACTCAAGTCCCTGTCTCTGTTAGGTGATAAATTAAAGATATTTGGAAAACTGTCCATCTTCTCCTTTATTTAAGTACTTGTTGTTTTAATTGATTATATTATCCCTATACCCTTTTAAAATTGTGCTGGCCATTCACATTACCTTGAACACTGTTGGATATTTGATGGCCTGTTTAGAAGTATAAAAATTTGAAGCTCAATTTACATATATATATATATATAATATATATATATATATATATATATATATATGTTCATCTTTACCTCTACAATGCCTTTAATCTTTAAGGACAGACACCTTGATATGTCTTCTCTTTCTCTGGGTAAAGATAGACTTTTACTTAATTTATAATATATTCTTTTGCAGTGATACTTTATTCTTTCTGATTAGATCTAAACCTTCATCTATGAGTTGGTCATCATTTATTCTGGCTCTTACAATGGTTTCCTCATTGATCCACCTGACTTTGTGGTCTCTCCAAATACTATGTCCACATAATACTCCTATCAAGACCCAGCTTTCATCATTTCTGTTCTTAAAAATTCAGTAGTGCAACCAAGTCTTTGAACATTGTTATTCAGTTGTTTCATTTGTGTCTGACTTTCCATAACCCTATTTGGAGTTTTCTTGACAAAGATATCGGAGGGCTTTGTCATTTCTCTAGCTCATTTTACAGATGAGGAACTGAGGCAAACAGGGATAAGTGACTTGGCCACAGTCATATGTCTAGTAACCATCTAAGGCCAAATCTCAAGTCATGTAGATGAGTCTTTCTGATTCCAGTCTTAGTTCTGTATCCTCTGTGCCACCTAGCTGGAGATTGCATGTTATTTTTTTCAATTATTACCAATGGTCTGAAATGTTATCAGTAAAAGGGCCTTGGAGATCATTTGTTTTACCCACCCTCATTTTTGAGATAAGAAAACTGAAATCCTAAAAGAATGGGTCTTCCTCAGAAAGCAGCTGGCAGAAAGAGTATAGTGTCTAGGTCTACTGGCTGTCGAAACAGACCTCTTTCAACCATGTATGGCTACCTTTTACCTAAAGAAAATAAAATGTCTCTGAAGCTTTACATTCTTTATTACTCAATCTTCTCCCTACCTACTCAATCCTCTTCTTACCTACTCAATCCCCACCTTTGTTGTGCTAGAGAAGATTGTGATTTCTTATTCCTTACCCTTATGTGCTGATGTCTTGTCCGTATCTACATGAGGAAAATCCATTCTTTCCCCACAATGCAATGCACTCCAAACCATATTTACCTTTGTTCCATACCTATTGCTCATGTCTTCTTATATCTCCTTGGCAGATATAAGCTTCTAATTTCACCATTCAACTGAAACTGTTCTCTCCAATGTTACAAGTGAGCTCTCAGTTGCCAAATATAATGGCCTTTCTAAATCTTCATCCTCTTTGACAGCTTTTGACGCTACCAGTCACTACCTTCTGGACCCTCTCTTCTCTCTAGGTTTTTGTGACGCTGTTTTCTACTGGTTTTCCTAACAGTCCACTATTTATTTTCAGTCTTCTTTGCTCAATCTTCCTCCAAGTCACTCCAGCTAATATGTGTGCCTCAAGGTTGTGTCCTCTTCCTTTTTTCTCTTATCCTTTGTCACTTTCTTATTTGATGATTTCATCAGCACATGTAGATTCAATTATCCTCTCTCTGTAGATGATTTTCAGCTCTATTTAATCCATCCCTAAGCTCTTTCCTGACCTCTAACACCACATCTCCCATTACCTATGAGAGATCTCAAACTGGGTATCAGCATGGCCAAAAATGAAATCATTATCATTCTCACCAAACCCTCTCTTCTTTGAGGTTTCACTATGACTGTCAAGGGTATCACCATTATTCCAGTCACCCAAGTTTACTGCCTCAATGTCATGCTCTCTTCATCACTCACAGTCACTACACATATACAATCCGTTGCCAGATCTTGTTCATTCCCACCTTCATTACCATCTCTTGCATATGTGCCCTTGTGATCTCTGACAGAGTTGCCACCTTTATATAAGTCTTCTTCACCTCATGACAACAGTTAGGTTGCACAGTGGTTAGAGCACTGAGCTTGGAATCATGAAGATTCATCTTCATGACCTCCAATCCAGCCTCAGACACATACTAGCTGTGTGACCCTGGACAAGTCACTTAACCGTATTTGCCTCAAAACTTCATATGTAAAATGAACTGGAGAAGGATATGAAACTCACAGTATCTTTACCAAGATAACTGCAAACTGCAGTCATAAACAGTCAGACATACCTGAAATGTTTCAATAACTTTACCTCATGCCTGGACTATTGCAGTAGCTTTTTGGTTGTTCTCCCTCTCAGATCTCTCTGCACTCCAATCTATGCTCAGAATTGCCAAAGTTATCTTCCTAAAGTATAGGCCTCACTATCACCCACACCCTCAAAATACTCCAGTGGCTCCCCATTACCCCCAAGATCAGCTATAAAGTTGTTTGTCTTTTAAAACCTTTTACAACCTAGCTTCTTCCTTCCATTCTAGTCTACTTAAATTTTATGTCCCCTCCATAAATTGAAAATCCAGTTACACTGACTTGGTTGCTGTGCCTTGTAAATGGCATGCCAGCTCCTGACTCCATGCTTTTTCTCTGGTTTTTCTCTGTGCCTAGAATACCCTGATTCTTTAGCCTTAATTCTCAAACACCTACTTTTTTGGCTAGACCTATAATTTCATTGGCATAAGGAACTCTCAGTGCAGAAAACTCTATCAATGAAGGTGATCACCTCTGAAATGTACAGTTTTGGGGAGTTGGCAAGGTGGATTAGTGAAATCAAGTGACTTGCCCAGGGTTACACTGATATTTGTCAGAAATTGGCCTCAAACCTATGTATCCTTGATTCTGAGACCAATGCTCTATCCACTATATCTCTCTATCTTTCAGACATCTACTTAAGGCAAAGCACTGACACCACCCTAAATGCTTTTTACATATTCTTTCTCTCTCTTTGTTTCTCTCTCTTTGTTTCTCTCTCTCTCTCTCTCTCTCTCTCTCTCTCTCTCTCTCCACATGTATACATACACACATATTCTACATATTTTTGTATATTTTTAGAAATATGCATGTGTATCTGTCTTGCCCATTAGAATTAAGTTTTTTTCAAGGAGGGATTATTTCATTTTTTAAAATTTGTATCCCTAGTGCCTAATATAATGCTTGGCATATAACATAAGATAAATGCTTGTCCATTGACTGATTGATTGAACAGTTATTTAAAGAAAAGCATCGCTAAACAAAAATGCCAAATGTATGAAAGTGGTTACTTTGTTCTAATGGAAAAATATCTAATTTGCATTGTTCATCTAGTAGAATCCTCTGCATAAGGCAAATAGTAATTTCTTTGAAATTTATAATTGTAACTAAAGCATGGGGTGGCTAGGTGGCACAGTGAGTAGAGCACCAGCCCTGGAATCAGGAGGAACTGAGTTCAAATCCAGCCTCAGACACTTGACACACTTACTAGCCATGTGATCTTAGACAAGTCACTTAACCCCAATTGCCCTCCAAAAGCAATAATAATAACAATAATAATAATAAAAGCAACTAAGGCAGCAGAATTACCTGTATTTGGTAGGAAAAATGAAGTAGATAACCAACCTTTCTCGTAGTTTTCCTCCAATTCTAAGTTTTCATGAGTATAAGATAGAGCATGAGTATTTTATCATGAAACCAGACTACTTTTCCCCTTTGTTCCAGTAACACTCAAATTGTTGACTGAGTAGCATATAAGGCCCATCTGTTGGATCAAACATTTGTGTAGTAGATGTGGGTGGATTAGATGAAGTAGAAATTAAGTGTTGGAGGCATATACTGAAGGGTGGTTTGCAAAGCTATTCCTAGGAAAGTGACTGTCTTCAAAAACAATGTAAAATCGCATTGTTTTCAAAATTGGCAGAGTATATTACTTGCAAAACAAACCTAGAAACTAAAGCAGCTCCATAATAACAGGTGGGAAAGAAATTAAAGGAACTTGTTTCAGTTATGTGAAGACTTGTCGTATCCTCTCCGACAGACTGTATGTTAAATCAGAGTTTGTCATGACTATCTCTTTTTCTCTAAGACGCAGCATAATGCCTTACATGTGAGATGTTTAATAAATATTTGATGAATTTGGCATGGTTACACAATTTCTTTTCTTTCCATGACAGCAGCATGTACAGTTACACTATTTTTCTGTTGTTGAATGTGTATGTGATATGGTAAGATATGATATACACACATACACAAATCACTTGCACACACACAATGTTTTATAAAAAGATGCAAGGTGATCTCACAAAGAAGCCACTGGAAATAGGGGTTGGGAGAAAAGACCATGAAAGGACACATGCAAAAAGTGGGATTCTGGCTGAGTCTGGAGAGAAACTGGAGAATCTAAGATGTATGTGTGAGTGAGAGAATCTTATTTATGAGGGAGACCGAGCCAATGAAAAAGCATGGCATCAGGAGAGGTAGAGTGCTGTGTTTACAAACAGGCCAATGTAATTGCTTAGAGTATGCAAAATAGAATAAAGTGAAAAACAATTGAAAGGTAAGGAGGGGCCAGGTTATGAAGGGTTAAATTCCTAACAGACAGTTTTATATTTAATGCTGGAGGTTATAATGAGTCACTTGAAATCACTGAGTAGGAGGATAACTAAATCAGCACTTTAGGAAAATCATTTTGGCAGAAGAATGAAAGACGGTTTGGAGTATGGAGAGACTTGAGGAAGGTCCATAAGTTAGAAAGCTATCAACAATAGTCCATACAAAAGATGATGAAGGTCTGTACTAGGAAGTGGTCACACAGGTAGTTGGAGAGAGGACTTACGTGAGAGGTGTTGTAAAGAGAGAACAAACAAGATTTGAAAACAGCTTGAATATGTGGAGCCAGTGGGAGTGAGGAGTCAATGATGCTGAGGCAGTGAGCCTGGGTGACTAGAAGAAAGGGGAGACTGCACAATAATAAGAAAGTTCAGGAGAGAAACAAGGTTGGGAATAGAAATTCTGAGCTCTCTATCGGACATGTAGAATTGGAGATGTCTGTAGGGCATCCAATTTGAAATGTCCAAAAGTCAGCTGGGGATATCAGACTGGAACCCAGAAAATAAGTTAGGATTGGATTCATAGATCTGATATTAAAAAATATTCAAGTAAGATAATGAGAGATCAACAAGTGAAATAATATAGAGGGAAAAGAGAAGGGACCCATGACAAAGCCTTGGGCTATACCCATAGTTATTGGGAGTAACCTAGATGAAGATCCATCAAAGAAGACTGGGAAGGAGCCATCAAGATGGGTGTCAGGAGAACTAAGAGAGAGTAGTACCCAACAAAACCTAGAGAGGAAAGGGTATCCAGAAGAAAAGGTTGACAATACCCAAAGCAGCTAGAAGGTCAAGCAGGATCCCTGTCATTCTTTTCAGCCCCAAAGTTCATATACCTACGTTCTTTGGTGTTGGTACTGCCACTCTCCACTAACACCACCATCCCCACTATTACTTCTTCAATAATGAAATGTGCCAATTCATCCCTCTTTCCCCAAAAAACACACTGGCAAAGACATACACACACAAGCATGTGCTCAATAAGGGAGAACTTCTACACTTGACAATTTCATAGAGGACCGAGTAGGAGGCACATTTTTATTTGGGCTGGGTTAGGTAGGTGGGAATAATTTTTAAAGCTTAGATTTAATTCAGAAATGCTAGCTTACTACCATTTCTGTATTTTTTTAAATTTTTAATGTGTTAATAACAAGGTTTTGTGTAGGAGGCTTCCCAGAACCAGGGTAAATAAGGCCTCTAGCAAATAAATGATTCTTAAGTTAAAACAAGAAAAAATTAAGTTTAGAATACTGCAATGAAATCCTATTTAGAGTGTTCAACTTTAATGAGCTCATTAAAAATCCTTGTAGGTCGCCTTTCCACTAAAACAGTGGTGGTGGTTGTTGTTGTTTGTTGTTGTTGTTACCTTGGTTGTATTAAGCACTTGAAGAAATAAGTTCAAACCATTTTGAAGTTTCTAAAAGAAAAGGAGTTTGTTTGGTCATGAAACAAGAACAACATATGATTGCAGCCATTTCAAGCCCTGGAGTGCTAAAAATCCTAGAGGAAAGCCTCTAGCACATTGGGTAGATGCATTTGGGAAGGTTTATGGGAAGACATAACACAGGAAGTAAAGGTATAGATGTATTGTGATTACATAAACATAATGGAGAAATTTTGATATTTCATTTCCTTAGATATTCCCTTTATCTTTCTCACTAGTAAGGCAATGATGTCGTTCATATTTCTACATCACAGAATTTTTAATGGAGAATGGAAGGAAAAAAGAGAGCCATTGCCAACTGTTAAATTTATGGTTTGTTTAATTTGTGCAATTGAAACAGATGAACTTCTTTCTAATTGCTTCAAAAAATAACTTGATTCTAGGGATAGATTGAATGCAAAATGTTTAAATTTTGTCGCATAAACACAGCATGATAATGTAAGCATAAGATGAAATGAAAGCAGTATTGTTGTCCGCCAAGCAAAGATTAACATTAAATATGTGAAAATAAAAGTTGGACTAATTAAAAAATAGCAGGTGCTCTAGAGAAATTCAAACTGTTAAAGTTAGGAGTAATTGGGATCATCTAATTCAGGAATTTTTAACCTTTTTTTATATCATGGATCCTTGCTCAGAATAATGTTTTTAAATGCATGAAATAAAATACATAATATTTCAAAGGAAATCAATTATATTGATTATCAATATATTATATTGATAATCAATATGTAATATATAATAGCATGAATATAATATAACTATAAGAGTAAAAATATAGCAGTTATTAAACTATTATTAAAACACAAGTTAAGAACCCTTCATTCTGCCCCCTCCCCATTTTTACATATCTTTGGGAAACCGAGTCTCTGAGAGACGAAGAAATTAAATTAATAAATGTCAGAGTTGAGACTTAAACCTTCAGATCTTCTCATACCATCCCATGCTTCTTCAGCTATAACAAACTTCATGAAAAATATGAAGTCAATCAGAACTCCCTCCCCCAAACCCAACTTCTTACAGGAATAGAGAACTGTGACTATCTTTTTTATTTGTAAAATTATTTTTAATTCCCACAAGTAGTACAAATGAGTATTTGTGGTATAATCTTCAGTGCTAAACAGAGAGAATTTTCTCTACTTTTTTCCCTCCATCTGTTTTCTTGGACTTGAACAAAAATACTCTGTTATTTATATTCCCAATAGAATGTAAATTCTTTGAGGGCAGGGATTTTTTCTCCATATACCAGGTGTCTGGCGTAGTATTAGACATATTGGCACTCAGCTAGAGACAGAAGTGGAGAGAAGGAGACTTACAGATATTGTGGAGGTTAAAATGCCAGGATCGGAAAATGGCATGGTTGTATGATGTGGGTTGGGTGCAAGTGAAGGGATGAGGATAACACTGAGGCCAGAGGGCTGGATCCCTCCAAGTGGCCTGGTTCCTCTTCTAATCCTGGTTTCCAATTTGTTCTCCATCAAATTTGAATTCATCTAAAACTTAGTTAAGACCCTTCAAAGGCATACCCACTATTTGCATATCCAATGAGATTAACAACAACAACAACAATAATAGCTTTTTATATTGTGCCTACTAATATGCTTTACAAATATTATATCATTTGATCCATTGGGTACTATTATGATGCCCATTTTATAGACAGGGAAACTGAAATAAAAAGAGGCTAAGTGACTTATTCAAAGTCACACAGCTAGTATCTGAGGCCAGATTTGAGCTAAAGTCTTTGTGACTTCAGACTCAACCATCTTTTGTAATTCATTGCCTAATTTTCAGCAAGTAGCTTGATCTCTGAGTTTCAATTCCCTCATCTATAAAATGAGAAGGTGGTGAGAGTGCTGTTCAGTAATTTTTCAGTTGTGCTATGACCCCACTTGGGGTTTTCTTAGCAAGGATGTTGGAATGGTTTGCCATTCCTTCTCCAGTTTATTTTATACATGAGAAAACTGAGGCAAGGAGGGTCAAGTGGTTTGCCCAGGATCATACAGTTAATAAGCATCTGAGACCAGATTTGAACTCATAAAGATGTGTGTTCCTCAGTGCAGGTCTAGCATTCTATGCCACCTAGCAGCTCAGCTGAGGAGATGGTCTCTAAGGACCCTCTCAGCTCCAATTCTAAAAATATTGGCCTAGTTGTTACACTAGATGACTTATGGCTCCAAGATTGCAGGTAAGTAAAGAAGATTGTTATGGTAGGAAACCATCATTACAACAAAATTTATTAGGGGAATCTGCTCTGTGTTTATAGCTATACTAAATATATTAATTTATTCTATTATGTTATATTAATATATTATTATAATTATAAATTATATAAATATATAATATAAATAATGATATAAAATATAATATGTTGATATATTATAATAGTGTAAATAAAACCAATATATTAAGCATAAAGAGGATTTCTATTTTTAAATTTCACATATCTTAGATTCCAAATTGCCCAGCTCCACGAGAACAAAATGGTGAATGTAGAAGGACGTGGAAAAGAGCACAAATCACATAGCTCAAAGAAGTCATTTTGAATTTCCTCCTATGATTTCTCCAAGTACTGCAGCTTGTAACTTAAAGTAGTACTCACTGCAAGGTCTATGTTTATTTAAATACGAATCATGTCTACAATTTTGGTAAGTTACTTTCTCATGAACCTATAGATAAATCCAGAGATGAGGATAGAGTAATTTTACTTGTCATTTTATTCTGCATCATGGCACCGAATATGCTCATTTTTAGCCCAGTAGAGAAGATTTGAGAGGGTAGCTTTAGGGAAAAAAATTCTAACCTAATTTGAATTGATAACAAAGGAATCCTCCTGGGTTAACAGAGGAAAACAGATTTCAAATTCAATTCATCTTCAGTGGAGATGGGATCATTAAGTTATTATAAAAGATGTTAATCTTGCACATTAATCCCAGCTAGATTTACCTATTTGTTTTCTGACCTATGCTCCTTTTTTCAGCTAACATACTCTTTTCCCATCATCCCCTCTCCTCAAAGAATATGGAATGATGTTTCACTCAGGGATTAAATGAGGATTATAAAATATCCAAACAATCTATCATTCCCTTGGAAAATGAAAAGTACCCACAGAAGCTTACTCTGAAACAAGTTCTATAAAAAGTTAACTTCTCCAAGGGAGCCCATAGATATCATATAGTCCTAAATTTTGATTATTATATTGAAGAAAAAATATGTGCGTGTATGCCCACACATACATATGATGTATGTATACATATTTCGGTCATAATGGACAATAGTGAACCAGAATAAAAAGATATCAAATTTAGAGAAATTATATTGGTTGATAATGGCTCCTTGTTAAATAGAGATTTAGAGAAGTATGATATTGTTGTGGATAGAGAGCTGGCCTTAAAGTCAGGAACACCTGGGTTCAGGTCCTACCTCAAACATATACCGTCTGTGCAATTCTAGGCAAATCATTTAGCTCTCAGCTCCCTAAGCAATTTATAAGGCTATAATTTGCAGAAGATGTTGACTTGCATTGGTAGAGTTTCCTCACTTGGGCATTCTCTCTATGCTGAGGTCATAAGTCTAGCCCTTGTGCCTAACACCTACCTCATAACAATGTGTTTTTGTTTCCGTTTTTACAGATGTCTTGGCCCTACTTAGATAGCTATTAAATGTCTCCAGGTTTGGGTGGGGCTTGGGGTCTTTTTGGAGGGGGAATTGCAGGATAATTGGGGTTAAGTGACTTGCCCAGCATCATACAGCTAGTAAGAATTAAGCGTCTGAGGCCAAATTTGAACTCTGGTCCTCCTGACTCCAGCACCAGTGCTCTATTCACTGGAACACTTCACTGCCCCTCCAGAAGGTTTGTGAACCCTCTTTTTGTGACTCTAGATCCAGTTCTGTCACATTCAGTTCTGAATGAGAGTCAGGATCCAAAAAAGTTCTTGACAAGTGGAGTGGGGAATCTGTGGCCTCGAGGCTACATGTGGCCTTCTAGGTCCTCAAGTGCAGCCTTTCTACCAAATCCAAGTTTTACAGAACAAATCCTTTTATTAAGGGGATTTGTTCTATGAGTTTGAATTCAGTCAAATGGTCACACTTGAAGACCTAGAGGGCCACATGTGGCCTTGATGCCGCAGGTTCCCCATCCCTGGTAGAATATGGGGCAAATTGAAGGTTGTGATTTTTAGGAATAAATTTAAAAATCTCACACGCTGGTTCAAAATATCCATTTTATGAAGTAGGTAAGGTATGGTCAGGCAGTATTTATCCTGTAAAAGATGGGGAGTTTTTTGTGGATGAAAACTCACTGTGAATCAACGCTGTAATAGGAAGTCTGAAAACATCCAATATGATCTTATGCTGCTTTAAGAGAGAAATAATGTACAAGTCTAGGAAAGTGATGCTGCCACTCCCTTCTGCCATATTCAGACCATGCGTTCTTTTTAACTTTAGCACTTTCTCTCTGTCAATGATTTCCTGTTTATTCTGTATATAACTTGTTTGTTAATTATTATTCTCTTGTTGTCTCATCCAGTGCATTACCTTTACTGTCTTTTTGCCGTTCTTTGTATCCCCAAGCACTTAGCATGGTGCCTGGCACATAGAAGTTGTTTGATAAATGCTTATTGACTGACTACCATCTAGTATTACATTCAGTCAAGTTATAGCATGAGTGAGCTAGAACATAGAACAGAAGCACACACCTTGCTGGGACCCCACAATACTTTCAAGTAGGTCTCAAAGCAGATTAAAATGTAATTGGGAAGGGGCTGGTAGGTGGCACAATGAATAGAGCACAGGCCTTGAAGTCAGGAGGACCTGAGTTCAAATCTGACCGCAGACACTTAACACTTACTAGCTGTGTGACCTTGGGCAAGTCACTTAACCCCAGTCGCCCTGCTTTCCCCACTCCAAAAAGCAAAACAAAACAAAAAAATGTAATTGGGAGATATTTACAAAATAAAAATACAATAAAACATAAGTAATGTTAATATATGGTTTCCTAAGTCAACGGGTGGCTTACAAAAATACTTATGTACAATTTAGTGACACCTGTTTCTATCTGAGTCTGACACCATTTAGCTGAAGGAGGGCAACCAGGATGGTGAGAGGATAAGAGAACATGATAGATGAAGATTTGATAAAAGAATGAGCAATGTTTATCCTATTGAAGAAAAGGATATTTTATGGCCTGACGGGGAAGGGTAAAATGGTTTTAATATGGTCTTCATCTATCTTAAGACATCATAGGGAGTTAAGGTTACACTGCTCTCTCCTGCTTGACTCCTGGAAAAAGAACTGACTGATGAGGAGAAGTCCCAAAGTGGGAAACTGAGACTTGACATTAGGAAAAAGCGTCCTAATGCTCAGTGCTATTCAGCATTGGAATGGGTCATCTTTGGGAATCCTCAAGCAAAAGACCAATGTCATATATGTTATGGAGGGCAGTCTCTGCAGAGTTGGGCTGGAATAGATAGTCTCAAAGATTTCTTCCAACTGTGTAATTCATTGATTCAGTGACATTGTGACAGAAATAGATTCGTTTTTGAATATGGTATAATGTTTTCAGTGCTGTATAGGAAATAGCAGTACAAACATACACAAAAGACAATGTGAAAATAAGCACAATCGTGTCATGCTGTGCAGCTAGGCAGAAGGTAAGCTAATAGAATAAGAAAAATCTTTACTTTTCTAAGCCTAGAAACCCTCCTCCTACTTTTCTTCCTTTTCTTTTTCCTTCTTCTTCATTTCTTCCTCTCCCTCCTTCTTCTTCCTCTTCTCCTCCCTCTCTCCTCTTCTTTTTCCTTCTCCCACTTCTCCCTTATTTTTTCTCCTCTTCCTTTTCTTCTTTCTTCTTCTCTTCTCTCCCCTCACCCAAATCTTAGACAAGACCTATATGATAAATACTAAAATCCCAAAATCCTTTGTAAACATTTGCCAGAGTTTGGACATCCTAATGTTCCTTTTTAATTAGAGAAAACAGCTACAGTTTGTTTTCCTTTTTGACCTCTGCACTGCCATCTACTGTGATGATTACAGGAGTCTTTGTGTTTGACATTCTACCTTAATGCCAGGTTCCTTGCATAGGAAGGCATTTTACTTAGACAGCAGAATAACCTCCATCTCAATTTTGTGACTTTTTTAAAGAACCTAATGAAAAAAAGTACTGATCTTGCCTTTCATAGAAGTGTTCAAGCAAACGGTGGGTAACAATGTGTCTAGAGTGTGGCAGAATAAATGTCTACTTTGGCCAGGAAATTGGACTAGATAAAACCTATGTTCCCTTCCTTAGATCTAGAAATCATCCAGTCCCTCAGATATCATTTAGCAGTCCTTATTCTGATGACGGGGAAACAAAAATACTGGAAAAGAGAAATGGGTGGCTAGGTGGTATAGAGGTCAGTGCTCTAGGCCTGGAGTCAGGAGGCCCTGAATTCAGACAGATCCTCAGACATTTACTACTTGTGTGACTGTTAACACATCACTGACTCAATTTCTTCATCCATAGAATAAAGATAATATGGTTGGCTAGGTGGTACAGTGAATAGAGCACTCACCTTGGAGTCAGGAGGACCGGAGTTCAAATCTGATCTCAGACACTTAACACTAATGGCCATGTGACCTTGGGCAAGTCACTTAACCCCAGTTGCCCTGCCTTCCCCCTAGCCGCCAAAAGAAGAAGGAAAAAAGGGATAATAATAGCAACTACCTCCCAGAGTTCTTGTAAAGGTCAAATGAAGTAATAATTAGAAAGCACTGAGCCCCAGTGCCTGGCATATAATAAGCACTGTACAAATGCTAACTATTACATTACTGCTGTTCAAGGTCATCCAACAGATTGTGGCACAGTCAGGACCAAAACTCAGGTCTCCTGTCCCTCCGTTTGGTTTCCTTTGCACTACGCCATCACGGAATAACAGCTTCCAATTCATGAGCCTTAACAGGCAAAATATATTTCAAAGAGGCCTTCACAGATGTTCTCTCAGTAGCTTCAGACCCTTCTGAACGAACTTAGCAGTATGACCCATATCACTAGGCAGCAGTAAATAAGGTTAGTTGAGATGCTTCTCTTCCTAGAAGGAAGATAACAAGTAGTATATTTCTCCCCTGCTACTCTTCTTTAAAGCTTGGAAGAGATCCTTGGACTATTCAGAGAAACTATATTTAATGTTGTTAAAAATTTCTTACCTGTCTGAATACTAAAAAAATCAATCCTATTGGCGACCTAATTAGGCAACACAAGAGGAATAAGGTAAAACAATTAGATGTAGGAATGGAAAGAGATAGAGGTGACTTGTCATGCAGAAAGTAATCCTTGACCTACTTCTCAATCCTGGGATGAAACTTGAGATCCCTAGTCACATAAGAACTAGAAAGGAGGAATAAGCAGGGTGTTCTTTGCCTGCAGTCATGAATGGGTGGATCCTAAAGTAGTAGCAAACTCCCCCTCAAAATAGAAAAAATAAGTTTAATTATATACAGAGATGGTGCCACCCTATTGTCAGCACAGACAACCCTTTAAGATTCTTTTTTTGGGGTTGTTTTATTTTTTTGGTTTGGTGAATCACAGAATCAGAGAATTAGAGGATTAGAAGAAGCCTTAAACCCAATTCACTCTTGATCTCATGGATTGGGCTACCTGCCCTAAGCACTGCTTAATGGTTATTTTTTGGGCCCTCCTGGTTCAGAGTGAATATAAACAGTAACTGTTTCTCCTTTGGCCAGAAACCATGAGGGTCTTCCCCTCTTGGTTTTCTCTGTTTGTGGGTTTAAAAAATTATTATTATTAAAGAAGCCATTCCTTGACTCACTTCCTAAAGAGGCCTGTTCACTGAATGGGTATTACCTTACTCAAAGTAAGAACTTGCAAAGACCTTAGTTTAAAAGATTCAAGGTCTCTCACTGTATCCTGGGCCTACTCCAGTTCTCCTGATCCGGATCAATATCTGGCCATTGGACCCAGATGGCTCTGGAGGAGAAAGTGAGGCTGGTAACTCTTCACAGTCCTCCCTCACTCAAATCAAAGTCAACTGCAAATCATGTCATCTTCTAGAAGGAAGGACAAACCACGATTACAATTAGTTCTGTGGTCCAACTCATGAATAAAAAGAATTGTCACTATCTATAATTTACCACACAAGTAGACATCCAGGCTCTTTGAAGAACTCCCAAGAAGGGAGAACCCACAACCTCATTCCAATTGCTGTTTCTTTTCTACCTTCAAATACGCACAGTGTTTTCTTATCTTAAAAAAAAATCCTTCACTTGACACTTCAATGTCTCCTCACCATCCCTCTGCATTTACTCCTTTCAGGACCAAACTTCTTGAATGATTGGCTTAAGTGTGTTTTCTGCTGTTCTTTCTTTAGTTTCTGGCAAGCTTTCCTTTTTCTTTCCTTCTCTCTGGAAACTACACTTTCCCTAGGACTCCCTAAAAAAATCCAGTAGCTTTTTTTTTTTTAGTCCATGTTATTCGTGATTTTTCTGGAGCAAATTATACTTTTGACCATTCCCTTCATTCTGGAAACAGTTTCCTCATTTAGAGTCTATGACCATATAACCTTCTTTTGTCATGGACTCATTTTGGAGTCTGGTGAAGTCTATGAATTCTGAGAATAATGTTTTTAAATAATTAAAATAAATGCTCGATTTCATTAAAGGTTAGTGATAATAGAGATATTCTTGTTTCTATCCAAGTTTAAAACTCCCCCCTAAAAATCCCTTGATAGAGCTCAGCTTAAAGTATATTGATCTGTATTATCTTGAGACTTTTTCTACCTTTAACTGCTGCGTCTGAGTTTCCTTTCCTTGCTTTTACCCTGTCTTCTCACTATGTCACTCCTGGCTTGGGTGAGTTCTTCAAAGAGCTTTCTTCTCATAGTTATTTACTCATTTATTACTAAACTCTCTCCCTTGGAAATCTCATCTGCTCCCAGGGCTTCATTTGAATGTTTTCAAATGGTAAATATTTCACCTTCATCCCATATCATCTCTTCTTCCAAACTTCCTTATCTCTGCTGGTTGTATCTCCGTTCATCTGGACTCAACACTACAGAGACATCTGAGAATTCACCTGGTCTCTCACTGCATCTGCCACTTCTAAACAGTGACTAAATCTGTCATTTTACTTCCTTTAGAATATTTCTTGCATTATATCTCTTCCTATTCACTATGGTATACCACCCTGCTTCATAACCTTACTTCCTAATTACATGACATTTGGAAGATTTCTGTAGCCTCTTATTTGAGCTCTTTAGTTTTTGTATCTTCCTTTTTCATTCTGTCTAACTGCCAAACTAATCTTTCTAAAACACGGCCTTGGTTGTAAAACTCCCTGAGCGTGTACTTGGCCTTACCTTCTCTGTGGATATGACAGTGATATTTCTCTTATTCCAAATGCCTGCTCTCTCTTTGAAATCTTGCCCATTCTTCATGATCCAGGGGTTCCTACTCTTCTTAGATATGTCTCACGAAGATGATCTTTCTTTGCTTGTAAATCCTACAAAGATTTAGAAACTAAGCTATTTTGTGGACCTTGTATGATATAGCCTCATAGTATAATTATCCATTCAAATGTATGTGTCTTGTCTTTCCAACAAGAAGATACCCTTCTGAAAGGAACTTCAGAGGTCATGTAGTTTAGTTTAATCTCCTTATTTTATCAATTAGATCCAGAAAAGGGAAGTGACTTGCCAAGAGTCCCATTAAGCAGCAGACTTTGTGCTTGAGTGAGGTCTTTTGTATCTTACTCCAGAATTCTTTCCCTTAAGGTGTTGTCCCGTTTAGTGTGGCGAATGAATCCAATGAAGTGGTTACGCTATATGAATTTATACTAGATGTTTCCATTGGACTAGAACCAACCATGCCACATTTTACATAATTATAACTTTGAATAATGACTACTTCATGGGATTCATTATTTGTACTTTGGACACGTAGCTATACATCATGCTGCCTCTATCTTACTGCTATTTATTTGGTGGGGAGGATTCTTCCCCCCTTTCCACCTCCCACTGTTACATATCATAAAGTACCATACATGTCATGGTTTCAATAACGATTTTTGATCATTATAGTCAGAACCTGTGTTGTAAAGGAAGTTAAATTGGCTCATCAGGGAAATTAATTGTGATCTTGCCCCATAGCATCATGCCTATACCCTGACCAAAAGAAGCTACAAAGTTACGTCCATTCCAGCTGAAATATGAAATCTTAAAGTGGGTGAGACATTAGAGATTATCTTGTTAACTCCAATTTTTCATGAGGATTTGAAAACTGAGGCCTGCAAAAGTTACAAGATTTATCCAACCTGGCTAGTGGCAAAGATAAACCTAGAACCAAGATCTTTGGATTTTACCTTTGCTATCATCTCACATAAGACAGCATATTTAAAGCACATAGCAAAATTTAAAGTACCTTATAAATACTATTATCATTATTGTTGTGACATCTCATGTTGACATCTATTAGTTATTTCATATTGATTCAGATTTCATACTTTCTCCTCTTTCAAGTCGTGATTCTTAATATTTCTGGGTGTCCTCTTGTGGATTCAACTTGATTCCATTTGATGTATGAGACACTTCAATTTGCAGCGCAGGTAGGTAATTTGGATTGATAAATTAATGATACAGTGAATTCATTCACTTCAGCTAATCCAATCAAATGGATTAAAAGAAAGTAATGTATGGCTGTTGAGTATGGGGGAAGGGGAAGTATGAGGTAAGAGTAGGCATTAGGACTTTGAACAAGAACATAGAGCTTCACAAAAATGAAACCATACACCATCCATTGAGAAAGTTTAGCTGGGTAAATCTTCATGCCTGATTCATTTCTTTTTTCTAAACTTGGGATAGTTGTTTGATTGGGGTAGGGAGTGGGGGAAAGGAGATTGTTTTATAATCCAAAATGGTTATTTCAACAAGAAGGAAGAAGCAATTAAAACATTCAGTGGAAAATTTTAAGAGGGAGATGATGGTGTTAATCATTTCCATTTTTGTTCCCTAGAGAAACTATGATAAAACTGGGGTAAAGATCTGGAATGTGCAATTGACAGAGACATATGGGGAGCATGTTTTCATAATATAAATAAGCTCTCTATCCTCTTTGGGATGCACACGATCCAATTTAAATTACCTCATATAACATATGCTGACCTTATGGATCAACAATTTAGTATTCCAGGCATATTTATTTCCCAAAACTAACCTTGTAGTATTGGGGTCATTCACTTATTGATTGCTTTTGGTCATGGCTCCTATTGATCATATTCTGGTCATAAGTTCAGGTAGCTCTTTCAGAGCATTTTAAAGTTTCCTTGCCAGTACCCCCACTCTTGTTTCTTAAATGACTCATGTTGTAATTTTCCAGCTGGCTCTCCTAACAGGAAGCGTAAAAGTATTCATTCAACTGAGATGGATTTTGTGTTCAGTGCCTTTCTAAACTATCAGTGAAAATAATTTCAAACATGTTCATTGTTGAATAACTACTGTGGGGGGAGAAGAGGGATCAGTATAAAGGGGATCACATAGAAAACAACTGCTCTCGAACAACCTTCATTTCCTTGGAAGACTCCCCCTACCCTTGAATCATTTCCCAGGATCCTACAGTGATCCCATCTGCCGTATTCACTGGTGGTGAACATACCTGGGTAAATAGATGTCATACATAGATGTCAAAGCAAGTGACCTTTTTTAACTTACATAATTTCATATTGTGTGTACATGCTTATAGCACCAATTTAAAGTCATAGGAAGTAGTTTCAACTACTCTGTCTCTTAATATATTGTGACCTTGGACAAGTCACTTATTTCTGGGCCTCAGTTTTCTCATCTGTAAAAGGAATAAGCTAGATTTCCTCTATGGTACGCTAACTCACTAAATATATGATCCCATAATCTTATATAAATGTCTTTTTTGACTTAAATATGATATTTTGGGGAATTTCTTAGCCTAGGTTCCTTAACAGTTGAGGAACAACAGTAAAACTCTGAACATGTCAACTCCTCAGCTTTAGAAGCAGGACTACATTATTACTTTCAAGAAAAATTGAGACTCCTCTGACATTTAAACCGATCCACATTGTGGCTCCAACCTTTCTTTCCAAGATGATCACACACTATTCTCCCTCCCATGTTCTAAATTACTCTACAGAATGCTCCATCACTTGCCTGCTTACCTTTGAGCAGGTTGTCTTCCATGCCTAGAATTCATTTGCTTGTCATTGCTGCCTTTTGGACCCCCTGACTTCATTCAAGGCTCAACCTAATTCCAATCCCTTTAAGACCTTTCCCAGTTGCTCCAGTTGTTAGTGCCTTGCCTCCATATACACACCCTCAAAAAAGGTATAGATCAATGTATAGTTTATATATACATACATACATACATATATATATATAGACTCCTTTTATTTTTCTGAACATTGTTTATCTCCCAGTAGAAATGAAGTCCCTTAATAGCACAGATTTCTATTTGTCTCAAAAATACCTACTATAACGTCTGTACGTAATAGGTATTTAATAATTGGTGACTGATAGATGTTTAAATCAAGATGTACAAAGCAGATAATCTGATCCAATATTCAGAAAATACAGTCTACTTTGCCTTTGTTACCAGTCTGGTTGGCTAGGGCATAGTAGGGAACTAATTTGATTCCGAGTTTCAGCAGTCCCAGAATTGTTCTGGGGTCTTTGACTTTTACCCTCAGTCTAGAATAGGAGTTCTAAATCTTTTTTTGTGTGTCATAGACCCTTTAGGGCTTTAGGCAGTCTGGTGAAGCCTTTGGACTCCTGCTATGAATCATATTTTCAAATAATTGAAGGAAATTCTAAGTTTCCACTAGAGGTCAATGTAAATAAAGATGTATTTTTTTCTAAGTTTATGGACCCTTTGAAATCTATGCATGGACCCCAAATTAAGAATTTCTAATCTAAAGTACGTGAGATTTTTTTAAAAAATCAGTCTCAGAACACCAAATAGTTCATCTTTAACTTCTGGAAATAGAGTTATGTTTTCCTGAATATCTGAGCCTTTGTAGAGAATAACTACATGATGCTACATCAGAAATATCCCTTATTGTTAAAGTAAGTCAATATTTTTCCCACATTTCCTTGAAAGGGACTAGTGATTCCAGGTTTCCTTTTCTCCATTATTGAGCAAAATCTCAATCTGTTCAATTTTTCTTGCCACTTTTAAGATTCACACACTTTAATATAAATCAGTACTCCTTGAGTGTGGATAAAAGAACCCACCATTCCTTGCTGATATCAAAGAGCATTTCTTCAGTTTAGACAAAATCAACAGCACCCAATGGGGAGGACAGAATAAGGCAAATTAGCCCATGGTTGAGTTCACAATCTAAATTACCTAGGTTGAAATGACTGATTATAAAACTATAGGAGAATATAGTTAGGAGTCACTACTGAGTGCATGAGTATAATTTCCATTTTCATTTGGGGGGGATTTGTGGTTAAGGCATGAAAATGTATTTGAAACTTGAAAAGGATATGACTTGTTGTTGATAGGATATGGGTCCAGTGAACAGACCTCTGTGGGATAGTAATTACCAAGCACAAATCCAACCTGTTTGAACATAGACCCCTATGTAAAACACTATGTGTTATCAATACCAATTTACTCCCGCTTCCTGAGCTATTCAGCCCAGTGAAAGTCGAGGTTCTTTCCAGCTGTCTGAGAACCATCCCTAACTATTCATTCAGAACACATTCACAGGAAAATCCCCCAGGTTTCATTTCTGAGTGCTGGCAGCATTTTAAGGTTGAGCCTTTAACAGCCAAATGGCTCAGTTCAGCAATAGCTCAATCTCTATTTCCTTCACTCCCTCTTATAGTCCTTTCTTATGGAAAATGCTCAAGGCTGCCCTCCTTGATTTCCATGAAAGCTTTCCCTACAAAAAGATAATGCCATTGGCCTCCCAAATAGACTTCTCTATCTGGACTTATATGAGATATTTACAAAAAAAAAATTAAGAAAAACAATGCAAAGATCACCTGCAAGAACGCCTAATTATTAAAAAATGATAACATGATCATATACTTCATGAGAAACCCATGACTTGTATTTTTAGGACAAAACTCAGATCAGTTTTCCTAACTTACTAAATAGTAGCCTTTATCCCTTTCTTTTGCCACCATGTGAATATCAAAATTCTTATCATCGCTTATTGTTTCTTCTTTGTTCCTCTAACTGAACAAAAAAAAAAAAAACTCTATTCACACTTATGTACCAGAACCTTTGTTAATAATTAGAGTTGTAAGACAGGGAATAATTAGAAAAATTACCATAAATTGAACCTGTATCAGGAATTGTCAGCCTCAAAAAAGAGCACATCCTGTCATATTTAAACTATCAACTCCCCTTTCTTGCTTTCTATCCATCTGTACAACTGTTGTACATGTTGTAGACAAACTGTCAAATAGCCAAAGTAATATTATCAGCAATTTGCAATGTTTTTCTGTTAGGATTTTCACTGCATACTACCAACATTAGAATCAGCTTTTTTCAATAGTTTCCTGACTTTGAAAGGTTCCCTCCCCTCCTCCTTCTTCTTATTTCCTACTAGAGTAGAATGTTAAATAGCCCTTATAAATCTCTGCCAAAGGCACATTCATAGCTCTGCCTGAATGGTCTTTTACATCCATTTAAACTAAAACTACTGTTACTTTTCAAGTCTCTTCAAAATGTCTTTTGTGTAAGTTCCCTAGCATGGTGAGATAATACTTTGTTTTGATATTAAAGGGTAAACAGCCACTTCCTTTACTAAATAGCCCCCAGAATTGTCTATAGAATAATTTCCTGATTTTCTAAGGAAGCCAATTTTGCTTTGAATCATGTTATTAGCATACATGCATATCAAGGATCTGTGATTTCATCAGAATAGAAATTCACTCTACCAGTGTAGATTCTAACATGTCTGTAATTTAATAGATATGCCTCAGGGAGTTGTCTGAAACTCGGAAAGTTTAATTAACTTATACAAAAATCATACAAATATTATATGTCAGAAATTGCACTTGATCTCAGTTTTTCCTAATTTTAATCCCAACCCTCTATCCACTAAGTCACAAATCTCATATACTCCAACATATATTGTTGTGCTTATGGGTCAGTCACAATTTATTAGGTGTCTATTATAATTTTTGTAATACATATTCCATAGTTTTTTGAAAGCCAAAATCAGAGAATATCTTCAGAGCTATAAAATTAGTATAAATGCTACCAAAATCACCATTCTAATATCTAATTAATATCTCATCCTAAAAGGTTTTATTGACTTAATTATTTTTTACTGATGAGAATTCAGAGCTTCAGTTGTTTAAAGGAACTGACACATACATGATTCTCTCAGTTATATCTTGGCCCAAAGTATTCTGTATCTGGAGACAGAAAGGTAGCTATTAAGTCTTTGCCACTAAAAGTCCATCATATTTTATATTTCAAAATAACATAACCAAGTAAGGAGACACCAAGAATATTAATCTCCTGAATAATGTCACATTTTTTTTTGAATTTTGACCTGAGGCAGCCATATAATATTCTTTTTGATCTAGTTCAAGATCAGTAAGAACGGTTTATTCATGTGGTTTTAAGTGACAGGGGATTCCATCTGCTAATGACTTACAGGTTTTTTCAGGTGAATAGCTTTCTCACCAGAAAGTGCCTTTGGGACAGGAAAAAAGGAAAGGACCAAATGAATCACAGATGAGACAACCTTTCTCTGGCAACATTTCATCTGTAATGCCACTCACTCTGCTTCCAATATAAAAATGAGAAATAACCACTTTGAGAGGTAGTAAAATGTCCATCTTCACAAAGACCATTTTCCAAAGAGCACAAGGACTGCCTCAAGGACAAGAAGGGAACCAGTTGGTGCTGCTCTTCTCCAGAGTAGTGTGTGTGGTCATGCCATGCCAATCTTTGTCACCTTCTTTCCATTAAGCTTAGCTTTACAATCTTGGGGCAGGGTATTCTTTTTGTCATATTTGCAAAGTCCATGCTCCAAACTCCTGTGGCCAATTTTGTGGCAACAATTAAAACAAAATTTTTTAAGTAAATGAAAAGACTTTATTAAGAAAAGAAATTTTTAAAAACCAACAAACAATACCTTGCTGTTCGTCACCTCATTTGATAAACAGTGGTGAAAGTATATAGGTTTTCACTTTAATACCGATTCTTCCCTGGAGCCTAATGTTGGTACAGGACTAATTAGTAGAGAATGATTCTATACTCCTTTCTGAATGTTGTTAAGTTTAATAATACTTGTATTTAAGTTACACTAGACAACCAATGATATTCTAAGATTTATTTCCTATTGATTTTAGTCTCACAGAAGGATAAAAATTTCTCAAGAAGTCTTCCCCTGGCCTATTTACTATTAGGATTCTGATCTATTCCAAATGAACTTTTTAGATTTAATTAGCATTTGTTATTACTTTTTAATTTTTGTTTGTTGTTTAGTCATATAAGACTTTGTGTGGTACCATTGGGTTTTCTTGGCATAGATATTAGAGTGTTTTGCCATTTCTTTCTCCAACTCATTTTACAGATGAGAAACTGAGGCAAACAGTGTTAAGTGACTGGCCTAGGCTCACACAGCTATTAAGTGTCCGAGGTCAGATTTGAACTTAGGATAATGAGCCTTCCTGATTCCAAGCCCAGTACTCTATCCGCTGCACCACCTACCTGCCTTTATTATTATTATTATTATTATTATTATTATTGGTTGTACCCTAATAGCAATAACAATAATAAGAATAATTCTGTTTTTATTTATGCTCTATAAAACATAAGATAATAAAAACAAGAAAACAATAACAACAACAATAATAATATGCTCTCTACAAGATTCTCTGTCTCTTTAGTCTGGTCCTAATAGAATATAAGCTTTAGGGCAGGTACTGTTTCATTTTCTCTTTATGTACCCCTAGCATTTAGCATGTTGCTTTATACATAGTAGGTATTTAATAAGTGTTTTTGGATCAATGAGTCAATGGATGGATGGATGGATGGATGGATGGATGGATGGATGGATGGATGAGTGAACAGTCTAAGGTGCTATGGAAGATATGAAGCAGGAAAACTAATTATTTTCTGTAGTGACAAGAAGACTTCAATTTCTGACCAGTTCAGTGATTACAAATTTAAAAGGAAGTATCTTTGGAGAAAACCACCTTTATCTGGGAGAAGCCTGACTATGTTTGGGAGAATGAAAAACTCTTGAGCAGCTAACTTAGCTCCACAAGCAATGATAAGATTTTGCAAAGTAGATTCTCATTACACCTGAACAGATTTGAATGTGTCTGCCTCAGACCTAACCTCAGGCTTTCTGGACTTCACATATGTTCAGTTCCTGAATACTTCCCCCTTTCAGAGTTATGATCTTGGAATCAATGCTAATTTTAACCAGGTTGGTGAAGACTGCGCACTATTCAACTGCTCTCCACCTACCAGACTGGTATTGTTCAATTTTACTTTCTTTCATAGTTGTAGTCATTCCCATTTACTCTTTATATCTGCAGACTGAGTATAAACATATGTAGCAGAATATATTCGGATCCCACCCATGTGTCAACTAATGATTGAAATCAAGTTTTAGGGGTATATAGGAGGAAGAAAAAAAAACTGGCAAGGAAGACCTCCTAGGATTTGGTCTGTGTGTGTGTGTGTGTGTATATACATCCACACACATATGCACACATTCATAGATGTATGTATATACAACCAAGTTTTACATATACATGCATACACACACATACACACACATACACACATATACATGTATATAATGTAACAGGTATTACATTCAACATTGGGATCACGCTGCTACTTAAGTCTGTTGTAGGGGGTGACATTTGACCAGTGCATTGTCTATCAACAGACTTGGCAGGAAATATAATCAAGTTTAAAAAATAATAATGGAAAGAGAACAAGAAAGTAAAACACAAGGGGAAAATCAGTGAGTAGAATCATTCTCGGCCCCTGCCAAGCTGGAAGTTGTACAGTCTTCCATAGACTTCCACTCTTGGGTAAAAGAAGAAATCCCCAGAAAACCTGCAAGCCTACTATGTATCCTCGGGGCTTCTTAGCTCAGTCACTGGCACACGGGAAGCATTTAGTAAATTCTTCATGACTAGCGTGTCAAGGAATAGACAAAAATCTTCTCCCCTTGTTCCTTGGGAAGGTCCACAGAGTACATTGCTTCCATATTCATTCTGAACACCCCAAACAATACTTGTTTGCTGACTTTTCCTTGCATTTGCTATTTCTTCCCACTGAGATTGATGCTTCAATGAAGTATGATGGCTCCTTACAGAAAGACTTGGTCACATATGCCTTTGGCCAATAAATATAATTTAAGCTCTGCTGTTTAAACGCCCCACACCCTCCATTCAGTGATGCAGATTACAGGGTTTTGCAGTCTTAATGATCTCATATGGAAGGACACAAGAACTCAGCCCTAGTTGAGATGGGGTAAGTAAATTCCTTTCGGTTCTTTCCTATTGAAGGGTAAAGGAAATATACTCCATAATGGAGGGTCATAAATTTCTGCTGCTTGCCCCTGAGATTGGAGAGGGATACCCAAACCCTTTTCCATTTGTCCTTTCTAGTCCTGTTGTGCTCTCTGGACCTCAGGGGCAAGCAATGTGAATTACCCTAAGGAACCAATAAACCCTACAAAACAATGGAGGGAGGCTGATAAATAGCTGATAATTTCTGCTAGTATTTCCGCTCCCATAGCAGTTTCCATCACGTTGCACCCCTTATGTTTAATTCTTTTTTAAATTTCTTAACCTCTTGGCCATTTAAGAATGTAAAGTGGCATCTAAGTCCTTAGGAATATCATTTCCTATTCTTCAAAAGAAAAACAATAATTGTTATCCAATTGTTATCAGTATGTGGTATAATAAAGTAAGGATATAAAATGGTGATGAGGAAGCCAAATCCAACACATTCTTTGCAAGATAGCAGATCAAATGAGACAAATATGAGAAAACCATAAAATTCTAAGCTGATACATATGTGTGATCATAGCAGAATTTTCTGCTGGGCAAATGGTAGAAAATGTTCTTTTTTTGAAACAAGAATTTTTAGTTAACATGAGTAATGGAGTAAAAGATGATAAATTTATAATAGGAATCATATTTTAAAAATAAGTAAACAAGAAAACCCCTAGAGATAAACTGTCAGAGCATATACAGATATCTTAGATATTAACTTTAAGTAGAAATCTGGCAGTGAAAGGAATTTCAAGACAAGTCAGATAAATAGCTTATTGACTGTACTAATTAAAAGAAATTGGTATGCACTGCCAGAAAGGGGAACTGTTGAATTTCTTTCCCTAGAAGTGGAAGGAAATAAGCATTTTTTTAGTTCCTACTATATGCCAAGCACTGTGCTAAGTGCTTTAAAAATATTGTCTCTTTTAATGCACAAAACAACCCTAAGATGTAGGTGCTATTAGTTTCCCCATTTTACAATGAGGAAATTTAGGCAGACAGAGGTTAACAGACTAGCTCAGGGTCACACAGAGAGTGTCTGAAGATGGATTTAACTCATATATACACTGTGCTACCTAATAAGTAAGAATAGAATTGACACCTCTTTGTTCCAAATGGAGGTAGAGATTAAAAGGATATATAAAGTGATCTTTGAAGGGTTTTCCAGTCCAGTGAATTCCTTAAATAAAAGAGTAGTAGAGTCTTACATAGATCTACATCTGGTTTTACAAGGTCTTTTTAAAAATTTTAATTATATTTCACATAAATTTTTTCAAAATTTAACAATTGTCCAATTATTCCTATGCTAAATTCTGTATTATTTTGGTAGAGTATGAGATTTTTCAAGGTAATAATTTCTACCAATATTTTATTGTCACTTGAAAATTTATGCTTTGATTTTCCTACCTATAACATCAAGTTAATACAATGTAGTACATATTTTTCTTTTTTCTTTTTTTATTTGTTTTCTTGTTTACATCATTCATTTTCATGACATTTTTGAATTACAGATTTTCTCCCCGTCTTTCCCCTGCCCCAACCCTAAAACAACAATCCCACTGTAAAGCCCCTCCACTGCTCTACTCTCTTACTTTCTGGTAGGGCAGGGAGGGTGTCCCTCTCCCAGCCCCTGTGTATCTTAATTCCTAGTTGCAGGTATTGCAGAACTTTAAATTCTAGATTCTTTCTATTCCTCCCTTGTCCCCCACCCCCACTGGAAGAACAATCAATTCAATACAGGCTGTGGATGTGTGATTATACAGGATATCTTCATAGTGGACATATTGTGACATTGATCATCTGTCTCTCCTTCCTATCCCTCCCCCCTGATTGTTTGTTCTCTGCCCTGTCCCTGCCCCTTTACTGAAGTGTGTGCTTCCAGCATCCCTCCCCCAGACCCTGCCCTCCCCTCCGTCATCTCCCCACTC
>CM053597.1:101368597-101388442 GCA_028646575.1 Pseudocheirus occidentalis | reverse complement strand
GTATCTTGGTTTCTCATAAAGTCATTAGCTTCTACTTGCTCCAATCTAATTCTGAAGGAATTATTCTCTTCAGGATGCTTTTGAGATTCTTTTTCCATCTGGGAAATTTGACTTTTTAAGGCATTCTTCTCCTCACTGGCTTTCTGGGCCTCTTTTGCCAGTTGAGTTAATCTATTCTTTAAAGTGTTGTTTTCTTCAGTCAGGTTGTTGACTCTCTTTTCATGATTTTGTTGCATCATTCTCATTTCTCTTCCCAATTTTTCCTACACTTCTCTTACTTGGTTTTCAAAGTCCTTTTCCAGTTGATGTATAGCTTCTATGCGTTCTTCAAGTGTCTTGGAAGCATTTGGTGTGGGAGTTCTGACTGGGTTATCTTCCTCCCATTCCATGTTTTGATCCTTTTTGTCCACAAAAAAGGATTCCAGATTTGTATTGCTGTTCTTATTTTGTTTCCTCTTCCTCATGTTGGCCAGTCAATTAATGGGTTGTTTTTTTTAGCTCTGTGAAACTCTCCTTTCGGCGGGGTTTGAGGGGGGAGGAAGCTCTGTTCCAAATCGCTGGGGTTTTCCCAGCTGCCAGAGCTATTGGGGGGTGTTACAAGCCCCCCAGCTTTGGCTTGCTGAGAGTGTACCCCAGGAACACCACCTAAGACCACGATCTGGATCCAGGCCGCTCAATGCAAGAGCTCTTGGCCCTGATCAATTGATTCAGCCCCCCTGCTGAGTCCACAGGCCAGGGGCTCTGAAGCAGCCCGATGGGGGCCACCGGTTCCAGCAGTTCCTTTCCCCCACTGCTTCCTTGCCCCAGGGGCAGATTGGCAGAACTACTTTTCCTCCCCCAAATTTAGTTTCAAATTTTCACTTTCACTAACCATCTCTGATCCTGGTTTGCTGTATTTTAAGATCCCCTCAGGCAGGTGCTTTAGATCTTCTCTGAAGTAGACTCATGCTGCGGTTTGAGAGGCCTGGCTCCTCTTGGCCACCCTGGGGCCTGGCCCAGCAGCGGCTGTGGTTTGGGACTGGGCTGGTCTCTTCTCTGGCCTGCCAGCCTGCTGGATGAGGCCCTCCTGCTGCTGCCCCTCTCCAATCCCTGTTTTTCATACCTTGGTAGATGTGGAGGTGCTGGAGGCTGTAGATCTTCTCTCCTGCAGACTGGCTGGGCTTGGCTTGGCTCAGCTCAGCTCCTTCCTACCACCTCGGGCCTGGCCACTGACTCAGCTTCAGGCTGGGCCAGCCTCTGCTCCCAGCCCACCATGCTGAGCCCCTTCTGCCTAGCTGCCTTCAGCGAGAGATTGTTTTCTGTATTTTTGTGAGTCTGAGAGTCCTAGACTTTGTCTGGGGTCATATTTTATGGGTGTTTAGGGTGGTTGTGTGGGAGCTGTGAAGCCTTGCTGCTTCTACGCCGCCATCTGGTCTCCACCCCTCCATATTTTTCAATAGTATTAACATTTATAAGTAGAAACAACCTGGTTTAATGGATAAATACTGACCTCACAGTCTAGAAGACCAGGGTTCCAGTCCAGTTTGATGCATACTATCTCTATGACCCTTAAGTCCCAACTCCTAAGTGACCCAGATAATTCTGTAAAACTGTTGCAGAGCAGCACCATGCCAATGTTCTGTTATAGAGGGAATTGGTTATAGCAGTAAAATCATACATCTGGTATCCCCCAAAACCAGCATATTTCTATGAAGACTCATAATTTTGAGTTTAGATACCTTAATATTCCAATGGATCTGTGGACTCATAATATTCTCTTGATACAAATGGAGTAAGTGGATTGATTGTCAATTAATTCTTGTTCTCTCTACATCACAAACTTGTGTTTTTTCGTTAGGGTTTTTTTTTGGGGGGGGGTTAAGTAGTGATAACATTTATCTTATGACATCCTTTGAATTGACACACCATAAGGATAGTTTGAAGACACTGACTCAGACTTTAGAAGAAACAATTTAAGTAGGACATGGTCACTGGCTTCAAATATTTAATTGAGTTCACAAAGAAAAGGGATTATCTTTATTCTGCTTGCTCTCACTGAATAGAATTAGGGCCAACTAATGGGAGCCACATGAGGCAGCTAGATGGCTTAGTGAATAGAGCACTGGTTCTGGAGTAGGGAATATCTGAGTTTAAATCTGAAAGCCATGTGACTCCAGGCAAGTCACTTAACCTCTGTTTGCCTTAATTCACTGGAAAAGGAAATGGTAAACCACTCCAGTATCTTTGCCAAGAAAATCCCATGGACATGGGGTCATGAAGAGTCAAACACAAGTGAACTAAGACAATGGGAGTTATAAAGAAGTAACTTTTGGCCCAGTATAATGATGGATTTTCTAATAATTACAGCTGTACTAAAATGAAATGTATTACTTCATATAAGAGCAACTCAGTACAACTAGAGGTTTACATTCATTTGCTCAATGACTGCTTGTTGGGATCTATTGTAGAGGATACCTTCCAGTTCTAGGATTCCATGGTTTTATACTAAAGTGGACTAGTCTTTTTTAATAGTTTGACATATTCATTATATATTGTATATAATAATACTTTTGGTATACAACTGATTTTAAATGTTAGAAAAATGCTTTATCTAGCTTTTTGGCTTAATGTAAAATTTTAACAAAAATTCTCTATCTTCTTAATATGCAATGAAATAAAATTAAATAATTTAAATTTCACAGACATAGTCCCTATTCATTATGCAATTTCCTTGCCATGACATTAATGTTAATAGAGGTTACACAGTGAAAGCCCTTTTCAGTTGACTAAAAATATAGCCTTAAGGTAAAAGCGTTTCTTGTGTTAGCAATTTATAGAAAATGCTTTTTGTTGGAGGAGGAAGTGAGAGCAGATAATAAGGTTTCAGGTAACAGATTACCAAGGTTATAGCTTCTTAAAGTTTTCTTTTTCCTTAGATGTTACATTGTAAGTGACCATATTTACTTGAGCTGAGTTTGGCAGCAGCAGTGCTCATTGTGACTGTAGGAATGTGACTGTGGCTGCTTGAATCATCTGAAATGATCACGCTTTCAGGTGTGTTCAATGCAGGAGGTACATTTTGTCAGCCAACCCAGCGAAAGCCACATCAAATAAATCATCCAAATAAAGCATCCAGGATGCTAGAGGCTCCTAGCATTTAACTTATGTTATAAAGGACTGAGTGAAATGTAATGTTCCATTAACCTATCCTAGATATGTTAAAATATGAAATTATATCGGGAACAAATGGGCATATTTTCTTGTAAAGTCTGTGAGACCCGCTCCTAGCATCAATCATCCCTTCATTCATAAATCCCTTTACTACATAGTACATCTGGTGGAAAGCATTCACATGAATTTTAAAGAAGAGTAGGGATTAACCTTCTGGGTTTATTTTGGTCTGTAGAAAATTAAAAGAAAGCTCATTTGAGACTGATTGTGCCACTCAAAAGCTGTTCACCATGTATTTATTTTTTCCAAGTAGTTTACAGATGCTTCAGGGCCTTTGGGGCTCATTAAAAGAAAAGCATAGAAAACTGACAGTGGGGTCACTAAAATGATCCTAGGGGTACCCTTAAAAGCAATATGTGCTAATATTTTCTAGGAGACTTTTGTGTTATGCGTTGTCCATTATTACAGAGAAATTATCCGCCATTACAAGAAAATATACATTTTGTTACCGTTTACATGGATAATGACAAATTCAACCTCCAGAAGTGCCAGCCTGGTTGTAATAGCTAAGTAAACAGCTTTTCAAAAGTAGATTTAAAAGAAGTATCCCATTAGTCTGACTATATTGCAAAATTAAATGCAAGAAATGTAAACATATCCTTAAGGAACTCTTTCTCTTGAATGAGTAAATGCTTCCCCACCCCCACCTCCCAACCAGAAAAAAAATATATATTGGATTGGAATTGTAATCCAGAAAAATTTGACATACATCATTTTGGTTTAGAATTGGGGACTGTCCATATTTCAGTTATTATCTGACAATGCAGCATGTAGATATCTAATCCTTGTGTTTGGACTTAAACTATACCAATTTTGAGGCATATTGATGAAAATATAAACGCTTAGTCATTTGTTTGGCCAACAGCGATTAGGTATATGGTATTGCACTGTTCTATGAGCTAAGGAAGAAAGATAAATCACACATGGTTCTTGCTCTTGTGGAGTTTATTATCTACTGAAGGATGGAACAGTTAATCATACATCTTAATGTTATCAGTATATTCCACTGGGGGATTTACTGCAGAACCACAAACCGTCACTTGAAAAACATTCAAACTTAAGTATTCATGTTAATGGTAGAAAAAGAAACAATAAGGATAAATATAAATTGCTTCAATGGTCCTCAAGACCAGTTTTAGCCAATGGTTCCAGACTCCTGTCTCAACAGAATATTCCATCAAAACACCTGAACAGTTGCAAAATAAAAAACCTTTTTTTTTCACTCTCATGTGAATCAGCTCCATCAAGGGCTCATATGAACTATATTTACCTATTTTGTCTGAGTACCCTCCTGGTAAAATTAATATAGGCTTGTCGCTGTAGCTTCAGGGTACTGAATTTTTTTTTGCCGAAGTAACTCTCAGAAATTATTTGATAAATTTAGTGATCAATAAGGTACTTGAAGACTGGGATAGTTTCATTTTTTGGTCTTTGCATTCCTAATGACTAGTACAGTGGACACTGCTTAATAAGTACTTGTTGATTGATAGTTTCAGAGATTACCTAATACCCCACTAGATCATCCATGCATGTACTCATTCCATTCCTGCCCATGCTATGGGACTCTTCAATCATGGATCTCCCCTAAATTGGCCACCTGATATACTGAGGGCCTCCCTTCTGTTCTTTTGACACAACAGGAATATCAGTGAAGCATGTGAGCTCTAATTATCCATCACGCTCTCTCTCAGTTACCGGCTCATCTTTTTTCTAGTCATGCATTTTTCTGATGATAGAGTACCAACTACACCAACAAAATTGCATTTGTATTAAAGCATTATTAAAGTACAGCTTTGCTAACGTGCATGAAATGATAAACTGAGCATAATCATTAAGGAGGAAGAGCAAAAATAAGGATTCTGTCTTGTCCCTGATCTGAATGATCAGTCTTGATTTACTGAGAGGTGAGTGAATCATTTAAAAAATAAAGTGTAGAAGGGGAAGGATTTTAATAAAACATTAAAATATGCCATTATTCTTTAAGCAATGGAAACGCATTGCCCTGATATCCAAAATGTTTAAATAGCTATTTAGATGTACATATTCAAGGTTTATTATGGCTTTACTTTACATAATAATTTGAATTCTTAAAAAATGTCCAAGTGGAAAAGTTTTATTGAAATCTTACTGGAGCTTGGCCTTCCCAAAGACACTCTTACCCCATGAAGATAATAACACGGGTCTTAGAGGTATGCAGAGCAAGAAACCATTAGAAGTATCAATATTTAACCAAACTTCTCAGGTCATTGGGCAATATAACAGAGTTAAGTGACGGGAGCAGCAGTAATGTATTATTAATGTTTACCTTAGCTCTTAATGCAATTTTGCTCCATTTTCATAAGAAAAGAAGAAAAAAATCCACTCCGTTTCTTTCTTCAGTGAGGAGCAGCAATAATTAAATGATAAATGGTAATATATAGCCAAGAAAACTTCATCACTACTAATTTGTTGGAACAAATTTAATAGAGGAAGTAGTAGTACAATAAAATGTATTACTGAGCATTGGCTTTTCATTATTTCAACTTTTTCCACATTCAACACTAAAGTATTAAATATGAACATGTTACCTTTTCAGGTTATTGGTGATAGGAAATGCTTGAATTTGGCACCTGGGAATGAGTTTTTCCAACCTCAGGGAAGAGAGTGCTAGATGGCTAAAAATGCCAGCAAATTCTAAATGGACTTCAAACTCCATTAGCTTTTAATTACAGATAATCTCATAAATGTTCTTCCAAAAGAAAACCATCAGCCTGTGAAGGTAAATTGTAAATTGATTTTTCAAAATAGAGAGGGGGGAACAATGATGTGGTCAATTATCATTTGAGCATCATTGCTTTTAATAAGACATCATTTGCCATCATCTATTAGTGATTTAGGGCCTTGATTTGGTCCTGTGAGAATTCCTTTTCATTCCTATTTAAATGCTAAAGCACTTCATCTACTATCCACTAATGCAGTGGTCCCCAAATTTTTTGATGGGGTACTTCTAGCAGTCAAATGTTTTTAGCATGTACCCCAAAATATCATTTACTTATTTTTAAATTCTATACATATATTATGACATTGCTAATTATATTCATTATTCAATGTACATTAAAAAGGATAAAAAAAAGAATGTTAGATATTATGAGTAGGGAAGTGACATGGAGTAACATCACTAAGGACTAGAGGGGGGAGATTTCGTGCAGGGAGACTAAGAGACTGTTGTAACCATCAAGGAAAGAGGGCCTTAAGAAGAATGGTAACAATGTCAGTAGACAAAAAATGACATATGGAGACATGTAATGGGGTAGAAATGACTATATTTGTCTACTAACTAGTGAGGGATTTGGATGTTTATCTTAAATTTAATAGTTATAAGACCTAGTACAGTGGAAATGAGTATTACATGTTTTTCAAGTAGATGAATACAAATGAATAAATGTGATTAGTAGAATGTTCAAATTCTTAACAGAAAATTAGAGTTAATGTAACTGGTTCAAAATTATATCCCCCCCAGTTATTTATCCAGCAAAGTTTTTTCATAAAATAATCATCAGTGATATCATCAATGTGGTATATATACATTGTTTTATAAAAATAATTTTATAAGTTAATTATTATATTATACACATATTCATTTTATATGATATTTTTATAAATGTATAATATTACTGATGTGTATATATGTGTACATATATTATTATTTTTCAGTCACTTCTGTCATGTCTGATACTTTGTGACCCCATTTTGGGTTTTCTTGGCAAAGACACTGGAAGGGTTCGCCATTTCCTTCTCCCCCTTATTTTACAGATAAGGAAACTGAGACTAACAGAGTTAAGTGACTTGCCCAGGGTCACACAGCTAGTAAGTATCTAAGGCCAGATTTGAACTCAGGAAGATGAGAATTCCTGCCTTCAGGTACAATAATCTATCCAATCTATACATTATTAAGACTTTAGATAGATAAATCAAATAACAGTGGAATATGGGGGGGGAGAAGGAAGACGAGGGAGATTTCTCTGCTCCCCCTTACCACACATACACATGAACAAATAACAAAGAGGTCAGTATTCCACAGACTCAAATGCTAGTTGGGGTAGAGAACAAATTCCCAAGAAACTCACAGTTCATGGTGGAAAAGCATATATTACACCAGTATGTTAAATACTAAGGAGAATAATTTCAGTGAATTAGTTGGCACAATTGGATCCCAGTTTTGAAGAAATCATGAAAAAGTGCCGTACTAAAAAAAGATACTGTCCCAGAGACCAAAATAGCTGCGAGTAGAAAGAGATTGTATTTGGCATGAAGGAGAAAGGAGGCTCATTCTTTTTCTGTGGAAGTTTCTCCACCTAAATTCATTCTCACTCTAGGCCTTTTGTATGTATAGATTTTGTGAGGCTCAAATAAGGGGGATTATACTTGATAAATTGCAAATGGCTATAAGAATTTAAGACGTTATTAATGGTCTGCATGTTCCAAAGAGTGAATAGATAATGGTAAAGCAGGGTATAACTGGAAATCTCTTGCCATGTGCTGTTCAAAAACCACTCTTACTGCAATTGTCCCAGTCACCAGATTTCTTCACTTCATTCAATATGTGGATTTAATAAAGGAATATTCTGCCCCCGACTTTCAGGGCTGCAAACCCAGTTACTAATAGCTTCCAGGTTTCTCTTATATAGTATTAGGTGCCAGCATACTTAGACAATCTAATTCCTTTTTCTAGAGTTCATTCTCCATTGGAGAACATTCTAGGATATTTGTAAACTTCTTTTTTCCTGTACATCTTCACTGTCTGAAAAGGTGGATTGAGAGTTGGAAGGAAAAGACATCTGGTCATCTGATTCAATCCTCTCATCTTACAAAAACTGATTCTTTGAAAGGTTAAGTGCTTTGTTAAAGGTCACACAAGTAAATGGCATGGCAATATTTGAACCCAGGTCTTTTGGTAGTGATAGAAGTTTGATAAGGGCAAAATGAGATATGAAGAAGAATGAAAGAAATATTCATCTTGCCTCAGTGCAGGGAAGAAGAGGAAAAAAAGATAAAGGAATTATATTTGGTCCCACTATGGCCCATTCAGCCCATGATTTTCTTAGTAAATCTCTATGAAGCTTTGCAGGCTTTGGGGCAAATTTTGTGGTCAAGTTACTTAGGATAAGAATCTGACCTTGAGAGTGAGAAATGTGAATGCAATCCCCTTTAGGGTTTTATCTTGTCTTGAAAAAGAACTGCCCCAGACCCTTGAGAGTAAGTGTCCAAAACTCAAAAAGATGCCATTGACAATGTCAGACAACACATTATTCTGCCCTGGAATCATTTTAAAGGTGCCATGGAAATAAAGCTGAGAAAACAGAAAGAAAAAAATATCCAAACATGGGGAAACTCATTAAGATCACCCCCCAGAAACCTATTGACATATTTACTTCTAGTCCTTGGATCAATAAGAAAGGTATTTCTACCCAAATACTATTCCTGGGAAGTTACATTATTATTAAACTGGGAGGAATATATTATGCTGGGTCAGCGTTTTTCCTCAGACAGTAGTGTAGATAATTAGATGCTGCCTTTCTCTGGAAAAATTAATATCCCATACATGTGGTGCACATATCTTCTACCTTATGATAACAGCCAGAGGTGATGGGTATCAAAATATAAAATCACAGAAGTGGAAGGGGTCTTGATGGTTATTTCTAGCTTCTCTCCTCACTTCAGGAAGGACACAGGACCCCCTAGGTGATAAGAAACCAGCTACTCTTAATAACTTCCTGTGAGGACCTTGGTGACCCTTTGGTTACTCATCTTTCTCAGTAATCCACATGAATGTTAAGTAATTCCCAGCGCCTGTTTAGGTGTGGGGTTTTTTTTTTCTTTTTTTCCTCTTTATTTAATGGGGAAATAGAACAGTTGGTTGCCATCCTTTTAAGATAGTGACATGTCCTCAGGGGCCACTTCAGTAATGTTTGGTAGCTTTTCTCCATAATTTTTGCACAGTGCAAATTGTAAAGGACTGGAAGGGTCAAATTGAGTTGGCACTCTTAATATACTTGAATTGTTCTTAAATGATCAGTAATCAGTCTTCTTACCTCCAGGCCAGATAATATATACTAGATTAAAATCTTGATTAAACAGAATATTCAGGAAATTAGGTGTTTTGATTAATTTAATTTTATGGTAAATCAAGAGTCAAGGAAGATTTCTTTTTGATTTCAATCCTTGTTTCTAAAAATGTTTCTAAAATGCATTCATTCTTATACTGGGTTTTTAGAAATTCTCCGTGCTATTAAGAGCATTAAGCTATTAGAGCTTAAAATTACACTGACATTTGAGATACCTTGTATTAATAAGTATAATCAATATGATTCACTCTCCTGGAATCATTGAGGTGATTGATTCAAGGCCATTATTCAGAATATCACATGTCATTGCTTGCTATGTATGCATAGAATTTTCATTTATTCATTTACTTCTTCATTCAACAGACTGTCATTGTATACTTCCTGGGAATAACACAGTGGGACATAAGCTCCTTGAGTACAGGGATATTTTGTCTTTTTTTTTCTTTATATCCTTACTGCCTAGCAGAGTGTAGGCACTTATTATAAACTTAATAAGTATATATTGGAAGAATAAGTGAGCACAATCCTCTTAAATACAGTAGGCATGGAGTTAATGTCTTACCAACCAATGTGCACAGAATGCAAGTACAGAAAAAAATGGGACAATTCACATATTCAGGAAAAGTTTGGCTAGAAGGATCAGGAAAGCTTTTTTTGGTGGAGGTACTATTGGGACCTTGTCTCTAAAAAGTGGTAGATTTTCAAGACATGAAATGGAGTGGTGGGGAAGGAAGTGTTAAATATGAGAGAGCTGAAACGCCTATAAATCAAAGTTGGTAGTGCCATCTTTGTAATTTGTAGTTTAGACAGAGTTGCCTAAAGTATTGTACTTAAAGATTGAGACCTGCTGTCCAGTCACATGGTCTCTCTCTGTCTCTCTCTGTTTCTGTCTCTCTGTCTCTCCGTCTCTCCCTCTCCATTTCTCTCTCCCCCTCCCTCCTTCCTTTCCTCACTCCCTCATGAAAACACTATATGTAAGAAGTTGGAATTCATTCCAGGTCTTTTTAACTAAAGGACGTTCTCCATCCACTATGCAATGCTGCATCCCAACACTGATGGGTGGATTATTGCATACTAACTGATAGTTTCAAACCTCATTAGTTTGCAGAACTTTATGAGGTTAATTCCTGTACTGCTGTATGAACAAAGTCTATTCTAGTTGTGTGTGTGTGTGTGTGTGTGAGAGAGAGAGAGAGAGAGAGAAGGAAAGAAGGAAGGAGAGAAGGAAGGAGAAAAGGGAAAGGTGGAGAGAGAATCTTCACTTTTGAGCTTAGCTACTCATGCTAGTTAGCTTTTAATGAGTTGATAAATTCACTTTCTACCCTTAACACGCCAAGAAATACTTCATAAGAAACCTTATTTTCCCAGAGACAAAGATGAGTCATTGTTATCCCAGTACATAATCACAGTGCCTGTTCTAGCATCCCTCTATCTATCCATCTGTTTGTCTGTTTATCTATACTCCATGCACCTGTCAAGTTATACATATACACATCTATGATCACATAGGTAGAGGGAAGAATGGGGCAAAGCTTTAAGGAAAGGATTTATATGAGCACATTATTAGACTACAACATCCATTTATTGTAGGAGATTGTCAGGGGTTTAATTCACAAGTACTAGAAAGTTACCCAGCTATCTATTGAGCTCTGTATCCCAGATATAGCCACTACTAGTCACAGGACGTCCCCATTGATTATTTAGTATTTCTCTTGCTTCAGGTAGCATAGTTAACATTTAACTTGCTGTGGCTGGGCTTCAGGGCTTCACAGGTGCCACATGAGCACTATTGCGGTAGCATCAATATCAAGAACTCAGACACAAGATAGCAGTGCCTTTCACTCCCAAGGCCTTTGCAATTCAAAGGAATAAAATAAGAATCCCTAAAAATACTGGGGAATCTGGACAGCATTGTGGATTGTCTGTCAAATTTCTTATCATTGCCTAAACAATATGTATTTGCTCTAAACTTGGTGTTCCTGTATATATAGTTAGATAAACTTTTGAAAAATTGATTATGAAAACTTTTTGAAATTTCTGGATTTTGATACAATCAGCACAACATCATCTCCAAACAGGAGCCTATAGAGCAGTGGTTCTCCACCTTCCTAATGCCACAATCCTTTAATACAGTTCCTCATGTTGTGGTGACCCCCAACCATAAAATTATTTTTGTTGCTACTTCATAACTGTAATTCTGCTACTGTTATGAATTGTTATGTAAATATCTGATATGCAGGATATATTTAAATTGAACATAACCCACAGGTTGAGAAGCACTGCTATAGAGGAACTCATCACCTTTTGAAAACTTCCATTTGGTGGACTCCCTGTCAGATATGCCCTAAGACTATCTTTAGCAAATAACCCTTTTTATGCCTCACTTGATGTGAGTATTTAGAGGGTCATCAGACAAAGTAATTCAGTGGTTACCTCTTTCAATGAATTCATTTTGAATGAAACTAGAAACGTGAAATAGTTTGTCAAGGTTATTAGTACTTTACATACCTAAATCTAGGTATGATTGGAGTACAAATAATATGTTCAGTAAATCCTTGTATTCATTACATTTTTCAGTCAATGGTTGAAAGCAAGTTAGATTGCATTTTGGAAATTGTGCTTTTAATGACCCTAGGCTTCCCTCTGAAAATAAGAGCCATCTTCTTAATATCAGCATTCTTTCAGTGTTACTATATAACTGTGAGTCATGGAATACCAGTCTCTAAAGATTTGAAGTTCAAGGTCGTTCACCGGGCAATGGAGAAACACATATTGAACGTGAGCAGGATGCATCATATTATGAACAAAAGAATTCTATAGGAAAAAAGTGACACAAAAGATATCATCAGAGATATGTAGGAACAGATAAGGAAGGCTAGTCATGTAGTGAGCATAAGACATAATGGACAGAAAATCTCCGTGCTCCTTTGCAATCCCTACAGTGGCAGAACTAGCATTTATGTAAGACACTGACAAGAGTGACCTGGGATAAGAAAGTATGTATGAGTTGCACTCTGAACCATTGGAGGTGTGTTCATATCCACAGAATCATTAAGGTTTTGTCTTTAAATACATTAAATACATTTAAGTACATTGTGTTTAAATACATTGTGTGGAAACCACTGTTATTAAATTTGTCTAAATTATAAAATCATTTCTGATGACTCTAGTGAATCCCATTTCAGTGCAATGTCTTAAGCATGTAGAGGTTCTCATTGGAGGAGACAATGAAAGGAGGAGATGGTGAAAATGTTGAAGGGTCCTGAATTTAAGTACATGGAGGGTAGTCCTAGAAATTCTAAAATATCCTCCCCAGATCCACCATATCAAATGGTGGATACTATTAAGGTCAAGATTTAAGTTATTTATGTAGTGAGGGGATTACAAATAATCTGCAAAATGATTTTCCTAAATGAATATTATGAGCCATAGCTTAGTCATATAAAAAAAGATGCTGAGATTGCTTGAAAAGGTCCCATTTAAGAAGCTTTTAGATAAAAGATAATATGTCATCATGAGGAACTGTTTTTCCAGTTAGATACTGCATTGTATACTACACCAGGTAATTTTCTTTCTGTTTTCTGCAATGATTGAAGCATAATTATGTAAATGTAAATAAGTCAAGCTTTTTAATATTCACAATAAGAAAATATAAGAAACACTTTCCATTCTAATTGCCGTTATTTTCACATAACATTTAACTGAAATTAGATTCTCCAAAAGAGTAGTATGAAAACAGGATAAAAAGAGAAAAAAATAACACTGTCTCGTATAGATTATACATAGATAAAATAATGCTCCTAAAGTTTAGAGAGGATCTGGGGTGGTTGTGAGTAAAGAAACATGATTATATCTCTGTCATTTAATAGAGGAGTTTTTAGAGTACCATCTTTAGCAGTAATGATCACTCTCATGAGATACTTTGTCAAATATGGTTTTCCAAAAAGATAGTGAGCATGGATCCAGGGTTCTCCTGAAATGGAAGTAATGAAATTAGAGCGACCGAGAATAGAATGCTAGGCAGACCTTTGTTTGAGTCAAAGGTCAGATTGTATTGATCACTGGAGGAATGTTGTAAAGAGACCAAATCTGAAGGTTTGAAACTAGGAGATGATTCTTTTTTTTTAGATGATTCTTTAGGAAGAAGGAATGGAGTAAAATTCATATACCAAATAGCTAGAGATTTGTAATAAATCTGTAATCTGGCACATCTAAGGAAGGAACCAGTAAAAGTCCAAAGAAAGCCCAAAAGGCTTAATGATTTTAGCACCAATGTGATAAGATAGTGGAAAATCTATGGTTCAAAATATACTTTGGGGGCCATTTTCTACCTATGCTCAATACAACAAAGTGATGTTCTTTTAAAGAGTAAAGCTAATCTGTCATGTTTATTTATTTATGAATACAACAGATTGTATTCAGGGATAGGTTGAGGTCCACTCCCAGTTTATTCTGGGGCCATGTTCTGGCTGCTGGCATCTAAAAGAATATACTGGCTGTGTATAAAACTTTTTATATGTTTTTTCTTTCCTCTTTAAATAAATTACTATATTGATAGTGTTGTTTCTAAATTTTTCAAATCTACAGTTTACAGACCTGTAACACCACCAAGGTGTAGGCCAGATTAACATACGTCTTTGATTTCATCAGGTTAATCATCACTTCATGACACTGGACTGATCTTGCAAAATTATTGATAGTGTTTTGTATGTCATTTATCCTTGTGGTGCGTGAAAATGTACGCGTAAAACAACTCATAAAGCTCTGTTTTGAGAATTTTTAACATTATCTACAATCTGTCAAGTTGAGGGTTTCTCAGAGGAACAGAAGTGTATTATAAAAACAGTTTCCATTGTATCTTAGACCAAAGATGGACTGACTTCATTGCATAACCTTGCTTCATTCCACTGGTGCTAAGTAATGGACTACCAAGCACTTTATCATCTCTGACACAACTGGTTATGCCATTGTGTAGTAGCCTTGTTTAGCTGTTTCAGTTGTGTCTGAGTCTTCATGACCCCATTTGAAGTTTTCTTGGCAAAGATACTAGACTGATTTGCCATTTCCTTCTCAAGTTCACATTACAGATAAGAAAACTGAGGCAAACAGGTTTAAGTGATTTGCCCAGGGACATTCAACTAGTAAGTATTCTTAGGAACTCAATGAATATTTCTGGACCACCAAACATACATATGAACTGTCAGAGCTCTGACTTCCCATTGTAGTCAAATCAACATTTTGAAAAGTTGAATATAGTGTCTGAATTTTGGCACCATTTCCAGCAATTCTACTATGTGGGAGTCTCAAGTTCTGATCAATTGTGGGGCAGTTCTAAGAAGCTGATTTTGTAAGACAATAGCTATGACAAAAGGTTTCTAGCTAAGACCTTGCTGGTGAACAGCAAGATGTCATTAGATGGCCTTTGCCAACTTTTTGTCATTTGGCTTGATAGTGAGGATGCCATTTCAGAAATTTGTGGTGCTTTCTTCACACTTCATATTATTGGAGGGAGGAAAGTTCAATTATCTCCCATTGTTATATTATATATTATATAAATAATTATATATATTATGATACACAGCCAGCCATACATTTTCATTACCAGGAAAGGAACCATAAAAGGAAAAGGGAAAAAAACATTTCATTCAGATTAGATATTATGAATTTAACCTAAATATTGGAAGAATTTGCAAATGTAATGAATGAGTCAATGTCAGTGATCTCTGAAGAATAATTGGGAGATGGAAACATATCCCAAGACTGAAGAGAGAGCAGCACTTAATAAGTACTCAACAAATATTTGTTGAATGAATTCCCTGCAAAGTGTGGACTCAAGTGAAAACATATTGGGATTCCCTAGAAGAATATAAAATATCTTTCCCAACACATAAATGTAGAAAGAATTACTGCCACCACAGGTTTCTATCAGACTAAAGAGAATGTGCTAATATTGTTAGAAAACAAAAATCATGTCAGAGATCACAGAATATCTTATGGCTAGGACTTCTTAACTGATTTTATTTCTTTTTTAATTGAAAGACTACCTACTTAAATTATCAAAGGATTGTTTTGGATCTTAAAGGGATGCTGTTTTATATTGAATGGATATGATGTATGTTGAGTGAGTCAATGAAGCCTTTTTAGGAATAGACTTATTAAGCACCAGTTAATGAATACTTAATTATTAATTAGCAATTTTAATTAATGATTAATAAAACTAGACTATTCATTACACATGTAACTGTTGTGTTTTGTAAGGAACAAACAATTCTTTTTTTGGATCTCACTAAGTTCTTCACATAATGAAATACATACAGCGGATTCTTGTTATACATTTTTGGGCTCAAATCTATTTAATATTGTGGGTGAGTTCCCTCAAAGGAGTGAACTTTGATCAAGATTTCTGGGTTTTAGGGTTCACTCCTACTGGACCAATGAGGTGAAAATATTAAGATTGTGAATCATATCCTCTAATGAAATATAAACATTGACTAGGCCCAAGACTTAAAGGATTTATCCTCCAACTTAATATGAAGAAATGAACTAAGTGTCTAATGACCTCACTTCTAGTCCAGGGTCTGGCATTAGTTAACTGTGTGGTTTTGGTCAAATCATTTACTTTTCTGGACCACAGTTGCCTCTTTTGTCAAATGTAAAAATGAATAAGTAGAGGTCTAAGACTCTTTCCTGCTCACAAGTTCTGTAAGAAAAAGGCAGAATCGAATAACTGCATAATTTTCAAGTTTGGGAGGACAGTAATGGCACTGTCCTCGATGATATTAAAGAAAGGAATCCCTTGTCATCCATTGATGGCAGAATCACGGGATCATGGATTTTGAGCCAGAAAGGACTTTAGGGACCATCTAATCTAGTGGTTCTCAACCTTCCTAATGCCATGACCCTTTAATACAGTTCCTCATATTGTGGTGACCCCCAACCATAAAATTATTTTTGTTGCTACTTCATAACTGTAATTTTGCTACTGTTATGAATTGTGATGTAACTATCTGATACACAGGATGTATTTTCATTGTTACAAATTGAATATAACCCACAGGTAAGAAATGCTGAATTAATCCAAAGCCATAATTTTCTACACAAAAAAAAATTGAGACCCAGAGATATACTTGGCATATAGTGAATATTTAACAAATCCTCATTTGTTTACTGTTGACTGTTGTGAATAGGGATTGTTTTATTCTTTTCATGTGTATCCCCTCAGCATCTAGCACAGATCTAGCACACAGTAGGGCACTTAAGAAATACTCATTAATTGATTATCTAGAGTCAAATTTGGGCCAAGGAACCTCAAATCTAGCACTTGTAGTAATCATTTTAAATCCTCAAATTATGTGTCTTTAATAAATGTGTATTCTGTATAAACAGTTGTTAATACTCAAAATCATATTTTCACAAATATGAGAAAAGGAAGAAAACCCCAGTCCCTTTAAGTAGAAAGAAAAGAAAGAAAAAGTTAAAAGAATGGCAAGAGGCAAGGGGATTTCAATTTCTGACTGAAAAGAGAGTAAATATAGGAATTCGACCTATAATTTCATTGTAATAGAAAATTCTTGCAATGAGAAAATTCCTCCTATCAATGCAAGTTGAACCTTCTCTATAATTTATAATCTTAGTGAACAGAACACTTAGAAGTTAAATGATTTATCCAAGATAACAAAACATGTATATGTCACAGACAAGACTTTAATTTAGGTCTTCCTTGCTTCTAAGTGCGGGTAGGAGGAAGGTAATTTCCAAATGATGCGGTTTGGGATGCTTTTGTCTGTAACCCCAATTTGTAAAAATCTCCCTCATTCTTGGGTATCTATGTATGTAACATCAGTTTGTAACAAGCCTGTGTAATTAAGTGCTAAAAGTCACACTTTCCCCCCTTCCATAAAGGCATAAATCCTGCTTCTCCCCTTCCTTCAGCCTGAAAGTCTTCCCTTAGCTAGGAAATTTGCCTGGAGACAAGCCCCTGGGAAAGTCTCAAAAGTTTCTATAAACAAACGCTTAGAGAAATGCACAGCCCATTTGTTCTAAGTGTCCAGCTGCACCCAAAAGCCTTGAGCAACATTATCAGGAGATAACTCTGTCTCAATAAGGTACCTCCTGTATCCCTAATCAGTCTAATTCCGAGACTTGGAAACAATCAAAACTATCCTCCCAACAGCCATATTGAACATATGTCATTCTTCCTTGACAGTAAATGGCCTATGACATGTCAAGCAAAAAACCACACCTCCAGATAGCCCCCACTTAAGGAATTTACCAGTGAATCATGGGAAATTTGCATGCACAGTTGATAAAAAAAAGTTCATGTCCCTTTAAGGATTGACCACTCCTAGACCACTCCCCAACTCCTCTCATACTCTACCTTTGCCCACCTAGTTAGCATAATTAGCCTTTGACTGACAGTTTTAGGGTTATAAATCCTGTCCCTCAACCCCCAGCTCTTTGCAGGCTATCTCCTTAACCTTTTCCTGCCTGCTGCAGAGTATAAAACTTTATAACTCTACCTTTTAGCCCCTGCACTTTGCAGGTCCCTCTTTCTCCTGCCAGCTACTAGGCCAGCATATCAATAAACTTTATAACTTCATAAAAGACAGCTTGGATCCTATTGAAATTCTTTTCCAGACAAAAACCTAATAGGGGTTCATATGAGATCCCTTAACCACCCAGGACTTACAAACCTCTTCACAAACACTGAGATAATAAATTCAAACCCTGCTAGCAGGAGAAGTCCATCTGGGACCATCTTCTAGAATTCTGTAGGAAACTGGAAGCACAAAAGTCTGAGTAGGTATGTGATAGCTGTGTAGGACTTTCCATCCTGTACATATCTAACTGTTCCATTCAACCTATGGATAGGCACACTGGGCAAAAAAAAAAGACTGTGAGCCAAGTCTTTCTCATGCTCTTCTCAATGTGGTCCAAGGACCTATCTCTAGCAAGAATTTCTGAGAGCCAGAATCTTTTCTTTTCCTCTTTTTATCCTTAGGAATCTAGATGAAGAAGCAAGGGCTGTGGGGTGCTTTTAGTTTTTCAGACTTCCCTGGCTCTGTGAAAGTCAAGTCTTGGTTTCACGACGAGAAGTTTTGTGTTTGAACATCCATTGCAAGGCCCATGCTGCTTTGTGGCCATAAAAACTCACAAAATGCCAAATGTGGTAAAAACACAAGTGGCAGAGAATGACTGGATATGTTTCCCCCCAGATATGTAACCATAAGAAAGAATGCTATCAGAGGTGAGAAGGAAAGGTGAATTGATAGTTGTACAAATTCCTTGATGTCACCAAACATGCTTCTAGTCCAAATCTCCTGGGGCATAAGACTTTTTGCATCACCTAGGCATTGACAGTCTGAAAGCTGACTTCCACAAAAAAATATATTTTGATAATTTTGTTTAAGATAAAGTAATGTTTAATGGGAAATATCAGATATATGCACTATAAGAGAAATTCTTGACTCAACAGTAAACACATAATTCCAATGTATGCTTAAGACAAGCATATGAAATACTGGGAAATTTCAAGCTGAATACAATTATATAGCACTAAAAAAGAGTATTACTAAATAATGCAAATAGAATCTTTAACAAGAATCCCAAGGCTATAATACAGTCGTTCCTGGAAAGGTGATGATAAGCAATCCGTTATTAATACCTATTGCAAGGCTAGATGGACTTCCGTTCACCCAGGTCAACCCAGACTTACCAGTGTCTAGCATAGAGAAAGAAAAAGAGATAAAAAATAATAAATATAGCTGGGATTTTTAAAAATCACATCTTACGGTATTTCAGTTGTACATCATCTATATTCCCTTCATCTTTTTCTGTTATTCCCTCCCCAGAAAGTCACACTTTATAGCAAAAAAAAAGAATGAAATTTAAAGAAAAGGGAAAAAAATCTTCAAAGTAAAACAATATATCTCTCAAATCCACCACTGTTCACAATGTTCCATTTCCCTGATCCCCCATCTCTGCAAAGAAATGGGGGAAGCCATTTTCTTATATCTCTTCCTTAGATACAAGCTTCATCCTTACAACTTTACAACGTTCAATTTCAATCATTTTGTTGTTTTTTCCATTGTATTGTGTCCTGTATGTTCCATACTGTTCTATCTGAAGAAAAGAGAGGAAGGTATACATTCTGATCAAGTTTGATCAGCTGATCCTAATCACATTCTTTTTTTCAAGAGTATAAGCTTTCTCCTCATTTCCTACTAGATAAATTTCTGAGTTTTCTATATTCTGAACTCTGCCAGCACTGGGGATGACATTGGGGGTCGCTTTTGAATCAAGGGGAACTTGTCCCATTGATGTCTGATTGAGGGCCATTCCTGTACTATCTTTAGCCAAGTGAGGAAGAGACAGATTATTATTTCACACATCTAGAAGGTGTCATGATTTTTTTTTAATTTTAATTTATTTTCTTGGTTACATCATTCATTTCCACAAGGTTTTGAGTTACAAATTTTCTCCCCTTTTTTGTCCCTACCCCCCAGCCCAGAACATTGATCCCACTGTAAGA
>CM053597.1:101325649-101368097 GCA_028646575.1 Pseudocheirus occidentalis | reverse complement strand
TGCCTGTAGTGCTTTCTGTCTTGTGGAGAGTTTTGGAGCTTGAAAATCTGTTTAGCGTCCCATTTTATGAGTTTTTTAGCATATTTGTGTGGGAGCTGTGGTGCTTTGCTGTTTCTACGCCTCCATCTTGGCCGAGAGATGCATTTTCCAGGTGTCATGATTGACTGTAATATTGCCAAGAATGACTGGGTCAAAGAAACCTAGAAAACCTGAAGGTGTATAAGCCAGCTTCTCAGTGGTTCTCAACCTTCCTAATAACGCAACCCTTTAATACTTGTATGTGGGTGTATCTGGCATGGGGGCTGACCCGCCTGGAGACAGATAGAGGAGTGGTGTCTCGGTTCCTATGACCACTGGAAAATGTGTTTTCCGATGGTCTTATGCAACCCCTGTGAAAGGGTTGTTTGCCCCCCCCAAAGGAGTTGCGACCCACAGGTTGAGAACCGCTGATTATGTCAATAAATATACTAAAAGTGGCTAGCTAAGTCCCCAGCAATAGATTTATAGAACAAATGGTTCATTGAATCTCAGAGCGAGAAGAGATATTAATGATCATTTTGTTTCATCCTGTTGTACAGATAAGAAAACAGAAATCTAGATTTTTAAGGGAAATGACTTGCCCAAGGTCACACACACAGAAAGCTAGCTATGGAGACAGAATTGGATCCCAAGTCCCCTTGCTCCTAGTGATCTTGCCACTGCAACATATATTATGTTCAGTTAGTTCATACAGATACATTTTACTGTTAAAAACAATGGGGAAAATAAAAGAAAATTCTTTGTGTCCTGGAAAACTCAAAGCAATTGCCCAGAAGTAAAAGGCAGAAGAGAGAGATCTAATATGCAATCAGTATTCATGAAGAAACTAATTACTTTCCTCTGAAAAGTTAGTAGAGGCATTAAGCCATTAAATAATTTTTTTCAAAAGCCATAGTCTTTTTTTTTCCCCAAAATGTATTGTATATTCATTTCTTAATGCTAAAGGGAATCATTAGCAGTATGCTATTCAGCCTCTCACCTTGTTTTCATTGTTTAGTTATAGGATTATGGAGGCAAGCTTGCTTTTCAGCATTTCGAACTCAAACTACCCCTTTGTTCCTCTCACCCACTCATCTGCTTCCTTGAAGCAGCACCTACTTCACAGTTACCAAAATCCTTTTCTCTCACATGAATATGAAATCATACATGCATATTTTCATGCGGGTGCTCTATGAATTCATTGGCCAGCTTAGATTTTTAAAAGTCATGTATAGAAGATAGGAGATGCTCTAACAGTTTACTTGTCAAAATGGAGCAATGTTAAGACCTTGATTCTGAGCCTCAGCTAGCTCCTGCCTAGTTCTGTGACTCTGGACAGCCTTCCATCTCTGACCCTCTGTTCTCTCATCTGTACAACAAAGCAGCTCTTGGACTGTCAGCTTTAAATTCCACTTGCTCTCTAATGCACATGATTCTGTGACATTTTCTCCTACTGTTTTGAATCCTAAAGTAGATCATATGAAGAGTAATGAATGGTTCTACTAAATGGAAGAGTCAGCCACCAGCAAGCTGCCATGAAGAGAATCAGGGTATTAGAAAATCTCAGAAGCCCAGAGGTGAAAGAGACCTCAGAGACCATTTAGGATGGAATGCCAAGTTCAGAGAACAGTTATCAGGATGATTTGCCTGGAGCACAAAATGTGCAAAGGGGTTTAAATATGAAATAATTCTGGAAAGAGTTTGGAGACAGACAGTGGAGGGCTTTAAATGCTAATCTGAGGACTTTGCCATTTATCCTGGATGCAATAGGAAGCCCCTGGAAATTTTGAGGAGAGGAACGATATGGTAAAATCTGCATTCTAGGATGGTCGTTTTGGAAACAAGGAAGAGGAAGGATGTAAAAGGGGAAGGTATAGCCATGTGAAAAAAATCTATTGAAATAGTTTATTTAGAAAGGCAATAAAGATGTGAGCCATCATAAGGAGACAGAAATGAGAGGTGCAGAGATAGTGTCAAAAAGGCTCAAAAATGGATGAGGTTATACCTAGTGAGTGAGAAGCTTACTCATTCTCTTTCCATTCTTTTCCTCATCTTCAAGCATTCGTTGTTGATTTGCTGTTTTTGACACCCTTGAAAACCTTTTCTTGACCCTCTAATCCTCAAGCTATATTTTCCCTTCTCTACTCAGAATCCAAAAAAGGTTCTCTGCAATCTTTGTCTTTACTTTGCATCTCCAACTCATTTATTTTGAAATTTGTCTTCCAGCTCCAACCCTGAGCCAGAAATACTCACTTGAATTTTCTTAAATGTTAAATCTGATGACCTACTGGTATCTTTTATGTACTGTATTGGATAGAGTGTTAAGAGTTGGAGATATTTTGACCTAGGTTCAAATCCTACCATTTGGCTCTGGGCAAACCATTTAATGACTCTGAGTTTTAGAATCTTCATCTGTAAAAAGGGAAGAATAGCACCTGTCTCAGAGAGTTGTTATATGAGAGAGTTCAAATGAGATTGTGTATGTAATGACCTCTGAAAAAACCTTAAAGACACTATATAAATGTTAACTATTACTGTTAATGTTAAGTTCACCAGCTTATGATTGACAGACTCCATCCACTTCTTTAAAAAAAAATAGGGGCATTTTACTTATTTCTATTGCTACTGCACCAGTTTTGTCATTCTTTCAAAGATGACTGGTAATGGTTTGTACCAACAGTTTGTAACACCAACACGATATTCATAGCACCTATGATGGCTATGAATATGCCAGCATAATTCTGAATTGCAAAATATGACACACTCTCCACATGTAAGACAGAACCCAAAACATTTATTCAAACACCAGAAAACTGAATCCCAATACCAGAAAGCCAAATCCATCATAGCAACACAGAAATCTAAACACAATAACAATGCAGGGGGCCACTGCCATCCCCAAGCCTTCCCCCCACTAGGGCCTTCCCACAAACCAGCACTCTCTCACTCACAGCACACGGCCTGCTTCCCCTGTCTCCCTCAGCTCTCACTGTTCTGACCAGCTTCCTCTGGGCTCTGCTCCACCCTCCCTGCTCTACCCATCCAGCAAGCTCCTCCCACCATGGACTCATGTGACTCAGGCTTCCATGTGACTCAAGCAAGGTCACATGGACCTTTTAATGGATGAGAAAGATCTTCCCATTTACATTACCATTACACAGTTGTGGTTCCTCTGACCTAAGTGACTTCAGCTCTTTGAGGTGAGCTTTTATCATTATTTCTGATTTAACTTGGGTTTCAACTTTCTATTGAATGTTAAACTTTAGCTAAACAACCTGTTTTCCCATCCCAGTTCAAAGATCAGTCTCTCTGGTAAAGAAAACAGAAGCAAAAATAGAGTGAAGTAGTTCTAGCTTATTTCTGTCAGTAATTGCCTATTCACATAAAGTATTGTTCATGTCTTTTCTTTGATCTTCCACTTCCCAACAATGTAATTTTAAAACTCCTTTTGGTTGTCTATAGACAATCATCACCAGTCTCAATTTATTATCAGATTCTGAACTTTCTTTTTCTGACACTATTCTTATAGTACTACATGACAGTTTTGTATTTTCCTATATTAAATGTCCTTGCCTCCATCTTCTATACATGATTTAAAAATCTAACCTGATCATTGAATTTACAGTATATTCACATCCCTCTCTGGACAGATCTACCCTTTATCATGAGAATTATTTGTGTTTGTGTTGTGAAAATTTAATTCGTGAGAATTTACCATCCCTTTCAAGATGACTGTAAATATAGAGTTTTATACAATGTGATCCTATCTAGTTTTTTTCTCTCTTTACTCTTTGAAATCCACTCTTTTAATTTTCACCATTTGTCAGGTTGCACCCATCTTGGCCTTCTTTTTTGATCACAAAGTCTAATGAATAGAAAAACTCCTAAGGTTTCTGTCATTTCTACTTCAGCTTCTACTTGCTTCGTTATCAGTAAAAATCAGTTACAGAATAGCGATCTCTTCACCAGATTTTGTTCTCTCAATAAAAGGCCCCAGAGACAGGAAATCTGATTTTCTGTAAATTGTATCATTTGTTAAACTCCAAATGGAATATTTTGAAGTTGTGTCATTATTATTCACACTTCTTAATTAGCTACTCTATACCTTGGGGCCTTGTGTGAACTGTGAAAACAGGAACTATATTTCTTATTCATTCAGAACTCCTTCCAGAAGAATATGACTTATTTAGAACATATATGATAAATCACATCCATGCAATATCTCACATACATTATGGTTCTCAAAATTAGGAGTGAACACTGTGGTACTGGAAAGAACACTGAACTTGAAATGATACTAATAATGATAATAAACATTTTTATAGCACTTTAAGAGTTAAAAATTTTTAAATATTATCTCACTCTATTCTTACCACAACCCTGGGAAGGAGATGCCACTATTATCCACATTTTATAGGTGAGGAAACAAAGAAACATGGCAGTGAAGCAGCTTGCTCAGGATTACTCAGCTAGTGTCTGAGGAAGAATTTGAACTCAGATTTTCCTGACTCTAACATTTTATCTACTGCAGCACTTGGCTGCCTATCTACATAAGCATTTCAGAGGTTTAGGATTCAGTCTCAACACTGTTATTTAGAGAACTATTGAATCATAGAGTGGAATGGAATTCAGTTGTAGTCCAACACATACCAGAAGTGGAACACCTTAACATGAGCTCACCCCAAATGTCCCCCCCTCCAGAAGTCCCAAGGATAGAGATATTGGGGCTTAATTTCTTCATCTTTCAAATGAGGGTGGGAGGAGGGGAAGCACTACATAATTTCTCATCTTATTTCCATTTTATAAATGAGGACCCTATAATTCCTTTTTTATGGTTAAATTTTTGGTTACTCATTAAATTTAGTATATACACATTTTTTAGGTTATGCATGTGTAGTTATGCAAAATACTTCCATAATAGTCATGTTGTGAAAGACTAACTATATTTCCCTCTACCCTATCCTACCTCCAACTTGTTCTACTTTCTTCTTTGCCCTTATCCCTTTTCAAAAGTGTTTGTCTCTGACTACCACCTCCCACAATCTGCCCTCCCTTCTGTCATCCCCCCACCTCTTATCCTCTTCCCCTTTACTTTCCTGTAGGGTAAGATAGCTAATTGGGTGTGTATGTTATAAAGACCCTATAATTTCAGAGAGGCTAAGTGACTCAATCAGGCCTTCAGAGTTAGTAAGACACAGCTTAGATTTTAATTCTATTTTGTTTTTGTTTGTTTTATCCCGAATCATGATGCCCTTTCTGCTATGCACTCCATCAAATAGGTAATTATAGCATTTCTAAAATAATGACAATATTTATGACAGACAATTTTGCCTTTGCTTTTAGATCTAGTGCCCTTTTGTGGGAGATGAGGAAAATTAATAAATAGGCCTTCATCTGAGAATTATATACAGAGAGAGAATATCATTGCTTATGTTGATTCTGTTGTTTTAGGAGGGCAGAAAACTTCCTATTAAAATAGTTTTAGAATAGTTTAATCATGATTAGGTTGCTGGGGCTAGACTAAACCAAAGAAAGATTTGAAAATCACCATTTGAACAATACTGAGATTTCATTGCATTTTCTACACTATCGAGTAAAACAAGAACTTATTTCCAAGGAGCCTCTTCTGGTCAAATACCCTTTCAAGGATTCTAGTCAATGATTGTTTCTTTTTTTTAAATTTCATCTAAGTTTTTAGAATTCAAGTAGTCTCACACTTCCTTTGCCTATATTTTTTCTGGGACAAACTCTGATGGAGGTGAAAAGAGTAAGTCACTTTCCCTAGGCAGTCTTTCTTATTAGACATAACAGGTCTCGCATGTAATATGTGTAGAATTTTCTAATACCAGTAGGAAAGATGAGGGAAGAACATGTTTGCACCAAATTTGGCAAATAGTCACATAGAATCAGATCAAATGAACTTGTCACTCTGAGACCCTTAATTGATAAGACATGGCTAATCTAGTACTTCAGAAACCGTAGGCTTGGATCATTAAGTGCCACAGTGGATAGGGGACTGGGTCTAGAGACAGGAAGACCTGAATTCAAATACGGTTTATGACCATTTTAATCACTTAACCTGTTTGCTTCAGTTTCCTTATCTGTAAAATGGGAAAGGGGGATAGTTGAACTCATTTTCCCAAGTTCAGATCTGGCCTTAGACGCTAGCTATGTGATTCTGGGCAAGTCACTTCACCCTGTTTGCCTCAGTTTCCTCATCTGTTAAATTATCTGGAGAAGGAAATGGCAAAACACTCCAGTATCTTTGCCAAGAAAACCCCAAATGGGGTCATGAAGAGTCGAACAGGACTGGAAAATGGCTGAACACCACCACCAGCAAGATAAAAAAAAAACCTCCCAAGGTTCTTGTGAGGGTAAAATAAAATAATAATTGTTATTCTTTTAGCACAATGCTTGGCACATACTAAGCACCATATAAATGTTAGTTGTTATTATTATCATTTCTTTACAAATTCTGAATATTCACTTATTCTTGACACTCACATTTGTGGTTTGGATCCAAAGAATGTCTTCTGGTGGGAGGGAATATGCTTTTTCAAAATGCCTACTATGTGCCAGACAATGTACTAAGTTCTTTCCAATTATAATTTCATTTTATCTTCTCAAAAATACTGAGGATGCGGCTGCCATTATTATCTCCATTTTACATTTCAAGAAACTGAAGCAGACAGAGGATAAGTGACTTGCCCAAGGTCACGCAGCTAGTAAATGTCCAAGGCTAGATTTGCAATTCAAGTGGTTACTTCTAAAACTATACCTCACAAGCTCTCATCATACCAACAATAGATATAGTCAGTAAATACAATTTGACTTTAGCAAAGGCATTTAATAAGATGGCATCATATCTACAAAATATTCCCCTCCCCTTGGGGGTGGGGAAAATAGGGTGAATTCTTCCATAAACATACCTAATGACCATGGGAATAGTGGTTTCAAACTCAGAATACAACCGTAATGAGGCAAACATGTAAGATTCCTGAGTGACAAAGACAACTCTTAATTCCTAGTGCTTCAGGGCCTGCCGCAAATCCTTTCTCTGTCCATGTGACCATACAGTTTCATTGTGTGCGGTACCTGTTCTGATTGAGCTATTCTCCTGGGCTTGATTCTCCCTGGACGTGGTGTTTCTGCTAGGTAGGTGACTTGCTTAACTGAGCTTGCTTCTCATATGAAATCTTTTCTCTGGTGCTTGGGGACCTACATCTTAAAGCTCATTCTTCTCTTGGGTCTGTCTCTCTCTATTTGTCTCTGTAGGTTGTATGTTTCTGGTCTCCTCTGGATCTATGTTCTCTTATTGATCAGGTAAGCCCCCTGAAAAGCTACCTGGCCAAACAGCATGGGATAGGAGAGAAATTCCATGATCCTTGCAAGGGCTCTCTTCTGCATTCAGTCCCCAGGCTATGTTCTCTACTATTCTTTCACCCAGGACTTTGGGGTTGTGATGATAGTGTTTGCTCATCCTAGATTCTGTTCTTCACTCAAGAAAAGATGTGATTATATTTCATAAAGGGTCCACAGAGTCACACCTTGTGAAATATACTCAGTTGTTTTCTCTGACTCCATCAGATGAGCTAGGGGAGAAATGTTCAGGTGTCAATCCATCTCTGTCTGAAGAACAGGATTCAGATCTGAGATCTACCATTTACAGTCTATATAGTATTATGAAAATCACTTATCTCTTTGGGTCTCAGTTTTCTCATCAATAAAATGAGGGCTTTGGAAAAGATGGCCTCCCTAGTTCCTACTGGCTCTAAATCTATTGTCCTTAGACTTTGTATTCCTGAAATACACCTCTAATAGACTTGGGTTCAAAAATAATGCCTTTTCATACTTTAGTTTTATATAAAGTAATATTTGCCATTAAATAATTAGGAAGTACTCAGTGGTGAAAGAAATACTCTTTAACTTATGAAGCTAAGGCACCAAATTTAGTATCAGATAGCATGTCAAAAAATCAAATATCTGTTTCCCTTTAAATATATTTGTGTGGTGCATACATAGTTATTTCAGGTTCTTTGCAATTCTTCCACATAATTAAGTTTTGTACTTTTATTTGTATTCATCATATTTAATACTTGCACTATTTCCTGCTTGCATATACTAAAAACCCACACAGCTATAATTGAGGAGCAGAGCATTAGTCTAGAAAATGTATAATTCGGATTTGGAAGTTGATTTCTTCAAAGGGCTAGTTGTTTCTTATTTTATGCTTACCAATTTTCAACATGCTGGATCTTAGAAAATCTCATCCTAGCAGTTGGTACAGATGGGGCCATGTTGAGTTCCTCATTGTTGCCGTATTTACATCAGGATTACATGGGACTTCTAATAGCATTTTAGACAATTAGAGTGTGATGGCAGAACTTGAATAGTTGGAAAAGTCTCTTCCTTGTATTCATTTCTGAAGGAAATTAATAGGTCTTTAATAAAATGATGATGATGATGATGATGATGATGATGATGATATAGGCCTTTAAGGTTTTTGAAGTGTTTTCCATGTTGTCATTTTGTATTTACAACAACCTTGAATGGTGGACGCTACTATTAGCTTCATTTTAGAAATTAAGAAACTGAGGCTGAAGGCACTTAAATGGCATACCTGGGCTTACAAAGCTAGTATCAGAGACGAGATTTAAAGTCAGGTCTTCCTGACTCCCAGTAAAGCACTCTGTGCATTGTGCCACCTAACTGTCTTCACAAATCTGTTCTTTGTTTTTAAAATTAAATAGAAGTCATAGCTAATTAAAGAGAACTTACATATCCAAATAGGAAAGTCTGGCACATGGGCTAGAGGGAAGGGATGAAGAGGACTACTTAAGTTGCTGGTGTTTGAATTTTCATCTTTTCTTTTATTTGTAGACAGCCACCCAGAACTAATGTGGGCTTAGGGAAAGGCTAATGAGTTTTAAACTGTGGCTCAGAGAATCATGGAGCTGGTAGAACCTCAAGAGTCTCATGGATGAGCTCCCTACATCTCGGCAGCTGAATAACAGAAACATCAGGCCAGAGGATTAGAATCACTTATATAACTGAGAGTAGTTATCAGCTCAGTACAGGCTTGTCTTTTCCCCTATGAAGCAATAGAAAGAATTCTACCTTGGGAATTAAAGGGCCTGAGTTTGCAATCTAACTCTTCTACCAGCTAGCTGTCTCATTTTACAGATGAGAAAACTGAACCCTAGAGATCTGACTTTCTCAAAATTCCCCAGATAGTAGGTGGCAAAATTAAAATCTGAATTCAAATCTTCTGATTCTAAATTCAATATGCTTCCCACTGTACCATACTGTTAATTTGACTTTTTCTTGTATTCAAAATAAAGCTTCTGGGACCCACTGCTTTTTCTCCTTATTTCTTTTTTGTAGGTCTTTGTAATTTTTAATGGAAAAATAAGAGTCCTCAATCTTCTTGACTGGCAGAATTCCTAGATTTCTTGGCACAAGTAGAAGGAACATTCGCATTGAGGGAGTTACAGATGCATTGAAGTATTGAATTGTTGAAGTGGAATAAACGGAATTAAGTTACATTTTACAGACCATTTAAATGTCTACTAAGCATCCACAGAGAAAGAACAAGCTGTGGCTAGAGGGTAAAAACACTGCACTTGGAGTCAAGAAGATCTGAATTCAAATCTAGGCTCAGCCAGTTGTTAGCAGTGTTGCACTGAGCAAAGTACTTAATCTCTCTGAACCTCAGTCTCTTTATCTGTAAAGTGGGCATACTAATAGCGACCACCTCGCAGAATTGTTGTGAGGATCAGCTGAGATACTGAGTATAGGATTTTGCAAATCTTAAAGCACCACTCAGATGTTATTTATTGTTGTTATAAATAAGAAGCATTTCCATTCATTTTTGACAGCATCTAGTTGAGCAATATAATATAAAAAAATTAGTAAATTTTCACTGTGTACATATGTCAGAGGGCAGCTAGGTGGCACAGTGGATGGAGTTCTATGTCTGGAATCAGGAAGACTAATCTCTGTGAGTTCAAATCTGGCCTCAGACATTTACTAGCTAAATGACCCTGGACAAATCATTTAGACTACTTTGCCTCAGTTTCCTCATCTATAAAATGAGCTGGAGAAGGAAATGGTAAACCACTCCAGTATCTCTGCCAAGAAAACCCCAAATGGGGTCATGAAAACTCAGACCCAGCTGAATGATGGAAAAATTAACAATATGATTCAGATAACTTCAGACTAGGATACTTTCTGTCCCAAATACCCAGATTATCATTTCAGCTTTCCATTTCACTTTGTATAAACATAGTTTCAGATTCCTTTGCACAGACAAATAATGCACCTCTATCCTGAGTGATGTAGCTAGCAATTATGGAAATCTATGGTTGATGTGAAATGAATGAATGGATGAGCAAACAGTGGAAAGTCAATTGTGTCCAAGGTCCATTGCTCCGAAGGATCTGTGAAAGCCGCATATCTAGTCCTGATGTGATTTCTTAAGGCATTGTCATCATTAGGATGATTTACATTGGTCAGCTACACCAAAATCTGCAACGCCAATATTATCCTTTGAGGAACGATTTTCAAGGTTTTAGCATACAGCACAAAGTTTTACATGCTTGGCACATAGCAGTACGGTGGAGAGTTATTGTGGAGCTCTGTTTGATATGACTTTGACTTCCCTCTAGCTGTAATAAACACTGTAGTATTAAAAAATCAACTTCCCCTCACTTTATGTGCAGTTGAAGAACTCTGCTGCCACATTACAATTCCTTTGTCAACAATCCTCCTTCCCCTTCACCTCCCTATCCCACCTCCTTTCCCATGCCTGCTATTTATAGCCACCAGCTTCCCAATTAAGACACTGAACACTGTGTTGGTATTCACATTACTGCAAGATGCCTTTAACCCTTAGCTCAAACAATAAATGCCACAAAGATCAGTGTATTCATAGCCTTTAGTAGATACTGAAGTAGATAGAGGAACTGGGGATAAAAAGACAAAATATTTCTTTATTTAAATAAAATATTTGCTTAGGAAATAAAAGGTCAAGCAGAAAAATGAATTTTCTACTCTAGCTGCCTAGGGGGCAACTAGATGGCACAATAGATAGAGTGCAAGACCAGAATTCAGATCTGTGGGTAATTCATTTAACCTCTACCTCCTTCAGTTTCATCAGTAAAATGGGGATAATAATAGTGCCTACATTGCAGATCTATGAGGATTAAATAAGATATTTATAAAATGCTTTGAAATCTTAAATCACTATAAAATGGTACCTATTGTTATTATAGTCATAGTGATGGTGAGAATGATCACAAGAATCATCTTCTGTATATCATGTATGTGTTGCTAAAAATGCATATCTTTTGTGTGATCTGGGAATCATAAAATTTGTATTTGAGACAGCATAGGGGTAGTGAGTGCATTAAGTGCTGAACCTTGGAATCAGGAAGACCCACATTTGAATTCTGCCTTGGACTTTTACCCACTCCATGATACAGGGCAAGTCTCTCTTCCTCATTTTTTTTGGGAGAGGGGAAGACAAAGCAATTGGGATTAAGTGACTTGCCCAAGGTCACACAGCTAGTGTGGGAAGTGTCTGAGACCTGATTTGAACACAAGTCCTCCTGACTCCAGAGCCGATATTCTATTCATTGTACCTAGCTGCCCCCCCATTTTATTTATCAGTAAAACTGGAATAAAAACAGCACCTATCTCCCAAGACTGTTGTGACAAGCACATGAGACAGTGTCTGTAAAGCATTTTGCAAACCTTAAGGTAATATTGAATGTCACCTAGTGTTAGGAGTACTAATAGTGGTGCTATAGTACTAATAGTAATAGAGGTAGCTTACCAATTATATGACTATTAGCAAGTTGCTTTCCTTCTTAGAACCTTGTCTCCATCTGTTAAAAAAAAGGGATTGGACTAGATTATCTCCAAGAAAAATATGTGATTCTAAAGCATATTTGTACATATATGTGGACAAGAAAAATTGAGAAAATTAGCATAGTTCAAAAGTGCCATTTTATTCTGCAACTTAGCTTTGAACATGTAAAATAACATCTATCTCTTCTAGCTCTAAATCTACGATCCTATGAAGTCACATATTTGGCTGCACATACTTATCTTAGAAGTGATTCTGCTTTGATATGCTCATTTCCTTAAATTTCTACAGATATCATGGTCTTTTAAATTTCATATGCTGTCTTCAAATTTGGAGAATTAGACATTGGCTTTAAACATTTTAGTGGTAAAGCATTGCAGCCATGCACACCTAAGCCCCAGCTACAATATTATCTTAAAAGGATTGGGATTGATATCATCCTAACTGATGGTATGGCATAGTAGATAGAAAGCTTTCCTTGCAACTAAAAAGACTTGGGTTCAAATCTGGTCTTTGGCAAATTCTGCCTGTGTGACCCTAAGCGAAGCATTTAACCCCTTAGTGCAATAGGCAAATCTCTAGAGATACAAACTGATCTACTTTGGTAGTGTTTCATAACCTTGGAGTTCCCTATACTTATGAAATCACAGGTTCAGTTCCTATCCCCTAAAACACACACACAGTCCCTCAGTTTCTCTCTGTCTCTCTGTCTCTGTCTCTGTCTGTCTGTCTCTTTCTCTCTCTTTCTCTCTCTCTCTCTCTCTCTGTCTGTCTCTGTCTCTCTGTCTCTCTTTCTCTCTTTCTCTCTCTTTCTCCGTCTCTGTCTCTGTCTCAACAGTATGACATAACCAAAACACCATCAGAACTAGTAGGTTTGCTGAAGCAGACATAGATCTCCATCTACTGCTAACATGAAGAACTCGATTCAGTGGCCCTTAACTGCCCAACCCTTGCTATATCAGGACGTTGCAGGTGTGTGCAGCATTTTGGGAGCCTTGTACCCAAAATAGTGAGTCACAGCAAGTATTGTACCGAAGGTTATGGACATTCCATAGCCCGTGAATGGATTCTGCCATATTAGGAAGTATATACACCCACTGCATCCTGGGCCATTGCCAGTCATCTTGACTTATGTCTTATCACTAGACTTCAGTGACACTTAAATTCAAGTCACGTGCAAGTCAAGACATCACCCTTGTGGTGTCATTGGCTGTCTTCTAGAACAAAGAACTCACAACAACAAAAGCCTTCTTGTCTGAAGCAAGAGTTGTCTTAATTTTAAGATCTCCTTGTCCTTGGTGAATTGTTTATGGCCTTTATGATCTGACTGCTTACCCAGTTGTGAGCTCTTATACTCTCTTTACCACTGGCTTCACCAGTCCTCAATTCTTGACTTTTTACTCTCGATCTTACCTAATGTTTTACTTCAGGTTTTCAATGCTGCTTAACTTAGGCCATTTAATCACAAATTTTGGCCTGCTAGTTTTTATCTCCATGTTCTGCATGTTGACTCCTAACAATTTTAAATTCTTTTACTATTTGCAAAGTATTTTATTCATAGCACCAGGTTTGATTCTCACAACAACTCCGTGAGTACTATTACTCACAGAGTAATAGTGAGAGTGAATATTATCATCCACATTACAAGAAAAGAAAAGGGAGACTGAGAGGTTTTAGGGTGAATTTTTATGAACATTCAACAGCAGATGTAAAATTTGAAGTTAGTATCTCCTGACCCTTGGTTCCTCCTGGCTCTAGGTACAGTTCTCTTTCTACTATAACACATGACAATCTGTATCAGATTATAGTCATGAGGTATTTAAAGTTGTCTTACAATTATAATTATCTAAAAGTAGAAAGGGATGCCCAGAAAAAATAATAAGTTCCCATTTATTAGAGATCTTGAGACATCGGTAGGTTGATCACTTACTGCATCAGAGATTCTTGTTCTGTTCTTAGTTAGACTGGAACACCTCTCAAGCCCCTTCCAGCTCTGAGTTTCCATTAATACTCTAGTCGAGATCATTCTTCTAGGTCTTCATTATTCATCATTACTTTGACTTCTTTCTTGCCTTTCAGCTTGATTTCACCTTGCATACTAGCTTAAAAAAAATCAGTTACCTCACTCTGTATCATTGATCATGGGGGTCATACCCAAGAGAATATGGATAAAGTGTTACATCATCATATTAATCATCTGAGATGTAGCTGGCACCGGAAATTATTCCATCAGCACCATAACTGTCATGTTTGTAAAGTAAGATATAATATTACACACTGATGTGCATGCACACACATCTTAAAAGCCTTTCCAGATGAACGTTATACTGAAGGGTCATTTGGACATGATCTAGGATGTTATAGTGAAGCTCCAGTGCTTTACACATACCTTATTTCTACATTGAAACTAATTTTAAGTCATTTTCAACTCTTTCCTCAGACTTTAGACAAGATGCAGTAAGGCAAATAATTCTTTTGAAGAAATTAGGTTACATATTCATTTTCCTCTTTTCCCATGAGAGTGTCATTATGCAGAAAGCACTGGGCTCAAAATTAGGAAAACAGGGAGAAAAAAAGCCACATCTGACTCATGCTTACCCTGGTTAAGTCACATGACTTCTATGTAATTGCAGCAACACCACTAGACTCAACTCATTGTGTAATAGAAAGACCCTCTTCATTTGGAATCAGAGAACCTGAATTCACTTCCCAGCTCTGCCTCTTATTTCCCTTGAGACCTTGGGCAAGACACTTTCCCTCTCTGGGCCTCAGTTTCCTTATCTGTATAATGAAAAAAGTAGACAAGATGACCTTTGAGTTTCCTTCTAGATCTAAATCTATGGTTCTGTGATCTACTGAGTCATACCCAAGTGTTGTTGTTCAGTTTTCAGTCATGCTCATCTCTTCATAATCTCATTTGGGGTTTTCTTAGCAGAGATGGGCAATCTTCATTGGTGCAATGGTTCTCATCTTGGGTTTTGCTTGCTAATAGAGTGATCCTTGCAATCATGTCTTTAAATCAAAATTGTGTGATTCCCTTTTGACTTCCAGAATATGTCAAAGATTATATTCACACAGATCTAATATACTGTTTAAGAGATTTGAACATTTTCAAGACTGTCCATGCACCATGTGGCTAATTGTATAATCATCCGAAAAATAACCTATCGAAAGCTGTTATCTTCCAACTGAATCCCCAGATTGAATTAGTCTATCATATTTTCCTTCCTTTATTATAAATGTTCTTCCTTTCTTCCAGACATCTTGCAGCCATCAGAATATCAAAAATTGTTTTCTTTCAGACTGTCATGAGATAGATTTTAGAAAAATGCATTGTTTTTCCTAATATTTTTCTCCAATTATCATTTTAGTGATTGATTTAAACTAAGCTATGAAAGGCCATTTCTGTTACTGTTAAATCTAGTGTGAACTGACCAGTCAGCAGCATTTTACTCTATGTCAGTCAGGAAACAGTAATAAAGAAAAGAACAGACATGAATTCTTATGAATGCTGTATGTTTTCACATCAGTAGCTTTACTTGTCAAAAGGATCCCCAGAGTTGTAAATCACAATTTATTGTTCCCTTTAGTGGGAAATTTGGAACTCTTAAACATATATTATGAAGATACAACCAAATTCTATTTTGCTAATATCACCAAGGTTTTTAGGTTATGAATATGAGGTGCAATTTTTATTTCATTTTTTACTGTTTTTTGTTTTGCTTTGAAACATAAATTTTTTAAAATCCAAACAATGTTTGAAAGGATAGTTGAATGGACTAGCTTATCCGTGTATGTGGGTGTGGGTGCGTGCGTGTGTGGGTGTTTAATAGTAATAGAACACATAGATCCAGTGTACTTTTGTGCATACAGATTCAGAAAATCTAATTTATTAAATTTATAAGCATGAAATAGAATACATAACAATGATGACAGCAGCGAAAGAACCAGAGTTGTGGTCATGTGCCTTGAGGAACTTTAGCTTGTCCATAAAAGAGCCTTTGTTTTCTTTTTAGTTCTATTCTTGACTTTCGGGGACCTTTGCAATCCATTATATTCCTCTGTTTACCCATTTGTCAAACAGAAACTCAGTAATGAAGGAGAAGGTCATGCTAAAAAGTAGTCAGACTTTTTTGAGCCTGAGAAAAGAGTTTTAAGAAGCATGAAATATTATTGTTTTTATCCCTTAAACTAATATTGCATAATACAAATATCCCTCTTTTCACCTCACTGAAAATGAACATTTTCCATCTAAATACATGCAAAAAACTGTTTATAGAACCTTGAGTTAATATGATACTTGAAAACAGCTTTCTAATCAGGACCATAATGAAGCTATTAATTATGAAAATTAAATGATATCAATTAAGTAATACTTAAAGCTCAGTTTGATGATTTATTCATTTTAAAACTGTCAGTCTCACTGAGAAGCAGGAACTGAAGCATCATAGCTGCATGAAGCCCTCTTCCTCCTAAGAGGCACTGGGCTATTTCCATTCATTGAAGGCTGATAGCTGCAGGTCTAAGTGTTTACTAAGAAATATATGTGAAATTTCATGTCAGATTAGTTATGATCCCATGGAAGCTGATCATGATACATGATTGTTTATTATCTTACTACTAAGTGACCAAGGCTTTCTCTGAAGAAGTATAAAAGCTAGCATTCATGTAAAATTGTAAAGTATATAAAGAAGTTTCATATATTATCTCATTTGACTTAGTAAGCCTGTGAAGTAAGTACTAATATTATTCCCATTTCACAAATGAGAACACTTAAGAGAAGGGACTTGCCTAGGGAGGGTCCCATGGCTTAAAAGTATCTGAAATCAGATTTGAACTTTATGAAATTTTTTTCTCCTCTAAAGAATTCAGTGTGTTTTACATTCTTTCAGAAACAGTATTATAATAATAATAATAGTTACAACAATAACATATGTATGACTTTAAAGTTTGCAATCTGTTTTACATACATTATCTCACTTGACCCCCACAACACATATTAATTAAGATAACATAGAAAGAGTTTTGTAAACCTTAGAGTTACATAAATGCTAGCTACGATTATTATTTTTTTTACTAATTTACAGATGAGGAAATTGAGTCTGCAAGAGTTCAAGTAACTTACCCTGAACCATACAAAATGAGACAAGGGGTTCAAACTCAGGTCTTCCCAATTCCAAATCCAGCATTCTATCCACTCTTGCACCTAGTTGCTTACATGTTAATTGAGACTCCACTAATCTGGAATGCATCATCATGAAATCCTTTCCGTAGGGAGGTTTCCAGGAAAAAAGGAATTCCAGAAGGTGGTGAGGGAAAAGGATAACACAGCCTTGATCTAGAATAACTGGGCACTGGATGTAAAATAGACCTTCCATCACCAGATACTAGAGATTGAGTAGGATCCCATCTTAGGTAAACTCTCAAAGTAGCATCACCCAAGAACCTTGTTCCTCATGGACTACCTGCCCTATTCATGTTCTTTGACTAACTCCTTCACTCAAAGCTTTTTGCTACATAGTTTCATCTCCTCAAGCCGCTAACTTCAAATCAATTATAGTCAACTCCACTGGACAAAAATGTATTAAGAAATGCAAGTGGTTCTCAATTTCCTGTAGGTAAAATAGAAATTTCCTTTTTTGTATATTTTAAAAGATAAAATTTGTTCATAATTAACATTTTAGTTCCACTGAACATTATCCCCCTTCCTGCACACTGCAATACAGCCAAGCTGACCTTCTTCTATTCTGCAACCACTCCAGATCCTCTCCCTTTCCCATGGTTTTGCATTAACTGCCCCATATAGGCCCTCTTCCTTCAGAGTTCTGAGAACCACTATCTATATGAAGCCTTTCTTGATTTCCCAACTACCAGTACCTTCCTTCCCTCATATTGAACTACTTTGTATTTATTCTCTTTATATTTATTTTATACATGCTATGTATGCAATTTTTGTCTTCTCCATTAAAATATGATCTCTGTGAATAGGATTGTATTATTTCTAGTGATTTTATCCCAAGCTCCAAGTATGGTATCTCTCAGATAGTAAGCATTTAGTAAATGCTTGTTGATTGACTGAAAAAAGTACTTCAATGGTGTGGAGCACAGTGCTAGAACCTGGGAGAAATGCACATTTTTGAAGAGACAGTCACTGCACTCATAGAGCTTCAATGTGATCAGGGTATATAAAGTTAAATGAAAAATACCATAAGTCCGATTAGAAGGTTAAAAGAAAAGTTCATTGTGAGTTCCGAGGAGGGAAAGGACAGTATCAGCTAAAGGGATTAAAGAAGACTTTCTGGAGGAGGTGTTTAGATGGGCTATAAAGGTTGGTTAGTATTTCAGTGTGCAAAGGAGAGGGAAACCATTCTAAGAATAAGTAATAGCAAGAACAAAGACTCATAGAAAAGGAAGTATAAGAAATATTTCAGGGCAGATCAGGCAGGGGATTAATCCACCTTTGTAAGGCCATAGGGAACTATTGAAATTGTTGTTTAAAATTAAAATGTTTCAAACTACATCCCCTCTGGGTTGACTTGCTATGCTTCCAAGCTATTAACAAGCAAAACTGATAAACTAACCAGTGGAAATGGTAGAAGACTAGATTGGTAAATTGGTGGCTCAGATGGTAATAATTACATGAAAGAAAAATGCCTCTGCAGCCTGATTAAAAAAAAGGTATTCTGGATAGCTGATATCTAATGGTTCTCTTTGAATCACACTGTGTATGTGACTGCCTAGTCCACTTATTTAAAGGACCACCTATGAATATTTTTTCTCAATCTACCAGAGTTGATGGTTCACAAAAATGAAATTACCTCAGACTGGATCCCTGGGAAATGAAGGCCAGGGCCCCTTTTTTCTGAGAAACTGATAGGCAAGGAGTGGGGAGTCTTTAGATTCTGGAGAAGTCGCAAGTCCCAACTACCTGAAGAACCAGGTCCAAATAATCCACAGTGTAGATCAGCTTCATGTTGACAAGTGGGAGTAGAAGTACATAAAGGCAAATTCAAACAAATTCAGAGGGAAAACTAGGATAACTCACTGCAAGAAGAAAGGACTAGAAAAGGAAATGTTAATGTGTCGGGAAGAGTGAATTAGTGCTGTCATTGATTGATGAAGACAGAATATTTGGGGGGGGTTCTGTGAGTGGGTGTCCTTCCTCTGATGCATATTCTTGCTGACAGATTTAAGCTGCCCCTGATACTTCTAGGAGGAAAGGCATTCTACTATATTAAGAAGTGGAAAACTCTTTTTTTTTGAGAAAGCAAAGTCTGTGGTGCCCCAAAAAGCTCTTTTCATATAAATAATTTCTAGTTCGCTAACTTCTTTTATGGTGAAAACACTTTAAAGTAAAACATATACCATGTAGCCTATTTCAATACTTTGAAAGATCTGCTATTTTTTGTCAAGGAGGCAGCATTGTGTGAGAAGCAGCATGGTACAGTAGAAAGGACTCAGAGTCAGCAAAACCTGGGTTTGAATCCTACCTCCACCATTTACTAGGACTATGATCCTGGACAAGTTGCTTGCACTGTCTGAATCTTACTTTCTTTCTCTGTAAAATAAGGCTAATAATACCTATAGTCTCTTTCCTGAATAGGTTTGCCATGAGGCTTAAATGGGATAGTGTTTTGCATTTTGCAAACTTTCAAGAGTCATAAATATTGCTGCTACTTGGTACAGTGGATCCAGTTCTATTCCTGGAGGCATTGTGACCTGTCTGTAAATCTGACCTCAAACACTAGTTGTATGACCCTGAGAAAGTCATGATCTCTGTCTGCCTCAGTTTCTTCTCCTCTAAAACAGAGGTTTTAGATAATAGCACCTATCTCCCAGTGGCATTGTGAGGAGAAAATGAGATCATATTTGTGTACTCCAGAATGGGCTCATTATATAGTGGCCAACCTTCTGGTTATAAACCTCTCTGCACTAAGCCCAGCAGAAAAACAACCTCTTGCTGGATCTGTACTTGAAGCCTTGCCAGTCATTTTTTTGTAACAGATATTTTTAAAAAGAGGACCAAAAAAAGCAGTTTAGCAAAATCAATCAACATACTGGCCTTGTCTGCCAGTGCTTAGAGTAATTTGTACTCCTAGCACCGTACCTTTTCATTGAAGGAAAGGAGGCCTGTTTTCTCTGCTCTTCCCCAGGGCGAAGATTGCTCCCTTTAATTGCCCAGTATTTGGTTTCATTCTTGTTGTTCTTACCATATAGATTGTTATAGTAATTGCTTATATTGCTTTCCAGGTTTTTCTCACTTCACTCAACAGTTCCTATAAGTCTTCTCTGAGTTCATCAGAGAAGACTAATACAATTTCATTACACACATGCACCAAAATTTGTTCAACCTAGATGGGCACCTTTATTTCCAATTCTTTGCTAGCACATAAAGAGCTTCTATTGGGGCGATTAGGTGGTGCAGTGAGTAGAGCACCAGCCCTGGAGTCAGGAGAACTTGAGTTCAAATACGGATTCAAGACACTTGACACACTAACTAGCCGTGTGACTTTGGGCAAGTCACTTAACCCCAACTGCCCTCCAAAAAGCAAAAAAAAAACAAACTTGTATGAATATTTGGACAATATAGGGAGACCATTCTGTCTTTAATTTCATTCAAGCATCTAACACCCCTCACAGTGGCATTTCTGGTCAAGGTTGTGTGTGTGTGTGTGTGTACATATATACATATATAAGTTGTATATTGTATGTCTGTATAATAAATACATACATATATATAATATGTGTATATATATCTTTTTCATGGATGTGTAGTTTAACCATTATTCCAAATTTCTTTTTAGAATTTTTATATTCTTTACTTCGCTAATATTATCTGTTTTTCCATAGCCCCTTCAATATTGTTTCCATTTTTAAATGCTTGTTTGTTGATTGATCAACCAATTATCATCTTGGAGAAGTCACTTCTCATCCAACAAATTGGAAGAGTTGTTTTGATTTCCATTTCTTACATTATAAATTATTTGGAGCAGTCTTTCATGTTTGTTAATAGATTGCAATTATTTTAAGAGCAATTTATTCATACCCTTTGGTCACAAATCCATTGAAGAATGGCTTACATATTCCTGTTATTTCTCCACATGTCTTGGATATTAGGCACTTATCAGAAATATGTAATGAAAAAAGTCTCCCTATCACAGTTTCCTTTCTTATCATAGTTGCATTGAATTTATTCATCCAAAAGCTTTTTTCCCCCCACTTAACTAAAAATTATCTACAGTGCCTCATACATAGTAGATATTTAACAAATATCTATTGATTGATTAATGTTTGTGATTTCCTCAATCTCTCATTGTATTAAGAACATTCTCCTTGGCCACAGTTAGGAAAAGTAGCTTATCTCACTCATTTTATGTACAGGTCATATACTCTTTTTGTGCTTATTATAGAATATTGTAGATGATGTTGCACCAAGGCTTTTTTTTCCCCCAAAAATACTTTTGGACCATTCTTTTCAGATTGAGACCCACATAAGTTATGTTCTTTGACTTACCTAACACTGGGATACTAAATTTGATCACTTTTGATTTTTGCTTCTATAGTCTTTCCACTGATATATTTTTCTATTTTTAAGCAACATTGAAATGTTTTTACGGCTACTACAATGTGCCATAATATAATTTGAGGTGTAGAAGTATGATCCTGCCTTCTTTTCTACTTGTTCTTCCATCATTCACCAAGATATTCTAGATCTTTTGTTTCTCCAGAAATCAGGGGATTTTTGTCAGAGGTAAAGAACTGCCAAATATGTCTTCATAGTTGTATTTCTCTAGATTTCATGCCAATTTCCTTCTCCCGCCACAGGCCAAGCATCCTTGGCACATACAGAACTGTAGTACCTTTTACATGGGTGTAGAGAAGGTGTAAATGTTTGCTAAAAAGATTCTGAATTGTAAGGGGACCAATCAAGAGAATGAGATCTTTTGATTCTGTAAATATTGATGACCAATCAAGGAACCATTGTATAGAGTAAAGATCAGTGTACCTTGAATCACAAAACCTGTATTCAAATCCCTCATTAACATTTAACTTTCACATGACTATAGGCAAATCACTTAAACTCTCTAACCCTATTTTCAGATCCCCAAATGTGAAATAATGGTGCTTATGTAACTTATCTTACAAGGTAGCTGTGAGGAAAATATTTTCTAAGTCATAGAGTGCCATATGTGTGAGTTAATGCTATAATAAAAATAATCATAATTATTTAAATAAAATTGTTAATTGAGAACCTAAGGACAAGTTACTGATGAAAGGATATTCAGAAAGCTCACTTCCTTCAAAGAGCTCACTCTCTAATTTGAGAAAACATGAAATGCTGATAGAAAATGTAATAATGATAAATGGTTTAAATACACATTCCCATCAAGCAGAGACAAGGTGCCATATGGCAAAACATGACAGTTGCCAAATTAACAGCAAAAGGGAATAATTGACAAAAGAGTTCAGAGTACTGAAGGATCATTTTGGGTCAAACTGGCCAGAGAATAATCAAATGATAAGGCCAGATTGTGGAGGTCTTAACTCTCTAGCAGTTTGAACTTTTTTTTCCTATATAGTCAGCAGGAAGACAGTATAGTGAATGATTTTAAGCAAGTGAGTGATGTGATCTTTTAAGAAAGATTTATATGATGGCAGAGATGTCTGACTCACATCCTTTACTGGGTGTTCAAAGACTAGGCCAACAAGAGGGCAAGATCTGGTAAATTTTCTCATCCTAGAAGACAATTTCAAGCATGGGCCCAGTTCTCTGAGGACCTGTCAATTTGAACAGTGATTTTGTCACACAAAAAAAGGTTGGCTGGCCACCGAGTGATGTTTTTCAATCTCAAGCCATGAAACCATACCCTAAGGCACATAAGGCTTGACATCCACCTCCATGGAAGTATGTACTCTCATAAATGAAATCACAGGTTTTTTTTTAAGTCTAGTGGTATCATACAAGACTGTTTGGGTAGAGGAGCAGAAATGAGAGGCAAAGAGAATATTTGGGAATTTGGGTAAGAGAACATTTTCTGAATATTTGGTTGTGTGCCCAGGTTTAAAACCTAGTACTGCTGGGAGAGGAAATTCTCACTCTTTCCATATGGATGAACCCATGCTGATTTGCAGAGGAATAGTGGCATCTTTCTCAGATTCAAAATAGATCTATCCAAATCTATCACCACCACCACCACCACCACCACCACCACCACCACCACCACCACCACCACCTCACAGAATAATATAGTATTGCATAGTAGAGAGAGAACTAGCCTCAGAGTGAAGAAGATCTAAGTATTAGTCCTAACTGATTCACAAAAATCCTGTGTGGACCTGGGCCAGTCACTTAACTTTACATTATTCTGGGGAATTCTCTAAAGCTGTAAGTTTCAGAATATTTGTTGATCTGTATTGGTAGAAGGAATTCCCTCACCAAGGAACTCCTTACACTAATAAAATCACAGATTTAATCCCAGCTATAGAATTATTTTTTTTAAGTCCTAGCACTTCTTTCTTAAGGGAAGAAAAAAAACACAAATAGAGCACAATATATCAAAAAAGATTCACCATTTGGATGCTTGGTCTTTATTAAATTGTAAATAGTAACATAAATCAAAAAGTAATACTGTATGAAGCCACTGACAACTAATGCAAATATTTAAAGACAAAAGGCCAATCCTAGAACCCTCTTATCAAATAATGCCAATTTAAGAGAATGGGGAATTTTCCAATTAGAGCCATAGGGGAAGGAGAGAGCAGCCATAACAGTGGTTCCGGAAAGCTCCTTTCTGGCAGTAGCATAATTAGCCAAATTTATCCCAATTTTATGGTGTTCTCAAATGCAAAAGTCATTTTACCTCTTAGACTGTTGCATATATCAAAAAGCTTGATTCCCAGTATGTAATGTTGTCTGCTACACGTGTAGGAAGAAGGAAAAGAAATAGGAGAATTGGTCCATGTTATGTGGCATAAACATCTAACCACACTGTCTAGTTAACATAAAACTAACTTAACAGTAGCTCTCAGAGTTGATGGCTAAAATCACATGATCTAGAGTAGTATATCGCTTAGAAGTAATGAAGCAAATTAAGTAATTAATGGAAAACTAGTAAAACAAAGCAAAGCAACAGCTATTAGCAGCTAAATGTAATTGTCTCATTAAACATGTTGCATGAAAAAATATGGCTAGGATGTCCGTAGTAATCCACATTTCAGGACCTCCCAATTTTTCTCTAAACTTTAAGGAAATGGCAGTGGTGTTGGCAGATTTCATCTTTCTCCTCCCCCCAATATGTGAAATAATAAAAATATATTTTAAAATTCCATGTCAAATATATGTCATGCCCATAAACAGTGTTCCACATACAGAGATCTGTCACTGATTTAAGACTCCTTCCTAGTCTGCAATCCCATGATTCTTTTTATTCAAATACAGCAGATCCAATTCCATTTGTTTGTAATAGAGATACTAGAGGAAATAAAGTTTCTTTTACCTGTGGAATACTGAATAGAAGGAGTGTAGAAATTCGAAACATTAATAGAATAAGGGGACATTCTGAAGTCAATCTAAGCCTTTTGAATCTTTGAAATCTGGCTGAAAAATTCATCAGAGTAACTTTCTTGAGATAAATCTAAACGAAACCTAGAAGTGGAAAAAATGTTACACAAATATCTACAAACCTTGAGAAACTTTGGGACATGGTAGGATCTCTTGCTCCGAGATCAGTCTGGCTAGTAAGAATGACTGCCCAGTCATTTTCCTGTATAGCTCCAGGCAGAAGTAAGGATTGTAATTTGTCTTTTAAAATTCCTAAGTGGAAAAGGATTAAAAAAAGGAGAAAGAGGGAGGGGGACATGCACACACACACACACTCTGACACACACAAACTCTGCAAAAAGCATTTAATCCTAGATGAGACCTTATTATAAATATGTTTATAACTACAGGATTGGTATGTTCTTTAGTCTTTGTTTTTAAGTTTCAGATCTACATTAAGAAATATGTGACCTGCATTAATATTTAATGAATTATTTATTTTGTTTACCTTTTCTGCTGTAGTTTCTGTGAAAATTGGATTTGTAAATCTGCCTAGATAGTTGGCTGCCTCTTCCAGGAGAACTGAAGATAACAGAGAGAGAACTCAATTTAAGGAACAGTTCAGATTGCCAAGGACAGAATGCAAGACCATTTATCGGGTACCCACTGTTTGTTTGGCATGCCCAGAGAATTAAAGGAGAGAATAATTATAACAGCAGCTAGCATTTACATAGCGTTACAGGGTTTGCAAAGTGCTTTGAATTTGTGGTCTTATTTCATCCTCATTCCAACCTTTCGAGAGGGGTATTATTTTTACAGATTAGTAAACTTAGGTGGAGAGAGGTCACATGACTTCACATCTAATAAGAGTCTGAGCTGGGATCTGAACTCATATATTCCCAATATAAAGTTTGTGAATACAGTTGCAGATAACATTATTCACATCAAAAAAAAGATGAAGAGCAAGGGCATATAAAAATAAGAGATAATCAGTTTCAGATAGAGGTCTATTTGTGGAAACTAGAAAACCAAATTATGAACAGAGTAGCCTTCCTAGAGAAGGTGAATTCTGAATGACTTTTTTTTTGTCAAGAAAAAAGGGGATCTCAAGAATATTGTAGCATCCAGAATAAACAAACCAACATTATTCAATTTTGGAGGAGAAAAATGTGACCAAACTGGTATAATGCCTTTTCCTACCAGAGGCAAAAATCACCTTGGGAAGCTCTTATGTATCCACATTTTATTTTCTTTAAAATGTCCAGTGGCTGTAGGAATAATCACTGTGTAGTACAGCTTATTAGTGATTTTGTTTTGATTTTTCATAAGCATCACACTAAAAATAATTGTCAAATGAACTTAATTCTTCAGAGTCCTTGCTGAGAAAGGAAACATTTCAGGAGCCTTGAGTGTAGACTATGTAACACAAATGACCCATTTGGTCGTTCTATGTGTATTAATTCATGAAGTTAAGATAGCAGGGTTGGGAGGTGAGGAGTTGAATCTGATGGTCAATAATCAGTCGATCTATTAGCATTTATTAAGAACCTACTAGTCTGAACCACTGTGCTAAGACCTAGAGCACTTCTCATAAAGCTAGGCCCCTTCTTTTTGCCATGTGCCTGTTGCTGACATAGCTGATACTAGTGGGGGAGAGGAGAAAGAAATTCTCCCTTCTCTTGCTAGAAGTCCAAAAAAGAGGCTTGAATCACAAACATGTTAAAAAGGGAAGAAAAGGGAGAAAGAGAAAGACTTTGTCTTTGTCTCCTTTTAAAGCCTATTGGGCAGCTCCTTCTGGCATACTCACCAGTGATCTTTGGCCCAGTTTCCCTCCCTTCCTCCATGGGAACAAAGGAATCAACCAGGGGCTTCTAGTTCATACATGTCCTTTAGTAAATGGCCAGAGCACAAGTCCACTGATACATAAAGTAACATTAATGTGACAGTCAAATAACATTGAAAATCTGCTTGAGGAAAACTGGACTAGTCAACTAGTCCAAGGCAGGTAGGTGATGCAGTAGATGCAGTGCTGGGCTGGAATCAGGAAGACTCTTCTTTGTGAGTCCAAATCTGTCCTCAAATGTTTACTAGTTGTGTGACCCTAAGAAAGTCATTTAACCCTGTTTGCCTCAGTTTCCACATCTATAAAATGAGCTGGAAAAGGAAATAACAAACTACAGTATCTTTGTCGAGAAAACCCCAAATGGAATCATGAAGAGTCAGATGCTACTGAAACAACTGAACAATGGACTAGTCAAAGCAGGATTCTAGTTGCATTTCTACAATTCACTCTGTAATCATTTCCAAGTAATTTAAGTAATCTCAACATCCATAAAATGGAGATAATCATTCCTACCTTGCCTGTTTTATGGGGTTAATTTTGGTAGAGACTTGTGATTTCATCCCATGTAAGAAATTCAGTGTAGAAATTCTACTCTTGTTCCAGACTAGCAGTTCAAGCCATATAGATGGCAATGAGTTGTGGAAAGAGTACTGGATTTAGAGTCATAGAACTTAGGCTAGCTTCATCACTGCCTGCCTGTTTAATTTGGGGCAGGTCATTTCACTTCTCTCTCTCTCTAGAACTTGGTTTTTCTCATCTATAAAATGAAGTGATCAGACTAAATCAGTGTCAAACTCCCATAGAAGAAGAAGCCACTAGACCCTACATAAGGATCCCTACTGGTACATCTTGACTTAAAAAAACCACATATTAGCATAATCTACACCCAATCATATTATTATTTATTTTATTAAATATTTCCCAATTACATTGAATCTGACTCAGGCTATACTTGGGAAGTATTACAGATTATATTAGTCATGGCTTGAACAGCTCCAGAGTAGATAACCTCCAAAGTCCTTTCCAGCTCAAAAGCTATGATCCTCTGAGCTGATATGTGTCAGAGGCAACACATAATTAAGCTGAGGATTTCTTTCTCTCTAGCCACTAACTACACTGTCCTACCTCTCAGGACTTAAGCCATTTAAGGGAATTAATATAAATGAGAATGCTTTGAAAAGTACATAGACAAAGATAAGATCATATAATTTCATTTTGCCAAACCCCTTCTGCAGAACTCCTTGCATATGACAATATTCTCAAATTACCAGGAGCTCACTAGAGGTATGTTCCACATAAATCTCGGGTCTGATACTTGATAACTAACATTTTCTGCCTAACTGATGTCTTTTTTAGGGATATTCAGTGCCAACTGACAAAGATCTATCTTATGCTTTTAATGTCAGTGGACAGTCAGATCCATGCTGTCCATCGATGGGTATTTATTTATTAGCCCCCAACCTCCAAATATGTACTCAGTGCAGTAGAAACTTTAGGTAAGTTAAAACATGGTGCGAGTATACTCCAAATTAAACAAACCTGGTTTTTAAAGACCCATGTTCATGAAACAGATCCATTAAAGGGCAATGGTTCTCTTTATTTAAAAAAAGTGTTCATTTACCAAAAGAAGTTACTCCTAGATTCATTTTTAAGAACTGAATTTCCCTAGTGTTCTTCCTTCATAAAATTTCTGTTCATAAAAAAGTTGATATGCATGCAGTTTTTCAGGAACACATCTAATGTGTCAAGTGAAATACTCAGGTAAAGTATCCTCATTCTAACTCATTTTGGTTAGGAGAAATTGAGTATTCCTACATCAAATTTATTTGGTGGTACCCCTTGACAGGTAAATTTAATAAGGCTCTAGGAGTCATCAACTTCTATTAACTCAAGGTGATGCAATTCTATCTATATTACTGTTCAAGTCCCAGAAGGAATATAATAAAGTCCAAAGATAATTTCTCTAAAGTACTGCAGCCTTAAAGAAATTGTCTAACATTATTGTCTGAAAGCTCAAAAGCATGAATGGACTTCTACAACATAATTATCCATATTTTGGAGGAGTCTTCAGTAGCTAAGACATTACCACCTATATGGGAAATCCAAAATACATTTCATTTAGAGGTCTTGAAGCATACATAGGTTAAATTTCTGACTAGTTAAAAAGACTAATAGTTAAAGAGACTAGAAAATAAACTTTGTGAACCCCAAAAAGAACATTCAGAAAAAGCACATAATTATTGCAAGGTTAATTTGCTCAGAGGTGGTATTGTCTATAACACTGCTGAATTAGTCAATTTAAAGCATTCATTAAATGCTTACCATGTGCCAAGTACTATACTAAGTGCTGAGGATACAAAGAAAAATGGAAAGATTACATGCATATATACACACATATACATGTGTACACATACCTGTGCTTGTATCTATGCATGTGTGTATGCACATGTGTAAACATGTATGTATAAATATATGCATATATAAGTGTGGAAAGAGAGAGAGAGCAATGATAGCCATTCCAAAAGCAATATCAATGACAGGACTGTTTAGATTATCGTTACAGGACTAAAAATATCATAAGTGGCAGCACTCACCAATTAGGACACTGAGGTATTAGGGCAGGAATTTCAGAAAGTGTTAGGTTCTCTAGAACATGCTCTCTGGTCCAAATACCAATACAGCTTATGAGAAAATGTCTGGGGAGTAAAGACTATGAGGTCACTTAAATTCAACAAGCCCACATTAGGCATCAGCTCTGTGACTGGCATTATTCTAAGTGCTAGGAAGATAGAAAAAATGAAAAATGGTCCCTGTCCTCAAGGAGTTTACTTTCCTCTGTGAAGACACAATGTACAGCAATATGACACAGATAAATAAAATGAACGTCATTTGAATAGGGCAAAGTACTACCCACCAGCTCAGGAAACCTGGATAGGGCTGCTTCATGGAGAAGCTGGCACCTAAAGGCTCCCCCTTAAAATGAGTCTTGTCTTCTGATAATTCTGATAAGTACAAAGGAGGGTGAAGTGTATTCCAGATGAGAACTCATATGGCTTTGTGAACTATATATCGAAAAGGAAATGGGATGTTTAATTTCTGGGAACAGCTAATGTTTCAATTTGTCCAGAAAATAGAATGAGGGAAGGAGAATAATGTGAAAAAAATGTGAAAGGTAGGTTGGAACCAGATTTTGAAGGACCTTAAAAATCAGACAGAGAAATTAATTTCGGAAAGTGACTGAAGGTTTTGGAGCAGAAGAGTGACATGCTTGAACTTTGGTCCTAAGAAAACCACTTTGGGGGATTTCAGAGTGGAGGATGAATTAACAGAGAAAACATTATCAACAAGCTGACCAATTAGGTTATCATAATGATCCAGGCGAGTGATGATGAAAGCTGTAAGTAAAGTGATTACCATGGAAATGGAAAGAAGACATTGCATTTGAGTTACATTGTGGATGGAGAATTGGTAGGATTTATCAGCTGATGAGGTATGGGTCCAAAACAACTGAGTGAAAAAGTAAAGTATGATTCTGAGGTTATAAACCTCAGCTACTAGGAAGATAACCTCCAAAGAAATAAGCTGATTTAGGAGAGATATGAACTTGAAATTCTTCTTCTTAATTAGCACAGATGAGATCAACATGGAAGAAAGAAAAATGAAAGAAGAACCCTTAGAATTGAGGATTGAACAAAGAAAGATGAAAAGAGCACGTAGGATATAATTAAGTATGAGAAGAGGGTTGATTTGACAAAGGAGATTGGAAATGGAATAGTTAGCAAAAAGGAAAAAAAAATCAACACCAGTGTCTTAAATGTCAAGGGAAGAGAAGGAGCCCAGGAAGAAAGGGTGGTCAAGAATGTCAAAAGAGGGAAAGGCTTATGAGAGCTGAAAAAAAAGACCTACTAATTAACTAATTAAGAAATTCTTTAGCAATCTTGGAGACAGTTCAGTAGACTGGTAGAGATAGAAGTCAAAATACAGAAGTTAAGTAATGAGTGGGTAACCAAGAAGTAAAGACAGAATCTTCAGTTGATTCCTTTGAAGAACTTGAAAATGACAGAAAAGCCAAAAATTAGTACAATAACTTATGGTAATAGTAGGGCCAAATGAAAGGTCTATTAACTATTGGAGTTTTTTCGTATTGGAAACAGAATATTTGCAAATACCACCTAGAAGGGAGCAGAGGGAGAAAGGTGGGGTGGGGGTAGGGATAGAATGTAATTTATTAATTTTAGTACACAAAGGAAAACTACCAAAAAAAGAAATGTACTAAATAAAGGTGAATAGTATATACATAGGTTAATCCATAGCAATAACTGAATCAAGAATTTGCATTTATTAAAATCAGTAATCAACAGCCTGATGGAGAAAGGAATAGGATAATAAAGTTCAATTAACTGGATAAACATTAGCAATGAAGGGTTTTATGTATCTATACTTGCAGATGATTCAAGGGATTCAATGGAGAAATTAATTGGAAATGATAAATGAGTTCTGTAAGGTAACAGGATTTAAGATAAACCCACACCCTTTGTCTTGAATATTACCAGAGAAGATCATGAGGGATCAGTAAAAATCAATTGCTATTCATATCCAGGTGCAGGTTTTCATCAGATTTAGCAAGAAATTATGTCATAATCAAGGAATTCCAAGAGGTGTCTGAGAAAAATAGCAAGCAAACTAAAGTTTTTCATTTCTGATTCTTCCCAAGAGCCAAGAGTAGCATGTTGAAAAAACTAAGGGTGAAAAGCTTCAAAGTGCCATCCACAGAGTAAGTGTACTTAGGGGAATGAATGAAGGCATTTTCAGAGTTATTGCATCTTACACGAAGAGCTATCTACCCACTGCATCCATCCATTTTAGAGCACACACGCTGAGGAAAGGAAACTCAACACCAATTATTAAGCCAAAGTCAACCATGAGCCTGCTGAAAAATTTTGTAATGCCCTGGTTTGGAATCACTTGAGAGAGAAATCTAGTTTCTTCAAAGATAAATTCCCCAAGTAAAAAGTAAGGATTTGAGACTGAATATATACCAGTAGTAAATTCCTAAAAGAAGACCAACACTATTTTCCATGACAAACCTTCAAGGACCTGGGTTTGGGCACTTACCACCTAAATGACCTTATGCAAGTCAAGTCTTATTTCTACTCTTAAGTTTCTTCATTTATAAAATGAGGGACTGACTTAAAGTATCTCAAAGATCCCTTACAGCTCAGTTCTAACACTATATTTTTGTAAATAACAATCAATGGTGTGGTCCAACAAACATTAATTAATGACTCACTAGGTATAATGCAACATCCCAAGGACAAGGAAAGTTACAAAGATAAATAATACAATATCCTTGTCCTTGAGGAACATATAATAGGGAGTCATGAATAAAATATGTACAAAATGGAGTATTATAAATGAAAAATTGGTAGAAATCTGTAAGGGCTTACAGGGGAAAGAAATGGATTCTCCTCATGAAGTTTATGGAAGGCTTAAAGAAAGAGGCTGTATTTCTGCCAGGTCTTGAAAGGAATTCAAAAGGCAGAAATAGGAGAAAAAAACCCAGCTGGGGTGAAAGGTATATAACAGGATTAGGAATCAAGGTCACAAGTTCAGATTTGGCCATGTTGAGTTTGAAGTCCTGACAAAACATCTGGGCAGAGATGTCTAATTTCAGAAGACACAGGTTCCAGTCCCAGCACTGATATTTGCAAGTTCTATACCCATGAGCAAGGAACTTCGTATCCTCAAGCCTCACTTTTTCTCAGCTGCAAAATGGGGATAATAATATTGATACTATTTATCTCACATAGCTCTTGCTATAGGCACTAACATGTCCTTTAATTCAACTTAATAAATATTTATTGAGCCTGTATTATGTATTTAACAAGATATGTTTACATACACGTGTTTTATATGCATATAGGTATATTTTATATACATGTGTTTGTTGCATATAACATACACATATGCCAAGATCTTGAGGTAAACAAGGTGAGAAAAAACTGATCCAGTGGAGTTCATAGCAGATCATAGAACAACAACTACAGACTTTGAAAAGCTCTTAGAGGTACCTGGTCCAATCATCTCATTTTATTAATGGGGAAACTAAGACTCAGTACATTTAAGTAACCCATAAATACACTGAAGAACCAAACTTGGGGGTAATTCTGCATTAACATTAATCCAATGGTTCCTTTTTCTTTTTTTCCCCTTCAGAAACCCAAAATTCTCAGAAAGAAGTATAGGTTAGTATGTTGCATATTAATGAGTAGAATGCTGGATTTGGAACTGGAAAGACCTGAATTCAAATCCTATCTGAGATACTAGCCATGTGGTCCTGGAAAAGTCAGATAACCTCTCTGGGCCTCTGTTCCTCATCTGTAAAATGAGATTGAAATGGACGTCTTCTAATTTCCGTCCTAGCTCTAAATATAGGATCCTCTTGGTCATAGAAATACCTGATTTTAGTTGCAACAGTGGAGTCCCTTCAACTTTACATTGATGAAACATAGTAAGTAACCAGGAAATTTGGTTTAATGCCATGCAATCTATTTTTTTCCTGTATGTCTGCATATATTTATTTGATTACAATTTTTTTATTAATATACTTATCAGGATCCAGTGAAGTAAGCATGACACATAGGCTATTTTACAAGGGCGTCATCTAGACAATAACAAAATATTTTGTTGAAGATTATCCATTTCTTTGGAAAGATGGGGATTATGCTGTCTTATTCAAAAGCAATTTAGTAGATTACTGTGGCTTGATATACACTGAGCACATTAAAACTTTCTAAGATCTATCAAAAAGCTTGGAAAAGATCTAACTTAAATTTTCTGCTTCTCATTTTCATTTGTTAGTGTGTTAATATGCAAATTATTCTTGCCAGAAGCAGACTTAACGTAATCTCATATGGCAGAAATCGAAATTAGGTGTCTATGGCTGTTAATGTTATGAGAATGGTGCTAACTGCATCTGCTAACGAAATCTGTAAATTAGAAAATCTTTGGTTTAGTGATCACATCAGCCTTGAGGAGCTGCAGATTAAAAGAGATTCAATGTATTGTTAACAACTGTTTGCAAAGCTGTTAACGGAAAAGGAAATGAGTACCTACTATCTTGAAAAATGGCTGAAAATGTGATCAAGATAATATTTTGATATGTTTTCCATTTAGATGGTATTAAATCAAATGTGGGACATCATCAAATACTGCTTATGCAAATTTAAATAATGTTTATGGTGTTTATCTGCTGAATCATTCCCTCCCAAATACTCTTTGCTGGAACTCTTCTTTTCGGTTGCTGCCTTCCTCCTTCTTTCTTATTTTTGGAGGGGTGGGGTGGAATGGGGGGAGCGGGTAGGGAAGAGAGGTAAGGGAGAGAAGGAAGTATTTAAGTTAAAACAAAAAAAATATTGCTTATGGTTCTTAACTGGACTATAAGAGGCAGCTCCAAATTTCAACAAGTGGCAGAAATATTCAATTTTGAAGCTTAATGATTCTTAAAAAGGAAAAATACTTTCTATAACTATTGAAAATCATTATTTACCAAAGACTTTAAAATAATACAAATATGGAAGAATATATTAAAATATATGCTATTTTTTACAAAAAAGATTCTTTTAGAAAGATAGAAAAAAACATCAGAAGTTCCCCTTGTAGGAAATATAATGGCATTTTCTGCTTGATGTAATGGCTTTGTAAACAACATATTAGACTTTTTATGAAATTTAAGGGAAAAAATAAGGGAAGATTAACTATTACATGGGCCATGATTTTTAAAGAAATTAGTTTATAACAATTGATTAAAATATTGAAAATATTTATTTCTCTTTTGGTTTAGTTTAACAATTCACAAAGCACAAATATTCCAACATTCTGAGCTTAGTAACTATAAATCACAGAATTTTCATCATACAAATGAGCAAACTTAATCCTTGAAGCTTTTTCCCTATAGATTTACATCAGTTCTCAATCTGTGGGTTGCGACCCCTTTGGGGATCAAATGACCCTTTCCCAAGGGTCACAGGGGTTGCCTAAGACCATTGAAAACACATAATTCTGATGGTCTTAGGAACTGAGACACCGCCCCTCTATCTGTCTCCATGCAGGTCCACCCACATGCAGATACACCCACATAGGAGTATTAAAGGGTCAGTGGCATTGGAAGGTTGAGAACCACTGCTATAGACTAACAACGACTAGGTAAAATGATCCTTTGAAGTGAACATCGTCCTCATTTTATTCATTCATTCAGTAGGGCGTGGTGTTGTGAGGTGAAATCCATAGGATACTGTATCAATGTATGATGTGAAGGCTCCTTACTCAATTCCAGGTTTTGTCATTAACTCTAACTAAGCCCTCAATTTCCTTGGAGGATAAATGGATTTCTACACGTTTATAACTTTTAAGGAGTATAGCATGGTTCCTATAGGATTAGAGCACAGCAGTTCTAGAAAATTGCCTTCATAATGCAATATCTGCTATTAAGTATCTACAGTCCCAAAAAAAGATAGTAAAGAATTTCACATAATTCTGCCATTTGACATTTGCTAGCATTAATACACAATTCAAATAGACATGCTGAGAAGCAAAAGAGAGGATCATAATTATACAAAATAAATACTAATGCCTTGCATTGGTATTCACATTTCATCTAAAGTACTCCAAGGGCTTAAAACATATGGATTAATTAAGCCAGTACAACAACTCATGAATGGCAGCTTGTATTACCCTCATGGGCTAGGAAAAGACTGCAAGGCACAGAACCAGAAAGTTCTTTATCCAGAATTACTAAGGAAAACAGAGGTTTAATCCCAATAGCACCTTTCTCTTGCAGTGAAGTTTTAGCTATATATTTTGGTGTATTTATTGGATATGGGTTGTCCTGCCACACATGCAGATCTTAACCCATCCTAGCCTTCTAATCCCATGACTTCTTGTCCATATCCTCCTGTAAGTTCAACAGACTAGGGCACTTTCACTAGATCTCTTCATAATGACTACCAGTAGAGTTATTCACTTAAGGTTTCAGTCTTACTATTTGACTGGCCTACCCCTTTTTCTGTCATACATCTCTAATAGTGTCCTCCTTTTGTCACTTATACATAGGTATACATGGGAATCATATTATATCCTACCCATACTTACCATGTGAATCTCCATCACTCTTTGAGTGACTCTCAATTCTAAGTCTTTGAACATCATTTTCTCCCCTGACTCTCAGTCACATGGAAATCTCCTAAAGACTATTTGTGCTTGCTTTTTTTTCCTTAGAAACAGTTTTAGTGAGAAATTTGTGATTATTAAAAGCATTAAACAATATCCTAAATGCAGTTCAACCCATTATCCTTTTCTATCCAATTCTGGGCCCAGTTAGGATAATAGAGTTAGATCCAAAAGGGACCTGAGAAGTCACTGAGTTCAACCCTTTCATGTTGTAGGTGAGGAAAATTAATCTGACAGGTTAAATGACTTCCCCAATGTCAAATATTAGTAAGTGGTAAAACTAGGATTCAAACCCAGGTTTTCTAAATAAAATTTCATTCCCCTTCCACTAATACTAATGATAGGAATTTGGGTGATGCCTTAAAGTTTGCAAAGCTGGTTCTATATATTGTTCATCTGTAATATCTATCTAAGGCGTATTTACTGTGTTCATACAACTGTCTATCATAGGCTATCCATATCCATCCAACTGCATATAATAGATTAGAAATAGGCACCTTTCCACTTGTTGTTTTTTCTTATGTAAATAGTTAAGCTGTATGTGGAGCTTTTATGTATGTGTATATAAATAATTACTTATAAATAATTACTTTATGATATGTAATAATACTTACATAATTATTTTTACACACAGACAGGTTTATATGTACCTAAATAAGTATTTATGTACATGCATACAGATAGATGCATATATATACATAAACACCAAATGTATATATGTGTTGTAGTGTATATCCTTTTTTATCTGTGTAGATATATGTTTATGTTTTTTGAAAAATGATTTCACGAATGTAGGAATTCCTTCCACCAGTGCCAATTTCCACTTGCCCTGCCAACTCTAATCTTAAGGAATTGCCTTGGAAATAACTGAGAAGTGAAGTGGCCTTCCCGAGGCCACACAGCACTAGCTATGTCAGAAGTAAGAGTAAAATCTAGGTTTTCATGACTCAGAAAGAAAATCTCTATCCACTACCCCACACTGCCATTATTTCACTATAAATAAAAAGTAATATGAACAAAATAATAAACATGGTACTGTCTTTTAGGTGGACAAAGGATTTTCTTATAATCAGTGTCTTAAATGAGAGCTATAGCCAATGGCTTCCCTCAAATCACTAAGGGTTTTCTTTCACTAGAATGGATTGCTCCACCAAACTTAGAACAAAGAGAATATTTATAACATGAAACATTATTTCCACTTTTAAAAAAATATAGGAAAGAGTCCCCATCATGAACAACCATTAGCAATCTCATTACCTTTTTCAAGGGATGTACATTAAACTGGACAATAATGACCACTTTAGTTGTTGCTGTATTAGTTTTATTCTCCTTAGCAGCAAAGAAGTTGGAAAGAGGCTGAGGATAAGAATGTGTGTCTTTTATTTGAAATTAATAATTAAATGGGTTATTTCAGCTCTCAACAATGAGCAGAATTATTTATTTTTTAAATTTATTTATGATAAAGCCATCCATTTATTCAAAAAGTATTAAATAAGCTCTCCAAAAAGCATTTAAGGAGCAACAAATCACAATAGTTAAACTGATTTAATAATTTACTCACATTTTTCCACTTGGTCATCACAACAGCTTGATGATGTGATTACAACAAGTAATTTTTGTCAATAAATGAAAAAACAGATCCAGGAAGGTCAAGAAATGTGTAGATCATAGAGACAGGAAGTCAAAGACAAGATTTAAAACCAGGTCTTCCTGACTCTACGTACACCGCACTCTCTCCCCTCAACAGTCTATGACACCATCCCTATCAACATGATGCTTAACATCTAGTATAGAGGTTGGAACACATACAGGGACACAGATAAAAACTGATTGGGGGAAAAGCCCTTCAGAAATTCTTTATCAATGCAAGAATGAAAATGTCACACTTGGCCTAAAATTAATTTTAAAAAACCAGCAGAATCTCAGTGATAGAAGGTCCAAACCTACATTTGCCTTTTTTGTGTGCTTAATAAGAATTAGAAAGGATAATTACTACTCCAAATGATGTGATCTAGAGAAACTGTGGCACCAAAACATGGAGTATAAACATAGACTCATATAGAGAGGGGAACATTTTTTAGAGTTGATTGAAATTCAAAGGCTAGAAGATGATTGTGAGCCATTGTCGTTTGGAAAAGACAAACTCCTAGCATTCGTTGGGGAGGAACTCTCAGGATTTCTGCTTTTTTATCTGATATTTTGAGAGTAGTTATGGAGATGAAGAGGAAGAAAACTATCTTGGGGATGCATGGGAGGAAAAGGGATGTTTTTTAAGATAAAATTACATTATGAAAAAGAAGCAAAAATTAACTGCTTGTGATCTTGGAGGTTACTGTGATGCTCTAGGCATAAGTGGAGTTTTTAGTTTTAATGTCCTTTTCTGTATTCTTATTCAGCAATTACAGGAAACTCAGAGTAGGCAGAATGTAATTTCAAGAAGATGGAACAAGGGTCAGCAAATTTTCCTGTTCCAAAAGCAGCCAGCAGTTCAGAACAATGCCCATATGCACCACTTATCTCTTGTTTTGTCATTTTATAAGAAATGTGACTATAAAATAATATGACATTTCTTTTTACAAACATAACAGTACTATATATCAAAGTAAGTTTTGTCCCCATCTAAGTAGTGACCTTGAGTCATTGTGTTATTATGTGGCTTAAGGAAGGAATTCCCTTCTCAGTCAAAAGCTCCCAAGATACTAACCATTTAGCTAGTAAAGCATTATGTTTAGTGGAAGCTCACTCAATCAACTGACATAACTTTGTGGGGGAGGAGGAGCATTGTATTTAATGAGTACTAGTATGCATATGTATTGTCAGGAAATTTATAGCTCAACATAAATACCTATTTAAAAATTATTTCTATGAATTTAAAATTCAGTTTTAATAGGAATGAGATTTACAGACACAGGATCATTGCAAAGATAAAAATTATTATCAATCAGTGCACCTTTTAGGGTCTATTTGGGCTTACTTGAAACAAAGACACTCAGTTTTTACCAAATTTAGTCCCTGAACATGAAAGCAAAAAAAAAAACAAAACCATAGGAGTTGAGAAAAGTAATATCAAGACACGTTCAGAAAAAAAAGGGGGAAGTGAGGCAAAATGTGATCTCTCTTAGCTAATGGTGAGAGAGACAGAGAAAGGGAAAAGAGTGGGAGTGGGAAAGAGACAAAGAGAGGGAAGAAGAGACAGAAAGGGAAATAGAGAAATAAAGAAAAAGAGACAGAGAGGAGAGAAAGAAACAGAGACAAAGAGTCTAATCAACTCATTCCCTATAGCCCTATCATTAATTTTCATTAGATCGTGTGTGCTTCAATTTTAAAAATTAAAAAAAATTAATTACATCTTTTACTAGTTTTCAAATTGGACTTCTTGCTCCCTCATTTGCATGACAATCAGAGATTGTAAGGATCATAAGATCAGCTAGAAATAGAAGAGACCTTTTAGGTCTTCTAATCCAACTCTCCCATTTCAGAGTCGAGGCAGCCAAGACCCAGAGAGATTATGAAATGATTTGGCCACCATTATATAAGTAATGAGTTACAGAGCCAGTATTTGATCCCATATATACCCTGTATCCAAATCCATCAGGCATTCCACTGTGCCATTGCTTCCTCACAAACATAGAGCTAGTCCAGGAACCACCCTAGATATCATCTGATCCAATTCCCTCATTTTACAGGTATAGAAACTGTGTATCAGAAGTTAAAGTGACTTGCCCAAGGTCACACAAGTCATAGATAGCAGATCCATTTCTTTTCAGTTACACTGGCTGCCTCCCGTGCCTATAATTCATTTTGGTCTCACTTCTGCGTCTGAGTATTCATTATTTCTTTCGTAACTTCTCAGGCACCACCTTGTAAATGAAGTCTTTCAGTGACCCAGGTGCTGATGCCCTTCCCTGCATAAACTTGCCTTGTATGTATATAATATTTGTATATAGACTTGTCTTTCCCCTAAGAGAATATAAGTTCCTTGAGGGCAAGGTCTGTCTCACTTTTATATTTGTATCTCCAATGTCTAGTATAATACCTGATATGCAATAGGGGCTTAATAAATGATTATTGTGGAATTAATTGTTCCTCACTGTCACCATGAGGATTAAGTGGAAAAAGTACCTTATGTACTTTCTGAACCAAATGGGTGGGGGATGGGGTTATCCCTATAAAGAGCACTGGAGGATTTTAAATTAAGAAGACCCTATCTGTCATATTTTGAAAACTAAGCTCCATGTTCAAACCAGTCACATGGCCAAGAACTTTGCCATTTTTCTAGGACCTACAGTCCAGACTGAAGCTAGGAAACAGAACATTATTAAGCATCCCATTCCAAATAACCAGAAGGTAACAATATGTCGTTTGGTCATCACAATATTAAGCCTCTTATAATAATATATATGTACATTTAGGTGAAATTGCTTTTTTGAAATGACCTTCAAAACCTGTATGCATACATAGAGATAACCCAAATTGATGGGAGAAAACAGTGTTTAATTTTAGGTAACCCGCCAAAGCCTTTCAAAAAGCCTGACGATTGATGTGGATGATCAAACCCGATACTACTTTTTTCAGGTCAAAAGCAACAAAACTGAATTTATTATGTCATATGCAAATTGCTTCAGAAAGTAATTACTAAAGGAATTCCTAAAATGGTCCTGAGTACTAGCAGCAACATTGGAATCAGCATGAGGTTTCCAGGATAACTGCTTTGTAAGTTATACATGGATCTATAAGTTTTCATTTGTTAAAAATAAATATCTTACTCTATGCACATAATAGCTACCCACTAACATGCAGCTGCTACATTTGTATTTCAGAGGTGACTGTTTCAGTCCTGAATGAAATTATTCCTATATATTACATGTAACTTTGTAGGAATCCTTTGACAAAATTCAAGATAAATGTAAGTTTTTCTCATTAGTAGTATATATTAAGAATTCTTTCTCATTATGAAATAATTATGTGCTTAGTAGAGAGATTGAAGCATGTTTCTATATACTTTTGATACTATTTGATGGGAGATATTTGTCAGTGATGCTATTATTTTTTGCATAATTAAGTAATGAAGCAATTAGCTCAGTAGGCACATGTCAACTAAATAGTGGATAAAAACTTGTGATGAAATGGAATTGTTTCTCATTTGCTGATGTTATTATTTCCCACTTAAACACTCAAACAAGCTATCTTTGAATTTTGAAGAGGTGGAATCCATCTGAATGGGATGCTTAAGACATCAAATGACAAAAACCCTTTACTTTTGACAAAATAGTGACCAGAAAGGTGACCAGTTCAAGGGAAAAAGGTCCTGTCACACAGAGGCTTTTCTTTTGAAACCCTGTACACATGCTCACACTTTTCAATGTAACCCATTCATTTCATCAGTTGGAATTTACTGAAATGAAGTCATTGCTTACTGTATAAAGATACAGATAGAATTTAATTCTTTAAGTCTTTGACATTTAAGCAGTAGCCTACAGACACAATTTGCCTGACTTTTTCTGTGCTTTGGGGAAGTAGAAGAGTGAATTCATTTGATCTAATCACCTTGTAGGTGAAAATATATCCTGGGAGAGAAAACTTTACTGAGTCAGATTTGGGCAATAAGCTCTTAGTCTTTTAAGATGATTTAAATGTTCAAAGTATCTTTATCCCTATGAGTAGTAAGGCCAGAGAGTAAACCATCTTGCTATTTCCATTCTCTGTCTGAGAGATTAACTGATACGTGGTCTATGCTGAGCATTTGAAGTTGAAGACAAAAGTTGGGCATGTGTCACAAAGGAGAAGACATCACAGGCACAGTTCCAGAACACACTCAGAGAATAGGTCTTGTGACAAGAAGAAAGAAACACCTTTAAGATTGAAGACAAATGAACCAGTTGCTATCAATAAAGACAAAGCAGCAGGGGAAAATTAAACCTGTAGGGAAAAAAACCTGTAGATATATGTTGAGTGCATTGAAAAATCAAAAATAGGGGCAGCTCAGTGGTGCAGTAAATAGAGTACCAGTCCTGGAGTCAGGAGAACCCAAGTTCAAATCTGAGCTCAGATATTTAACACTTACTAGACCTGTGACCGAGGTGTGACCTTAGCAAAGTCACTTAACCCCAATTATCCTCCCTTCCCACCTCTAAAATACAAATACTACTACTACTAATAATAATAATAAGGCAATCTAGACAAAAATTGTAAGTTTTACCCATGTCTTGTGTTTGAAAGCCCCATTTGGTCGTGGCTTTCAAAAAGAGTGCAATTATAAAAAGTATGTTACTAGTATGAATATAAGCCACTCCTCAATAAAAGTCATATCTTCCTTTCCTTGATAGGAAAACAGTATGAAATATTTAAAAAATAAAAATTGTGTGTGTATATGTGTACATATACATTGATTCTGTATTTGAACATATAATGTTCAGCATTTGTGTGAACATATACGTGCATACATATGGAATCCTTATATGAAATACATATGCACAAACATGGAGAAAGAACAATAGATGATACATATAGATGGATAGATAAATAGATAGATGGATAGATAGATAGATAGATAGATAGATAGATAGATAGATAGATAGATAGATAGATAGATAGATAGATAGAGATAGTCTCACAGAATCTCAGAATTTCAAAGTTGGAAGAGATCCTTATCTAGTCTAACCTCTAACTGAAGGAGAATTTCTTCTATATCATACTTAACAGTGGTGATCCCACATGAGAACCTCCAGTGAAACGGTGCCTACTCTACCACGAAGCAGCACACATCCCCCCTTTCAGATAGCTCAAATTGTTAGGAAGTATTTCTTTATATCAAACTTGCTTTTTTTTTAATTTTAATTTATTTTCTTGGTTACATCATTCATTTCCACAAGGTTTTGAGTTACATATTCTCTCCCCTTTTTGCCCCTACCCCCCAGCCCAGCACATTGATCCCGCTGTAAGGCCCCTC
>CM053597.1:101302088-101325149 GCA_028646575.1 Pseudocheirus occidentalis | reverse complement strand
GAATTGCTGCTCCTTCCAGTGGGAGTGGGTGACAAGGGAGGAACAGCAAGAATCTAGAATTTAAAGCTATACAATCAAATGTTAAAAAAACAAACATATATATATATATATATATATATATATATATATATGTATATATATAATTATCATTAACTACATGCAACTGGGAAATGAGACATGCAGGGACTGGGGTAGGGAGACCCTCCCTGCCCTACCGGAAAGTTAGAGGGGCATTGGAGGAGGACCTAGAAGAGAGCAGATTATGGGAGGGGCTTTGTGGTGGGATCACTGTTTTGGGCTTGGGGGTGAGGGAAAGAGGGGGAGAAAATCTGTAACTCAAAACCTTGTGGAAATGAATGATGTAATCAAGAAAATAAATGAAAATTTAAAAAAATATTGTAATGGAGTTTTTGGATGGAGAGATTTGTATTGCTAAAACCTCTCCCTTAGAAAAACCTAAAAGAAAAAAATTGTAACATAACATAGATAAGCAAAGTGAATCCATGTAGTGACCATATCCAAAAATATGTTTCTTTCTCAATCTTGAGCCCATCTCTTCAACTGAGATAATATTTGTAAAGCACTTAGCAAAGTTCCTGGGCCATAGTAGTTACCTAAAACACTTATTTCCTCCCATTCCCTTCTATCTCTGTCAGGAGGTATATAACAAGTGTCCATAGGTCTCCTGGAGGTATGCCAAGTTATATTTTTACAAAGAAATTTACAAGCCAGGCTTTGTGACACATGCCTATAGTCCCTGCTACTGAGGAGGATGGATTGCCTGGGTTCATGACTTCAGAATTGTGGCAGGCTAGGTTGCAAGAATGTCTGCACTGTGACTATACAGGGAGCACCTGGGAATAACTGACCAGCAGTCTGTCTGGGGAAAGGCGAACCTTCCCATGTCAGAGCTAAAGTAGGTCAAAGATACTATATCAATCAGTAGTGGGATGAGGCTTGTTGAGTAGAAGCTTCATTTCCAGCCTCAGAGAGTTGGGGTGTGTGTGTGAAGGTCTGGTCTCAAAAAAAACCAAAAAAGGGAAAGAAAAAAAACACAGAAAGAGAGGAAGAAGAAAAGAAAAAAAGAAATGCATACAAGTTGAAAAATGACAGGTAACTGAGATAAATATAAAACACACACAGCAAGGTCTTTGTCAGAAATGCTAAAACTCAGAATAAAAAAAGTTTTTTTATTGTTGTTGCTCTTTGGTTTAATCTATGCTTAGGGTAGGAGGAAGATAAAAAAATATTAAGACGATTGCTTCAAGTAGAAGAGGGAACTATTTACCACACAGAAAAGGCAGAATTCAATTCTTATTTTTCTTCCATTTCTTTAAAGAGAAAAATATATCCAGATTAAAAATTCTAGAACAGAAATGATGAACACGGAATTGAAACCCAGGTCAAAGGAACACCTAGTCGATCTTGATGAATTCAAGTCATTATGCCCAACTGAAATACCTTCCAGAGCACTGAAATAATTTCTCATTTGATTGCTACGTTGTCAGTAATCTATGAAAAATCATTGAGAAGAGGGAAGGTGCCAAAGGAATGAAGATGGGCAAATGTCTTCAATATCCCCAAAAAGGAAGAAGGAAGTGAATCTTTTAAATGATAAATTTGACTTTGACTTATGGAAAAATACTTCAGTACATTAATAAAGTGATGGGTTGGAGAGCATTTAGAAAGGAGATAGGTGTCATCTCCGAGACAGTTAATCAAGGAAACTCTTTTTTCATGAAGTTACTGGAGTGGTAGTTCTAAGAAATGATATAGACGTATATATCTGGATTCCTGCTGTGCATTTGACAGCCTTTATGATGCCCTCACAGACAAAACGGAGATAAAGAATAGATAGATAACTTCAGAACTTGAAGGGTTGTATCTGAAGAATGCTGAATAATGAAACCATGGTAAACTTGGAAGGAAGTATCTGGTGGAGTAGCACAGGATTCTACCCTTAGGTTTCTTTCTGTTTTAGAAGTTATTGGTGAATCACATGTCCAATCCTTCTCCCCTCTTACTTAATTGCTGAATATAGGATGGGGGAAGACATAGCTAGAAAGCTGAGTATATAAAGTAGACATTTGTGTTTGTGTGTGTGTGTGTTTATTAACAATTTAATATGAGTCATATACATGATATGATGGCTATAACAGATAATTTTAAGTTATTTTAATTCAATTTCAAGCTTCATTGATTATTAGAAGCAAATTGGCCCAAACAAGGGAGTTGATAGTCTCACTGTATTTTACCTGACTTAGATCACAGCTGAAATATTGTGTTCAACTCTAGGCATCACCTATGAGGAAGAACACTGACAAGCTGGATGCTTTTCCATGAAATACAAGAATTGTTAAAGGAATTGGGGGTGTGGTTACTCTGAAGAAAAGGCAAGACATGATACCTAACGTCAGCCATTTGAAAGACTATGATGTAGATATCATTCCCAAGAATTTTAGAGTCGTCAAGATTGGAATAGCCCACGTCAGGGACTATTGAGTTCTCTATTATTGGGTCATCTAATAGAAGCTGGATGTCCACCCATCAGGAATATCGTAGAAGAGATTTCTGTTTGGGTATAGGTTAGAACAGATGATTTAAAGAAACACAGGACTTCGAGCTGGAGGGGACTCTGAGATCACCTACTCTAATTATCTCATTATTTAGTGGTGGAAATTACAACTTAACAAAGTCAAGTGACTCGTTTATACGTGGCAAAGAGCCAAGCCAGTAAAACAAATTCAAGTACTCTGAATTAAAATCTAGAGGATGAGAACACCATGTTTTTTTGAGATTCCATGATCTTGGGGAAAAAAATCCATGCCCACTGAGGGTCACATGTAGGGAGAACATTTTTCCCTTCTTGGATTGATAAGGGAACGCTGGAGTTCTATTCAGTAACTGCTACTTTCATGCTTAATACATTGATGATGATTTTTATTGTTACCATCCCCCCCATAAGTATGGCCCCCAAATTATCAGAAGGCAGTTGAGGTATAGTTGGGATTACAGTCATATGACCTATACTTTTCTAGGCTTTGTCATGCTAACAGATTTGACTATGTGGCCAAGGAGAAAATGGACAATTTTCCTTCCACTGAAAATGGCAAAGGAACTCTTTTTGTGACTTTGCAGCAGCCCATTCTTCCAACATTCACTGAAAAGAATATTCTAATAAGTGAAAAGAAAGAGTCTAAGGATAGAGTTAGGAGAGAATGGAAATATTGAGTACTCCTGGAGAGTGTTGTTTCCTTTGGGAATGGAGCTGTTGTTACTGTTTTAGTTAAGGATGTGTGATTAGCATAAGGGACTTCTAACAGGAAGGCAAATGTACTTATGCAGATTCAAATGCAGCACAAAGTTTAGCCTTAAAAAGCTGCCTAGGGCACTTAGAGGTTAAGTGTTTCATCCCACAAATCCTCAGGATGAAGCAGAGACCTGGAGTTTCTGCTTCTGACATTTAATGATAGATGACTTCTGCCTCACTTCAAGTCCAGATTTACAGCCACCACACAACGGGATAGAGGTAAAGGAGGTCAATGTATCTTAAGGAATGGAGAACAGGCAAATTGAGGATAACAAGGGTTATCTTTAAAAATGGATGAAATATTAAATGTATGCATAGTCAAGTCTCTAATTTAGAAGGTAATAGAACAAATTATGATGCTAGTTGGAAATTAAAGGCGTGTTGATGGAACAGTGGAATGAGTAGAGCACCTGGATTTAGGAAGATCTCAATTCAAAAGCAGTTTTTGGAAACTTACAAGCTGTGTGACCCTGGGCAAATCACTTAAATTCCATTTTTCTCAGTTTCTTCAGTGGTAAAATGAGAATAATAATAATAATAGCATCGACCTTTCAGGGTTGTTATGAGTGTTAAATGAGATAATATTTGTAAAAAATGTATAGCACAGTGCCTGGAACATAATAGGCACCCAAAAATGCTTCCTTTCTTTTCCTCACTAGCTGGAGATAGCATAGTGCAGTGAGAATAGACATAGAGAAGCCAGAAGACCTGGGTTCTTGTTATGGGAATCTGAAGATCTTCCCTTCCCCTAGACCCTTTGCTTAAGTGGCTTAAGTGGCTCTGAGAATCTTCCCTGATTTGAAAGTATACTCTGCCCCCTAATAGGCTGAATGTGGTCACATGGAGCCTGTGGCTGGGAGGCTTGTTCTTCAGGAATGCCAATGCCTTGTTGCTTTGTGATTGGGCAGCGGGTCAAGAGAGCTGTGTGCATTCTCTCATCCAGGAGAAGGCTATATAAACCCTGAGGTGAGGTTTTGCTTTGGGGCTCACTTTGAGAAGACTTGTGTGATTTGGCCAGATGAGACTCTGGGAAGCCATTGAGTCCCACTGGCTCTGAAAAACCCAGATGTTGGTGCTTCCCTCTCTGGTTACTGACTAGGTATGGATGTGATGGTCAGATGGTTGGAAGCCCATCTGCTCATCTGTTTCTCTGTCTGCTTGTAACTTCTGCTTGTAACTTGTGTGTATTCTGTTTGTATTCTCTGAAGTTCAGGGTGCTGACTTTTTCCCCTGAACTATGTAAATGATATGTGTTTGACTAAAGTGAAACTGTTAACCCATTTTGAGTTGCTTTCCTCTAGAAAAGCAGATCTAAGAACCTGTGCTAGCAGCCACCTTAGGCTTGCTAGGGTGCTTGCTGATACAGTCCTGTTATCATATTCACTGTTGACTTGTGTCACCTTGGACATATTACTTAAATTGTACCTGCATCATCTGTAAAACCAGAATAGTCATGCTTGCTCTTCCAACCTCATAGATTATAAAAATCCATATATATGGGAAAGTGTCATGAAAAGGCATAATAAAACAAACTGCAATGATGTACTATAAATGTTTATGCACTCAAATCTGTGAAGAGGGCTTGATCTTGAGGTGGGGCCTGGGTTCAAATTCTAGGCCCTGACATTTAAACAATTAATCAATCTGGAAGCTATTTAACAAGCATCTTCTATGGACAAAGCACTAGGCTTAGTGCTGGGGATTCAAGGCAAAAAGCAAGACATTCCTTTCCGTCAAGGGGCTTACTTTCTATTTGGCAGATATGACATATAACTTGCTACCTGTATGAACAAGCAAAATCCCTTAACCTCTCTGGCTCTCATTTTTTTCATCTGTAAATTTAGGGGTTTGACTTAAATGACTTCTAAGATTTCTTCTAGTTCTAAATATGGGTGCCAATGATCATGAGATCTCTCACCATAATGAAATTATGGAATTAGTTATGATGTTATTGTTTCAGGATTATTAAGTATATTTGCATATGTGGTGCAGCACTTCTTAAACTGTAGGGGGCATAACCTTACAGCTGAAGAAGTGCTGAAGGGGGCATGACTTGAAAAAGTTTCAGAAGCCCTAGGTGGGTGGAACAACTAGGTTTACATCCAGATGATCTAGGTTAAAATTCAAGTTCTACTTACTGTATAAATTTGGGCAAATTACTTAATTTCTCTGAGCCTCAGTTTCTTCATCTGTAAAATGATGATTTCTATGATTCTATGTAGTTCTATATATGATTTTTTTTGGTGGTGGTGGAGGGGAATGGGAGGGGTTCAAAGAGAGATCATATATGTGATTTTGCTGATTTGGGGAATTCCTAGTGAGAAAACTTCCTCTTATCAACATAGATCAGCACCTCTCTTATATCATACAGTTTCTGATAATTGTCCAGGAAACCAAGATGTTAAATGACCTGTCAAATACCCAGTTCTTCCTAATACCAAGGCCAACTCTATCACTAAGCTATCTTGCCTCCCGTTTTTCAAAATGATCACTTACCTATAGAAAAATCTGGCCATCAAGATAGTCAAGAATCCCAAATCAAATACATTTCAGCTTATTTCCCCTCCCATCATTTCACTCCCTAGCCATTTAAATGACACAATTTAAATAGACTGGAGTTGTGAAGTGTGAAGAAATTTTGAAAAGGATGTGTGTGTGTGTGCGTGTGTGTTATTTTCATAGCTCAAGAAAGGTTGAAGAGTGTTTAAGACAAAAAAGTAGAGAACTTTCTTCACTATTATTTGAAATTGTACTCAATACATGGCATCCAACTCAGACGTTGGTCTGGAGCTACATTTTTTTAAATCTGGTTTTTACGGACTCATAAAAATGAAGTTTATTCTATCTAAGTCAAATGAAGATTAATAGTTTCCTTTATCCCTTGAAGAAATATTCTTCCCCATTGGCGGAGAAATGTTTTATTTCACCTCCATGTTTTCATATGACATGTACTTATGTCTAAAGTAGGCGAGACCATGATGTTCTGTTGTTTATACTTAGACCATCCTAATTTTAGCAGTTTATCCTCAGTTCAGTGAATTTTGGTTCAGAACATATTCACATTACTGATAAGTCCATAGAATAACAAAGCCCACTACATTAGCATGAATGTGTATGCAGTGATGCATTCCTGGCATAATAACACCAAGCAATATGAATACAGGCACAAGGCTGCACATATTCATTGAAATGGGGAAAGAAAGTATTTCTGATTGCTCATTTTCACTACTTGACTTTTCACTAGGTTTGACACCAAAATGCCAACTATAAGAAATTTTATTAATATGATTACATGGGGGATTAATTTCTAAAGCCTCTTTAAGATCTGTGATAAAAAGTTTTCTTTAGAAAATTTAATTGTGAATTTGAGTGACTTTTGTTGTTAGAGAAAGCACACATCAGAATTTTAAAGAGACAAGTGGCAGGTTTCAGAAAGGGCTGTTTGGTTAGAATATTTCTGATTAATTATCTTAGGCTTAACATTCGCTTAAGACAAAACATGGTGGAATGAATCCAACTTCGTGGTTAGGAAGACTTGGATTGAAAACCCACCTCTGCCATTTAATCTCTTGTTGGACTTATTGTAAATTTCAAATTAAGTGCCGGTCTATAAGGGTAGAAGGAATCTCCTTATTAAAATTCTACTTATTCATGAAATTCATGCCTAGATTAAAAAACAACAACAATAAACCTACATATATTATCAAAGTATTCTAAATAATTCATGGGACAGCTAGGTGGCACAGTGAATAAAGCACTGGCCCTGGAGTCAGGAGGACCTGAGTTCAAATCTGTCCTCAGACACTTACTAGTTATGTGACCTCAGGCAAGTCACTTAACCCCAACTGTCTTGCTTTCCCCCCTCCAAAAAGGAAAAAAAAATTAGAAAGTATTACAAATAATTCTAATAAGGGGTAATGCAAATGCATCTTAAAGGCTAGTTCTTCAGGGTTTTCTAAGGTATGGATCTATATTTTGTTGTTTTAAAATATCTGCTCAGTTTCTAAAAAGGCTTGCCAATTAAAAAAAAAACAGAATTAAGCAGAAATCATTTCTCTCTAGTTGTGTCCAAGGCAATAAATGTGGCTTAGTTTCTTTCTCTTTTACTTCCACTTCTATTCTTTTTCTCACACATTTTTTTAATACTGTCTCTTCCTAGGTTACTCTTTTTCTGTCTCAGTTTGTACCAACTCCTTTTCCATGTTTCATTGTTGCCCCCTTTCAGTTACTTCCCCTATTTCCTTCTATGGTAGTGTAGTGGGAAAAACACTACTTTTCTAGTCAGAGTCCTGGGGTTGTCACTGGCAATGTAACTTATCACCTCTTTGATTTTGAGGAAATCAATAACTTCTCTGTTAAGACTCAGTTTCCTGATCCACAAAATGAGAGAGGTGGACTAGCTGACCTCTAAAATGCCATCCAGGTCCATATCCTGTGTTGATGTGATACTAGATTTTACCTGTAAAGACAGATTGATTTGCTAAGTATTCTAAAAAAAGTTCTTTCTTCCCATTAGCCAATTTCTACCTTCTGCTTCTCTCATCCCTGGGTTTCAGTTATTGTCTATCAAGGTAAGAATTCTTTCCCTTTGCTACTTCTCCCTGTATTATTATTCTTAGCTAATTCATCCCCTGCTCCGACCTTCTCTGTTTCAGTAGTGACTCTTCGTGACCCTCCTTGGGATATTCTTGGCAAAGACCCTGAAGTGGTTTGCCATTCCCTTTCCCTACTCGTTTAACAGAGGAGGAAACTAAGGCAAACAAGGTTATGTGACTTGCCCAGGGTCACACAGCTACTAAGTATCTGAGGCCAGATTTGAACTCAGGAATATGGATCTTCCTGACTCCTGGCCCAGTACTCTATCCACCTCACACCTAGTTGCCCAACTCCCCACCTTTCAACGTGCCTTTTAGAAAACCAGTCTATCATTATCATATTCTCCATCGTAGATCTCACCCCTTAAGCTCCTTCTTTTTCGGCTGATCATGCAGACTTGGCTTTCTCCTGAAGACACCTCATTTCTGTTCATTCTCATTGGTAATTGATATTATTTCTTATGCACAGAGCCATGAAAGAAGGATCAGCCTACTCCTTGTTCTCCATTGCCACTTTTGAAGTCTCTATCTCCTTATCACTCAGCATCCCCTCCCACTTTGAAGTCCTTTTCATCTACCTGTAGTTGCCTCTTTCCAACCAAGAGTAACAATGAAGTTATAACACCTTCTGTCAGGTTTAGAAAATCAGTTAACATCTACCATTTCAAACAAGTTGCACCATGTACTCTAATCGGGGAGAAAAAAGGGTTTGCTTTTTGATAGGAAAGAAATAGTCTATGTTGGGCATCTATAAATAAAAAAGAAAAGTCTGGTGACAGCCAGAGAAAATAAAATCAAGGTGGAAAGGGGGCATTCAGAAGCCAAAGAACTCAGGTCAGCAGAATATGTAAAACCTTTCTGTTCTCTAAAATGTGCTTTTCTACAGAAGAACAATTTGCTGCAGTCGAGGTTTGCCACATTTCTCTCTTTACTGTGACGAAGGGATCTTTAATCCTTTTCCTTCCCTGCTTATGATATTGCAGGTCCCCATGACCATGCTTCACTTTTAAGAGCTTCCTGCTTTAGAAGCTGATATGAGGTTTTTCATTTTCTCCCATGTAAAATAAGATTAAATGAGAGGCATCATGAAATGACAGAGAGAAAAAGAGAGAGCCAGGGAGGGGGTGAGAGGGGGAAAGAGAGAGAGCTACAGAGAGAAAGCAAGAGAGAGGGAGGGGGAGAGGGAAAGGGAGAAGGAAAGGCTCGAGAGGGAGAGGGGGAGGGAGAGAGAAAGAGAGAGAGAGAGAAAGAGAAAGAGAGAGAAAGAGAAACACACAGAGAGAAACAGAGAACAGAGAGAGATACAGAGGGGGGAAGATGAAGAAACAGAGAGAGAAAGTGAGAAGGGGGAGAGAGGGGGGAGAGTGAGAAAGCTAGAGAGAGAGATAAACAGAGAGGAAGACTTGGAGTAAATTTGTGCCTTTGACCTACCTTACATTTTAATTCTGGGACCAAATTTCTGATTGTAACCTACAGATGAATTACTGATCTGTATTGGTGGGACATTGTTTTTGTACTGGGAATTCTGTACAATGATAAAAAAAAGGGAAATGAAAAGAAAACTCCACTAGCACCATGATTTTGTGCTTCCTTGAAACATGAAAGGTAATAATAATGACAATCACAATGATGTAGCCATTATCCTTATGATCCTCATGACTACTTTAGAGCACTTGCATGGCTCTTTAAGATTTGCAAAGCATTTTATGTATATTATCTTATTTGATCCTCACAACAACCTTAGGGGGGAGGTGCTATTATTCTTCCTATTTAAAAATGAGGAAACTGAGGCTAAGAGAGGTCAAGCAAATTTTTCAGGCTTCCAAGCATCTAAGGCAGGATCTGAACTCAGATCTTCCTAACTCCAAGTCTAGTAGTACTCCTTTCACCATACTAACCTAGATGGAGGGTCCTGGAACTCATAGTCCTGCTATTATTCTTTGCCTCTGTCAGACCAAACCTGAAAAGTTTTGCTCAGTTCTGGATGCCACATTTTAGTAGAAACATTTAGAAGATGAAGAACATCCAGAACAGGCCACCAGGATGGTGAAAGGTCTCACTTCATACTCTGAGGTTCATTTGAAGGAACTCAGACTGGCCAGAGAAAAGAAGACTTTGAGAGGAAGTGATAGGTGCAAATTCAAGTATTTCAAGGGTTGTCATGTATAAGAAGGATCAGGATTACTTCAATTGGCTCCAGAGGGCAGAAATAGAAGTAATTCAAAAGTTGCAGAGATGGAAATTTAGTTTTAGTGTAAGGAAAAAGTAACAATTTGAACTATCCAAGAGTAAAATAATTGTATGTAGGATAGAGTGGGTGTATGATGACTCACTCTGGATGTTGTAGGAAGGATTATTGGTCAAGTGTGGGTTGTAGTAAGGCCTCTATGGGCCCTACCAGCTGGGGCTGAGTGGAACTGAGAACTACCATGAAAATGTGTTTCTTGTTACTGTTAAATCTGAATCTGAAAAAACGCTAACTTAGGAAACCATCATAGCACATGTTTATGTCACTTAGGTAACTATCATTTATTAAGCACCTACTGTATGCTAAATTTGGGGAATACAAAGAAAGGTAAAAACAAAAAACAACAAAAATAGTCTCTGCTCTCAAGGAACTTGGAGTCTAATGGGAATCTGTATTCCTTTGTAGTATTTTATTGATTAAAAAGGACTTTCCCAATAAACCTGGGAGGTAGGAGTGCAAGTGTTATCTAGAGTCAAAGACATCAAACATGGCAGCCTACAATAGTCTTGAGTACTGCCTAAACCCAATTAAAATGTAATTGGGAAATGTTTAATAAAATAAATAAAAATAAAGAATATGTTCATAATATTACATTTGAATACTATGTCAATGTGCAGTCCACAGGAATCCCTACGTATAAATTAGTGACCTTTGTTTCTATTTGAATTTAATGCCACTGAACTAGATCTTTGATTTAATCAGAACAGAGAACTCACAGGTTGTAAATTTCTTTTACCAATGCAGATTGGTAATTCATCTATAATTTATGGTCTTATAGATTTGCCTGGAGGCAATTCGAAGTTAAATGACTTGTCCAAGGTCACACAGCTACCTTGTGTCAGAGACAGGAGTTGAAGCCAGTTTTTTTTCTTCTGATTCTTATGTGATTCTGTTTTCCATTGTGTTACGATGCTTCTCCAGAACATTTTTGTTGTTGGATCATTTTCATTCACATCTGACTCTTTGTGACCCCATTTGGAGTTTTCTTGGCAAAGATACTGGAGTGGTTTGCTACTTCCTTCTCAAGCTCATTTTGTAGATGAGGAAAGTGATTTAATCAATATTAAGTGACTTGCCCAGGGTCACACAGCTAGTGTCTGGGGCTGGATTTGAATTCATGAATTGAGTCTTCCTGATTCCAAGCCCAGTCTCCATCCATCGCACCACCTAACTGCCCTTTATTTCACTTCACATCCTCCTCTAATCCCCACATTATAAAAGAAGAATCTGAGGCTAACCAAACTTATGTGATTCACTTAGAGTCCGAGAGCTAAGTATCAAGGTCAAGACTTGAACTGAGTTTTGCTGACTATGAATCTAGTGTTCATTTCATTGCATCATACTGTGGGCCACCATAGCCCAAAGATAAGAGTCACAATTGCCAATCAATACTTTTCTAAATTTTTTGTTACTTCTTTCTCAAAGAATTATGTATAAATATGTGGAACATGGATGGAACACCCACTTCCTTTCTGTAGTATTATCTCATGTCTCTATGGAAGAAAGAATTCTGACTTGGGGTCAGGGAGGGAGGAAGGAGGCAAGACGGTGTTGGAAAGCACTATGGTGTGTGTTGATAGCAGCGAGTACATGTGGAATGTAGATTTCCTGCCCACACAGCTATAAGCCCAGCAAGATGCAGTCAATGTAGTATGTCACTCCAAAACACAAAGCAACCCAGACAACAAGGTGGGACTAATTAAACTGGCCAATGACAGTGAGGTAATTACTATGCTAACCCCTGACACTGCCTGAATTTTGTCCAAGCTCTACACAGTTCAACCTAAGGGCAAGATTACCTTCTGTATTGGTATTCGTGTTGCCGATTTGGCTTTGAAACACAGAAAAGGCAAAAATCACAAGATGCGGATCATTGTTTTTTGGGGCAGCCCAGTAGAAGACAATGAGAAGGACCTGGTGAAGCTAGCAAAGCCACTAATGAAAGAGAAAGTGAATGCTGACATCATCAACTTTGGGGAGGAGGAAGCAAACACAGACAAAATGACAGCCTTCATGGACACACTAAATGTCAAGGATGGGACTGGCTCACATTTGGTGACAATTCCCTCTGGGTCCTGTCCTGGCTGGAGAAGGTGGCACCATGCTGGGACTAGGGGCCAGTGACTTCAAGTTTGGGGTGGATCCCAGTGCTGATCCTGAACTGGCTCTGGCCCTTTATGTATCCATGGAACAACAGAGACAGAGGCAAGAGGAAGAGGCAAGACGGGCAGCAGCAGCTTCTGTTGCTGAAGCTGGAATTGCCACAACTGGGACCAAAGGTGGGCATTCAGATGATGCCTTGCTGAAGACGACCATCAGTCAGCAAGAGTTTGGTCAGAGTGAATGACTGAAGAAGAGCAGATTACATATGCCATGCAGATGTCCTTGCAGGGAGCTGAGTTTGGTCAGGCAGAGTCAGGTGACACTGATGCCAGCTCAGCCATGGATACCTCTGAGCCTGCCAAGGAGGAGGATGATTATGATGTGATGCAAGACCCTGAGTTCCTATGGTGTCCTGGAGAATCTTCCAGGTGTGGACCCCAACAATAAGGCCACATGAAAAGCCATGGGGTCACTGGCTTTGCAAGCTACTAAGGATGACAAAAAGGAAAAGAAAGAGGAGAACAAGAAGTGAGGCCAGAGGGGAAGGAGTGCTTGGTCTCCTTCCTGAAATGGGGCTGAAAAGGGGTTGGAGGGGAGCTGTCACATAGTGTGTAGGTGATGGTCTTGTGTAACAGTTACAACCAAAATAAAGTTCGGTGATTTTTTTTTCCTTAAAAAAAAACAGAATTCTGACTTGGGTTACTACAATGTAGTTTTTGGTTGGCAGAATCATCTGAGCTCATCTTTGCTCCATTTGTCATGTGTCTTGCCACTTGAGTCTCCACCAGATAGAGCACTCACTCTACATATCAGTTTGGCATATAAAGTTCCTCAAATATAAAATGATGAAGTACATGAGGAGGAGGCCTCTATCCCTTTCAGCCCCAAATCTGGTCATTTCCTAGGAATTGGTCTCCATTAGGGGTTACAATTCATTTTCAAATTATCTATCCCAGCATTTTCCTAGGGGCTAGAACCTAATAAAACTATCTATCATTTTCATTTCTTTTTCTGGAGCTTCACTTTTTTTTTCAGAGCTGTTAGATTTTAGTTTCAAGCATAGGGGACTCACTTTGCCAGGAGGCAGTGGGCTGCAAAAATACTGAATTCAGCTAAGGGACCATTATGTATCCCACACAGAGCAGCTGAAAACAGGAGCCAACACTGAAATATGGTGCAATTCCCTATCCACAAGACTTTCGGCAAATCTCTCTTTTTTCCCCTCTCAATATTGAACATACACGGTCTATTATTCTTTCCTGAATCTTTGTATACTTCTTTGAACTTGGCAACTTGAAAGTGGGTCTACCAATATTTTGTTCCAATTCCTTAAGAAATCAATAATAATAATAATAATAATAATAATAATAATAAATTTATATAATTCTTAAAGCTTTGCAAAGTATTTTCCATATATTACTTCACCTGATCATTGAAACAGCTCTGAGGAAGGTGTTATTAGCATTTACCAATGAGCAAATGGACACTGAGAGACAATGTTTACCCAGGATCAAGCATCTAGTATCTGTATCATCAATGAGCAAAGAAAATTTTTATAAAGTTATCTACTCTTACAGGGGAGATAGTTTCTCTTTTTTTCCTCTGTAGTACTGGTTAAAATTCTTTTTACTTCCTTGGAGAGCACTCTTATATATTAATAATTTTGAAATGAAATCATTTTTTGGACAAAAAGAAGTGTCACATTTTTTATTTGTCAGTCTTCCAAGCAACGATTAGACTTTCAAAGGACTTTGGTTTCTCATATATTTAAATGATTTCCCAAAAGACTGCAATGATAGTGAGTCATTTCTTTCCTTAAAATCCATCACAGCAATTTAAAATAAAACATTTTATATCTTAAAGGTATAAATATCCGTTACTTTGATCTTGGCATGCACACCTGTGGCACCTGGGTTTGCTTTTGGAATCTGGGATTACCAATTTTCAATTAGGTCATTTTGATAAATATAGTGTCTGAAACTTTTCCATACTTTGTAATTATGTTCAGTTTATGCATTCGCATGCTTCCAAGTCCAGAACTAAATCAAACACCCAGTGACCATTTGCCTGAAGTCTAGGTGTAGGTATTCTGTATTTATTATGTTAATATAAAACTATCATACTGAAACTCATTTCCTCTTGTAAATCACCACTGTGATATTCCATCAATGTCCATTGTTTGTTCATCTTTTAAGCAAACACAAAAAGCAAAACTGCTAGTGTGAGCGACTCTAATACTGACAACTCCTTAGTTATTATGTAGACTTCACCCCAAATTATTGCTTGATATTGATATAAATGGATTTTTTTACTCTTTTTGAAACTGACTAATTTTCTTAGATCCTTTCCTTTCAAATATTTATATGGTATGTCCAGTGACTTTAGAGTCTAGCACCTTTGACTTCAATAAAAATGCCTAGTATTATTGTCCTGACTTCAATATCCGTTCAAGCATCCACCCCTCCATCCATCCATCCATCCATCCATCCATCCATCCATCCATCTATCCATCCATCTATCCATCCATCCATCCATATATCCATTCATCCATCTGTCCATCCATCCATCCAGTGAATGGGAGATACTAAAAGCTCCTGTAATCAAATATTTTGCAATGCCCATTACTCCCAACTGCTACTTCCAGATTCTTCCTTTGCCATGATCACTCAGTCATTTTTTTCCCTCTGAAGCTAACTGGATCACAATTTTCCATTCAATTTGAATCATGTTGGCTATTTTATATGACCTCTTTGGAAATACTCTCTCTTTTTTTCAAGAAGTTCAGGACCTGGCTCCCAATCTTCCTTTCTTCCCCAACTCTAGTTCTTGCACTCAGGTACTTCACCATCCATCTGGATACTCCCTCAAACTCACTCCCAGTTCGCCAATCCATTTATAGCTTGTGATCTGTCCTTTCCATTAATAGCCATGCATAGGAATGGTTACATACTGGATCATAATGCACAAGTATTCTACTTTGCTGATTAAAAATTCTTATATCCCTCTATCTGACCATGATATACTATCATTCCATTATTACTTATACTATATCGCTTCTGGGTCCATTCTTTGCCCACATCAAGCCCTCCAATTTCCCTACCTCTCCATACTTTCTCAGACCATTTACTCTGCTCATTTTGCACTTCCCTCCTCCCATCTTGATCTTATGTCTAGTCAATTACATTCTGTACAGTGAGTGTCCTCAACCCCCTACTCTAAGTTCTCCCATCAGTTCCCATGGATTTAATTATTTCTATGCTAATAACTGCCAGATCTGAAAATCCAGCCCAAGTCTTTCCCCTGAGCTTCAATCCTGTTTCTTTAATTGCTTTTTGGCTATTTCAAACTGGATGTCTCAGAGACATCTCAAATTTAACATGTCATCCATGTTCCTCACATAGGACATTTCATCATTTACCATCTTCTTGATATTGCATTAGCTGTTTCAAACATGAGTAATACACTCCTAATCTCTGCTTTATAGAATCTCTCTCTTCTTTCAAGGTACATCTCAAGTTATACTTTCTATATGAAGTCATTCCTGTTTCTCCACTGGTGCTTTTCCTCTCAATCTGCATTGTACTGAAGCACTTCACATTTATTATCTTTATATTTATCCTATATTTGATTGCAGATGTCCTCATGATTTTCTCTGTTAAAATGTGAGTTCTTTGCAAGAAGGATTATTTCACTGTTGGTACTGTAATTGCATATCTGACATGCAGTAAAGTGCTTGGCACTTACTAGGCACTTTAATAAAGACATTGATTTGTTGTTGCTTTGGAATTTCTGTTGCACTTGGAGTCAAGGGACATTGGTGGAGATATTAGCTTTGCCATTTATTACTTGTCTAATAAGTCACTCGGGCTTTCTGGGTCTCATCTTCCTCATGTGTAAAGTAAGGGGATGTCTAGAGTGTCTCAAAAGGCTCTCCCAGCTCCTAACTCAAGATGGTATGGTTCTACATACAAAAACAACTTTAAACACAAATCAGAATGTGCTATGCATAAAAGAGAAGAATTCAGAGGTGGGAATCCTATACAAATGAATGGCTGGAATAAAACTATTTTACTCCCATCCCAATACTTTCATATATAACATTTTAGACAATAAGAAATTTTCTTCACATAAAGTCAAGGATTTCTCTTTTTGGACAGAGTCCATTCCTTTGATCCTGAAAAGCACTGGAAAAATAGATAGGTAATGAAGATCAAAAGGAGCTGGCAAATAGCTTTATATTCTCAAGGCCTAGGAGAAACTGAAATGGTATAGTGGGAAGCTTTACAAATCCTAACATTCATTTCATTCATTTAAATCTTGATTCAACTGTGTGTGCGTGTGTGTGTATGTGATCTTATTGTATGGGTTAAGGAGAAATTCATTTAAAGACAGCAATTTGCTCTGACCAGAAGTGGGCATAATAAATTTTTGAAGATTCTTACTCTTGCTAAGAAACTACAATGGTGGTCTTTCTGGCTGTGTGTTGCTAGGAAGGGTTGAGACTACAGTATCTTGATTCAATTGTGTGTGTGTGTGTGTGTATGTGATCTTATTTTATGTGTTAAGGAGAAATTCATTTAAAGATGGCAATTTGCTCTGACCAGAAGTAGGCATAATAAATTTTTGAAGATTCTTACTCTTACTAAGAAACTACAATGGTGGTCTTTCTGGCTATGTGTGCTAGGAAGGATTGAGAGTAAAGTATCCTCTTTGCTTTCAGAATACTCAACATTTTCTATTTTTAACAAGATATTTTTTTTCATTAATTCCAGTTTTAGACTATAAAGTATAAATAGAGGAAGCATGCATAGTAGACTAAGTTGTAGCCTCTGAGTGAGGAAACCCACAATTAAAATCTTTCCTCTTACGTATCCTGATTATGTGATCTTGGGCAAATAACTTAATATCTTTATGCTTCAGGCAACTCTTTAAGACTATAGTTGTAGAGTAGTTGCTAATTCCTGTTGGTAGAGGGAGTGCACTTACCAGGGATTCCATCTACCAATGAAATAATAGGCCTGAACCAAAGAAAGCATAAAATGCGTAAAAAAAAAAAGTAAAACACAACTTTTAATAAGCTTCCCCCTTGACAAAAGATCTTGCCAAACATTTTACCCACCCAATATTATGAAATTATGTTACTGACAATTCCTGTCTTCCATTTGTATGTAGTTTCATGAATATTAAACAATAATACTTTTGAAGTCATATACAGTCATGCCTTTCATCTGAAGGCCACTTGGGCCACAGTGACCGGTTCTCCTGGTGTGTATCTTCAAACTCACATGGTGAAGTCCAATTAAAGTCAGTAGGAGTTATGTACCCAGAGGGACATAGGCTCTTAAAGGGGGAAAAAGAGTATTATCAGTGTGATTTATACAAAGGCATGGATGGGATGAATCTCTAAAGGCAAGTCAGTGGGAAGAGAACTCAAACACTTGGCTTGAAATCACTTTCTTCTTGCCTGCCTGACTCTAGGGAATTGGGAATGTGCAGGGCTTAAAACAGCTGTTCCAGAAAGACCATCTCATTACACTTCCCTCAGGTGCTCTGTATAGATGCCACATTATAGGATGTGCAGTGGGATGCCAAGATGAGAGTTTTCTGAATGATCTAGTGCCAGATCTATAAAGAATCCAGATAATTGGATCTACAAGGTTAACCAGGCAGCTGGCCCAAAGGAAAGATACGGGAACATTAGGCTGCTGGAAGTCATTTGATCTCTCTGAGTAATCTGAACCTCCCATTTGTCCACTTAGTTTTCAGAACCCACACCCCTCAGTTAGCTGCCCTTCTTTTTCCTCACCCTGCTGAAATACCACACCATAATTTCCCTGGATAAATTTCTATAGTAACTGGGAAGGAATTATCAAAAATTTAGTAATGGAACCAGAAATGGAAAGAAAAGTCATTTTTTTCTAGTTCTAGCTAGCACACATCAGATATCATTTAATCCACAAGTAAGCTCTTTTTGGTATTTGAGAGAATCTGGATGATACTGTTAGTCTGCTTTGTAAGCATATACTTTTCTGTAAATATAAATCATTTAGGTATATGTAATGACATAATGTTGGGGCATGGGGTTTACAATGTCTCATGTTTAAGATGTTTTTTTGTGCAGTGCAGCCATTTAATGAAAGTGCTCAATGAAGCCTGTTGGCATTTACGTTTCTCCTTATCGTGTATTTATTAAGCCTGAATATCACATCACACACACGTAAAATACGAATTTGCTGGAGAAAAATGATGACATATTTTAGTACTCTGATGGTGGTGCCAACATTTCATTTAGGATATTTATATGTGTCACCTTAAAAAAGGACAATAAATTTCAGTGAAGACTCAATATATTACATGATTTTTCATCAACACATAGCACAGAGAAGGCTGAAATCACCAAAAGGCAAAGGAAGAAATGCCACTGAATAATCAATCTTTGAAAGCATTTGATGTTATTAAAAAAGCTACATTTAAAATATCCATAAGTCTAAAAAATGGATGTGTCGAAAGTGGTATGAAGCATATGTGTAGATAGGATTTCTATCAAGTATATTCTCTCCCTTCCATTTTCGAATATGAAAATCACTTGATATATGAACATAAAGAAATAAAGTGGGGTTATTAGTCTTAGTAATGCTAAGTTTATGTCACAGGCCCCATCCCATGAAGGTAGAAAAATCTCTTAAATCTCTCTTTGCAAAGTATTTGTTAGTTTCCAACCACTGCACTTGCTAAATGGCAAATACATATATTGTGATACATCTAAAAGACATTTGATAAAACAGGCAAACTTCTTGGTTCCAAGGGTAGGTGAGCTCAATTTAATAAATTCCCTTATTGGGACCCCATGATTATACTGACACATTTACTGATGTCTAGTTGCCTTCCCTTTCTTCTGAGTTTTAATTTTTTCCTTGTGAACTTCTGTCTTTCTATGATATTCGGTATACATTCTGATGAAACTTCAGAGAATCTACCATTTGGTTATTTCTAGTGAGATTTCCAACCAAGAGCTCTGATTAAATGTTCAGTAGTCCATCATTTTCAAGAATAGGAAGGTCGTAATTTAATACAGTTTCCCGAGGGCTGTATCACATTAATAGCAACCAAGCTAATGAGAAGGGTTAAAACACATCACTTGGGTCAGACTAGGTGCCATATTTTAAAAGGAAGGTAAGAGAAGAATTAGAGTTCTGACATACATATCCTGTCAAAGGGATGTTTTTGGCATGTGCCTTTATCTTCAACTGCTCAAATGTTTGAATAGCACTTTTGATTGGGAAGTTTCCTAAAGAGGTAAAAGAAGACCCACATTTCAGAATTCTTCCCAAGTTTCCTTTTTACTTTATCTTGCTCTGTGTTCAATGCCAGAAAAATTACTCACCTCTTATTTTTCTCTGCCTAAAATCTAATCTCACCCATAGGGACTATTCTAAATCTCTCTTCAAGACTCTTGAGCTTTTCTTTCCTTACTTTATTTCAAGAGAGGTCATCTACTGTGCCTTCTTCATCTTTCCTACTCCACACTGTAGCGTCCTTTGACCATGGTTCCCATTCTCGCCTCCCTTGCTCTTATCCCTGAGAAAGAGGTGACTCTCTCCTTGCCAAAATCATCCCTTCTCCACTTGCATCCATGATCCACTTCATCTCTATGTAATCCTTTGAATGTTCTTTCAATCCCTGTCTCTGTCTCTCTGTTTCTCTCTCCCCCCTTACCCCTGTGCCCTCAAGGTCCCTGAAAAGGACGGGATATTTTGGAGGCTACGTCTGAACACACATCATCTTACATAATTGGCCACACATTAAAAACTGATTCTTTACCTTCTCAAATCCACAAAACCAAATTATTTTGGAACACACAATAAGGAAAATTCCCTGCCTCTTTTAAGTCAAACTGACTCTTTACATGATCTTGAACAGAGATGCTCCTAGGAGTCTCTTCTATAAACATCTGATAATCTGTCTCATAGTTCCCATTTCCAGAGAAATTAATATATTTTATGGTAATAGCTGACCTGAACTATTGCACTAAGAAATTTTTATTGACTAGATCTCTATTGTTGTGCCTTCCTTTAAGAATTCCTCAGTCACCACCTTTCACCTCTAGTTTAACTGCCAAAGTACAGGATTTGACCTTGATATTTCAGCTCTCTAACCTCTACTCTATTAAAATAGACAAAAATGGTGCCAATTAATCTGACATAGATGTAGGCAAGTAAGCAGCTTGTCTTAGATGCAACACAATAAAGGGGTTTAAGGAAGGATATTGTAAAATAATACCATATTTGCTTAAATATAGGCTACACTTCCTCCATTTGTTCATGTTTTCTCCCCTTAAAACCTGGATTATTAAAAAAATCTATGAATAACCAATTTTAACCTTATTTAAGAGAATTTGTTGGGAGATAGCATCGAATCCTCTATAAAGGACAAGTCTCAGAATCAGGAAAACTTCAAATTCTGCTTCTGAAACACCAGTTATGTGACCCTGGGAAAATCACTTAGCTTCTGAGTGCTCAGACCATGCTTGAAAAGACTATAAATTACACATGAGTTGCTGACCTGAATGAGATTTTCAATAATGGAAGAAATAACAGGAATGGACCTCCTTCCTTCTAAAACAAGACCAAAAACTCAATGTCCCCATACAAAAGACATTGCTATAATTAGAGAGAAACTTTAACTTAAGATTACTAGTATGAATATAAGCCACTCTCCAATAAAGACTTTCCTTTCCTTGAAAGAAAAAAATATAAATTGTATATGATATATACATACATATGGATTTATTTTTATATATTACATAGATGTATTTGTCATTTGTGCATGAAAATGTAAATAAATACATAATTCTTATGAGATATTGATCAATATCTAGATAGAGCAAAAAAGGATAGACATAGATAGTAAATGATAGATAAATATTAGATAACAGATAGATATTAGATGAGGGGCAGTTGGGTGGCACAGTAGGTAGAGCACTAGACCTGGAGTCAGAAAGATCAATTTTCAAACCTGGCCTCAAACACTTACTAGCTGAGTGATCCTGGGCAAGTCACTTAACCTTGTTTGCTTGAGTTTCCTAATCTGTGAAATGAGCTAAAGAAGGAATGACAAACTACTCTAGTATCTTTGCTAAGAAACCCCCAAATGGGGCCACAAAGAGTTAGATAGGACTGAAAAATGATTGAACCATGTTAACAACAAAAAGATATTAGATGATAGATGACAGAGAGATATTAAATGATAGAAATACAGATATCAGATTATAGATAGACAGATAGATTAGGCCTCAGGGATACAAGGAACTTAACTGTACTTTCATAGTTTTCATTAACGGATGATATAATCCTTTGAATGTGGCAGTTCCATGAATTATTATTCCTTTTGAGATAATTCAAGGAGGTTGTACTATATTTTTATTTGGGTTGTAAAAACACAAACTACCAGAAAACAATCTGTCAGTGGTGATTTAAGATGCAAATAATTTTAAAAGGGCAGTTATTAACTAGCTGAAATGATAAACAGCAGGGAGGCAGGAAGGAGATACTCTTTGGGAAGTTTTGGGGAAAAGAGAACAAAAAAACTCCATAAACAAGAGAGCAGTGATGATGAAAATGAATAAAACATTTATTTGAATGGAAAAAATGTTTTTAAATGCTTTCCCAATGATTATTAATATGGCCATTTCACATAATTATTTTTTAGCACAGTATGAGAGCCAAGAATGCTAATGCAAACTTAGATTGAATAAAGATTTGCTAAACTTCCAGGAATAAAAAGGTGATAGCTCCATTGTACTTTACCTTAATCAGAACAAATCTGGGTATTATGTTTTAGGAAGGGAATTGCCCAGAGGATGGCAAGTAGGCTCATGAAGGGCATCCGCTTCATGTTACATCAGTTGAAGGAATTGGGAAGGTTTGACCAGGAAAAGAGAAGTCTTTGAGGAGCCCATGATAGCAGACTTTGTCTTGGAAAGAAGATTATCTGGGCTTGTTGTTGGACTTGTTTTGTTCTGCCTTAAAGGGTAGAAACTAGAGGTACTAGGTAGAAACTTCCAAGAGGCAAAAGCAAGTTTGATAGGCATTTCCAGGGGTGGAGCCAAGATGGCGGCATAGAAGCAGCAAAGCACCGCAGCTCCCACACAAACACGCTAAAAAACTCATAAAATGGGATGCTAAACAGATTTTCAAGCTCCAAAACTCTCCGAAAGACAGAAAGCACATCTTTTACTACAGGCAGCGCAGCAGTCTTGGACCCTGGCTGAAACCCGGCCGGGTCAAGCCCTGGGGCATCGGGCAGGGAGCTGCGTCTATAGGAGAGCAGACCTGCTACACTGGAGGCACAGTTACCACATCTATCAGGCCAGAAGAAAAAAAGGCTAAGAGAAAGGTCAGTGGATTTTGCTAACTGGGGAGGAGAAGAGCGGGTTCGGTCAAACTGCTCCTAGGGCAAGGAAGCAGCTGGAGGCGGCTGTAGCAGCAGGAACGTCTGAGAGCCCCAGCGGCCCCCACTGTGCTGCTTCAGAGCCCTCGGCCTGCAGATAGCAGGGGGGCTGACGTGATCCATTGGGGCCAAGGGCTCTTGCGTTGAGTGGCCTGGATCTGGATAGTGGTCTTGACTGGTGGTCCTGGGGTGCGCTTTCAGTGAGCCAAGGCTGGGAGGTGGGGCTGCAGCACCCCTCTAAGAGCTCCGGCAGCTGTGAGGGCCCCAGTGATTTGGGACAGAGCTTTCCCCCTCCAGGAAGCAGAGTTCCACAGAGCTAAAAAACCAAGCAATTAATAGACTGGCCAACATGAGAA
>CM053597.1:101275460-101301588 GCA_028646575.1 Pseudocheirus occidentalis | reverse complement strand
GTCTATCAATTTGCTCGGTTTTTTAGCTCTGTGGAACTCTGCTTCCTGGGGGGGGGGGGGGGGGCGGGGGTTAAAACTCTGTCCCAAATCACTGGGGCCTTCACAGCTGCCAGAGCTATTAGTGGGGTGCTGCAGCACTCCCCCAGATTTGGCTCACTAAAAGCACACCCCAGGACCACCCCATGATCCAGATCCAGATCCAGGCCGCTCAACACAAGAGCCCTTGGCCCTGATCGATTGCCTCAGCCCCCCTGCTATCTGCAGGCCAGGGGCTCTGAAGCAGCCCAGTGGAAGCTGCTGCTGCTTTCAGCCATTCCTGCTGCCACAGTCGGCCTCTTGCTGCTTCCTTGCCCTGGGAGCAGTTTGGCCGGACCGCTCTACTCTCCCAAATTTAATAAAATCCACTGACCTTTCTCTTAGCCTTCTTTCCTCTGGCCTGATAAATGTGGGAACTCTGCCTCCAGTACTGCTGATCTGCTCTCCTATAGATTCGGCTTGGTGCCACTACCCTGGGACCTGGCCAGGCTGGTGTTTTGGGCTGGGCCGGCCACAGCTCCCAAACTGCTGCCATGAGTTCCACCTGCTGAGCTGCCTGCATCAGCAAATGCATTTTCTGTATTTTGGAGAGTCTTGGAACTCTAAAATCTGTTTAGAGTCATATTCTATGGGTGTTTAGGGTGGCTGTGTGAGAGCTACCAAACTTTGCTGCTTCTACGCCGCCATCTTGGCTCCTGTTCCCTTACAATATTTTTAATGCACAGTAGAAAACAGTAGAAATTTCATAAGGGAGCACAATTAAGCAAGATAGTTTTGAAAGTAATATGCAGAATTTATTATATACTTTTAAAAACATTTACTGGAGATTCCTGTTTTTTGGTGAAGTCCTCTTTCTTATTCTGCTGTATGTGCTCATAGTGATTTGGTTTTAAAATTCAGTTTAATTTTTTAAAAATAAAAAAACAGAAACATGTTAAACCTAAGCATCTGAATAAATCTCTTTGAACCCTTTATCCTTTTTATCCTTATCAGAATCATGTTCTTATCATCAGAATTTCATCCTTAAGATCATCCTGTCTTTCTTGAGTCACTGCTCTTATTAGAATCTTAGACCACAAGATTCTAACTATCCTTTCTGTGAATTCTACATTTTTAAAAGTGAGGATACATGTTCCTTATCTATTAGAAACTATAAGATGTAGTAGTCATTTCCTTCCAAGTTCCCTATCCTTTCTATTTTGACAACAATTTTCTTTATATTTATTAGAATCAGATCCAGAAGTGTAGTTGTACTCACAATTTCTTCTGCTGTTTTAAGATTAAAATAATCATCATAGGAGGTCTAGAATTTCCAAATTTTTTTTAGCCGAGAATCATCACCAGATAGTGGAAGTCCCTAATTATGACTGTAAGGTAGCTTTGTCATCTGCTTCAGAAACTAGCCATCCATTTCTTTCTCCTGTCATGGCAGTCTTGTCTATGCTTGGGACACAATATGTAGTTTTCCTTCATTTATCTTCACCTAAATATTCTATCTGCATATTGTTTCTCCCTCTAGTTCAGCAGTTCTCAACTAGTAGGTTGTGACCCCTTTGGGTGTCAAATGGGGTCTATTGGAAAACACATATTTCCAGTGGTCTTAGGAACTGAGACACCACTCCTCTATCTATCTCCAGGGGGGTCTGCCCACATGAAGATATGCCCATATACCAGGATTAAAGGAAAGTTGAGAACCACTGCAAGTCTAGTTTATTAATTTCCTCATGGAATTATATATTTATAATATACAGCACTATTTACCTCTTCCTACTCGATCTTTAAATAGGCAATGATATTGTAAGTTTATGGGAAATTGGCAGACATTGAAGTAATATAAAAATATAAGGTGAGGATTTTTTTGGATTACTAAGAATATACTAATAAATGTTTAACAAACAGATTGGGGAATTATATAAACACATACTTTTAAGTTCAATCTAGACTTTCTTAAGTCTAGAAAATTAACAAAACCATAAATCAAGTCCTAAATTTTAGTGAGTGCCAGTTTCTGAGATGCAAATGCACACACTTGAAAATTTAACAACTGACTTGTTAGTCAGTCTCCAGCACACCCCTGTGTGTTACGATTGTGAGTCAAATCTTAGCAGCATAGCTATGTCTCCTCAAATTATTTTGACTTATTTTCTTCCTAAAGCATTTCTTCCCATTCTTTTAAGTAATATTTCACTCTTCCCAGATAAGCCAAAAAGTAGGATCGTAGTTTAACAATTCTTTTACCTTGCCTTCTAGCAAGAATTTGTTGTTGTTCAGTTGTTTTTCAGTCATGTCCAATTTTTTGTGTCTCCATTCGGGGTTTTCTTTGAAAAAATACTGGAGTGGTTTGTCATTTCCTTCTCCAGCTCATTTGAGATATGGGGAAACTGAGGCAAATAAGGTTAAGTGACTTGCCCAGGGTCACACAGCTAGTAAGTGTCTGAGGTCAGAATTAAACTTGGAAACATGAGTCTTCCTGACTCCAGCCTCAGCACTCTTTTCACTACATCACCTAGCTGTTCTGTAAAAAGGACACCAATATCCATTTCCTACTTGTGTCATTGTTATTTGGTACTGAAATATAAACATAATGCAACCTCTATGCATCATGGAGCTTTTCCCATTCTGTACTTACTAAAACTGAGGTCCTTTGTTTTCTGTGGCTCTCTCTGATGCCTCTTCCTGCTAATTGCTATAGCAGACTGCCTGTTTACTTTGCATACCCATTTGCTATGAAAGTATTCTGTTTTCTAGTGTTTCCAAGATTATTTTATAATGAACTTTCTGACCATTTTTCTTGATCTTTTCTGACTTTGCTCACATTATCTGTCATCCTGTGCCAAGACTTGGTTCCTATGCTCATTCTTGTCATCACCTAAATATAAACAGTAACTACCTTTTTTCTGCTATTTGAAGGAAGGACATCCACTTTCCCCATTCTTTCGCCTCTTACCTTGTTTGTTCTCTTTGCTCAGATGAATAAGCATCTCTTCTTTGCGTCACCATCTGTCACATCCTGGGAGTGAGCCCAAGAATGATGTGAGTAAAGGTAGAGAGGCACTTTTTGCTTTATATTTCTGGCATGCAACAAATGTTTATTATAATGACAGTGATCGTGGATATCCCCCCTAAAATTTCAATTATGATATCCATAAGGATAAACTATCAGTGTCTAAATTCTATACACATTTTGTTGGCCAATCCTGTGCTGTAATAATTTTGAATATCAGCATGTGCTTCCTGGTTTGTTCAAATCCTTATTTTCCTCCCAGGATGCTAAATGCTCAGTACAGGAGCGATGACAAAAGTGAATCATTTTTACAGGATGTCATGTTTCATGCTCATGTGAAGCCTTCAATTAAGCAGTCATTTGTCTTCTGAATAGAGAGAGATGAAATACCTTCAGTATACAGAAATGTCCTTTATAACCCTATCTTTAGTAACTGACACTGCAGAAACACTTTTTCCTCATATTCTCAAGGATCATTAATGTTAAGGATATTTAATCCAGTTTCACATTTATGTGGTGAGGGGAGCAGAAATTGGAAATTTTTTCCCTGGAAGCAGAATGAACTTTTTAAAGATTCTTTAAATTCTTCCCCTCCCCCTTAAGTCAATGAACTTCAATTACTTTACTCCAAAAGAAGCAATGTCAGCTATAAAGGAAGGATGAATACTATATTTGATAGCATAAATGAGGCATAATAATCAAAGAGAAAACTTTTTTTCAATAGAGAAGGATAATACAAACTACTGGATCCTTGGGACAGTAGTAATTTACACACCATTACTTAATCAGGGTTGCATTCCTAATTACTCCCTTTGAAAAGGATAATTATTATAATGTAATGATTATTCCTTGTATCACATGATAGAAACAATGCTGATATAGGCATTTATTAAAGAAATACAAGGTTAAAATATGGCAAAATTTGAAGAAAATTGTATAATAAAATGCAGCACCCTTAAACAGGCATTGAAGTTTCCAACAAAAACTGCAACTAACAGACAACTTAAATTTGCCTCAAACAAGTGGAAATATAATCAGAGTCCAATTAAACATCACCTCTATTGGGTGTCTTTGAATCAGTCATTTTAATATTTAAGATTCCAAGTTGTTTAAGAATGGCTCCCTTTCAGTTCCAAAATGTTCTTTGCACATTAAATATCTAATCCAAAAGCTAAGGGGAGATAAATAAAAGCCTCTCCTCTCATAGGCCTAAATGATTATCCTCACTTTATAACTGTAAAAGCAGAAAGAACCAACCTTCATGACTTGCCTAAAGACCATATTTTCTTTAAGGTGCATTGAGTAGCGTTTAGAAATATATCTCTTTCTATATTCATAAATATTTTTCTAAATTCATAACTATATTGTTATGAATTTTAAGTAGTAGAGAATCACGTCAATAGAGGTAGAAATAAATTCATGTGAAGTCAACTCTCTCTGGGCTACTTGTGGGTCATCCTGCTTGTAATGCTAAACTGGCTTCTTCCTCAACCTGGGCCTTCAACATTTCTCATCTGATATACCTAATCATGCCATTAGGAGGTGACATCCATTCAAAGACTGCACCCTTACTTTTGCAGAATTCCACTGAACAACATTTATTAAGCACCTGTTAATGCGCTTTTTATGTGGTGCTAGGGAGCCAAGATGAAATTAAAAACGAATTTTACAAAAAGAATGGTAAATGGTAAATGAGAGAGAGACAGAAACAGAGACAGAGACAGTGAGAGGGAGAGAAGGAAAGAGACAGAGAAAGAGGATAGAGAATAGGGGGTCAGCCTTGGCATCAGGACCACCTGGGTTCAAATCCTGCTTCTGATTAGGCATGTGTCCCTGGGCAAATTCTTTAATCCTTCAGTATCCTAGAGAGCTAAAACTATATGTTATAAATGAGTTGACTGCCTACATTGGTGGAAGGAGTTTTCATATTAAGAGTTCTCCAAACTGATGAAGTGCCAGGTCTTGACTCTTTAAAGGTAGGTAAGTAGATTGTCTGTGTTCATTGTGTGTACCACTAAGTATGTTTCTAAATAGACACAACATACACATATACATAACCCCTCTATACATAATAGGGTAGTGACAGGTATAAGCCACAAAGTATGTACACACACACACACGCACACACACACACACACACACACACCTAGTTCTGGGATATATGTTATATATCGCAGAACTAGGTTCTGTTTACCCTAGGTTCTGGGTTCATGTTACAGTTATTAATACAATATATTTCAGAGCCAGATGCCCATACATGCTTTGTGGATTGTGCTTTCCACTGTTCTCCATTACTGTGGATTAGAGTTAACTGTATATATATGTTTTAGTAAATGAACCATGGAAGGTTATTTCCTTTTACAATTTCTCATCGCAAAGCAAATGTCTAAATCCAAAATGCTTGAAATGGATCTTTCACTTTATCTTAAATGCACAAAAACCACCATCTCAAAATTAAACATTTAAAATTCATACCCGTGTAGGATTCATTTTCTGCTAAGGTCATAGCTAACAAAGTAGTTTTATGCAAAGTGGAAATCTGCAAGCAGTCACATGCAAATGTTATTTATCCATGAGGTGTAGATCCATTGTTATGGCTCCCTTTTCGTAAATTTCATTTCGACTTATAGAGCTGTGTCATAAGCAGCCTAATTAATATGACTTATCCTTCGGCTAAACAGGAATGTTTTTCACTTTTCCTTTATCCTTTCACCTTGGGTCAAATTATTATTCCCCTCAACACCCCATTTATCTCTTCCACTCGCCCTGGGGAGCCCCTCGTGCAGAACAACTACGAGGGGCATAGAGGGGAACAACAATCTGGCAGCCTCATCATAAAATTTGATATGTAGTTGTTTCCCTTTCCAAGGGACCTATCCAGCTGAGACTGTATGAGGCCTCTGGGCCACACATGCAAATGCAACACACTGACATCCCAAGAAAACTTATTTTTGCAGATAACCAAGCAGGGGGGAAAATAACCCTTCAATAGAGAGACAGGGAATTGACATCCATCAGGCAGAGAAAAACCTTTCTGGTTGCTGGGAGCTTTGCATATGGAAGAGAGAAACGGTTATATGCATCTGACAGTAGAAAACATTTTTACAGGAGCATGCATGCATGGGATGGAATTCAGTTGCCATAACTGGCATTCACAATGCTAACCCTACCAGCACAATTCATCTATGAACTTGTTACAGCTAAAGAATAAACACAAGCCAGCAACACAAGCAGAGAAAAGAACAAATAGGACATTCATCTATTAAGTTCCCAGTTGATTCAGTACTTTGTGAGATCTGAGAGTTCACTGGTGTGGGTACTACCTTCACCAGCTCAGGTCAGTACTCTTCTACACCTTACTAGGTAGTTGGACTTCCTCAGTTTCTATGGCCACAAAACATTCTCACCTGATAATCTACATTACAGTGATGAGCTTTTCCACCTTTAGCTAAAAGGGTGACATGATGTAGCGGCTAGTGCAGGACTCCAAGTCAGGATGAAATGCGCATCAACTTTGTCTCTGATAGCTATTTGTATGAGATCAAGAACTCTCTGGGCCTTGGTTTCCTGATCTGTAAAAAGGAGAGAACAATACTTACATGATTTACTTCAAAGGGGGTACCTGACCTTCTCCACCCCGCACCCCCAGGTGTTGTGAGGATCAAACGAGAAATTTGCAAGGTGCTTAGAACAATGTCTGGGCATAGAAGACCCTTAACAAATCATTTCGTTTCTTTCTTCTATTTGGGGAAACAACATATACAAAAGGAAGGGGAAAAGGAAAGAGGAAAGGCGAGAAGGAAGGAGAGAGGAAAGAATCAAACATGTTAGTGCCTATGTGAGACAGGCTCTGTGCCAGGCGCTTTACAAATACCTCGGCAGATCCTCTACAGAACCCTGAGAGAGAAAAGGGAGCAGAAATGGGGCAGAGCTGGAGGCCTGAATGAAAACTCAGAAGGCTTCACAACTTTGTCCTTGCCCTGACTTCGGTAGAAAGAAGAGGCTGTGCACCACTATGCTCCGTGTCCTGTGTGAGACACCACACAGCCGTCATTAAGGCAGCTGCCACCTCCGAAGAGGGACTGCCATGATTACACCTGTTTACAAGGTCACTCTTCCCCACAGGTCCTGGTTCACTAGTGCCACTGCCAGCTCAGTGCTGTGGTCCCATAATCAGGGGCCACAGCCCAGACTAAATGGCACCTCCAACACTCTGATACATTAAATAGGGTGCGGTAATAGAAGTAGCCTTGTACACAACAGGACCAGATCAAGTACTCCATAGTCTGCTTACCGTTCATGTCCTGTCAGAGGTAGCCTGGAGTCCTGGAAAGAATAGTTGCTCTGGAGTCAAAGGACTTCTGGAGTTCAAATCTTACCTCTTATGCTTAACACCTCTATGACTTTGACCAACTCACTTAACCTCCTTTGGTCTCAGTTTTCTTAACTGTAAAATGTGAGAGTTGAAATAGATGATATTGGGGAGGCTAGGTGGTGCAGTGAGCCCTGGAGTCAGGAGGATCTGAGTTCAAATCCCACCTCAGACACTTAACACTTACTAGCCATGTGACCTTGGGCAAGTCACTTGACTCCAATTGCCCTGCCTTCCCCACTCCAAAAAGCAAAAAAAAAATTTTTTTTTAAAGAAATAGATGGTATCTAACACTCTTTCCATCTCCTAGACCATGTTAGTGAAGTAACAATATCTCTAAAAATTAATCATCCTATTTGCAAAATGGGTAGAATAACATCTTTCCTGCTTGAAAATCAGATGCAATAATAAACATAAAAACACTTAATAAACCATAAAGCACTAGAGTACATTACTAATAAGAAACTATAGGGCATAATGGGCAGAATATTAAACTCAGAAAGCCACGTGTTCAAATCCGACCTCTGGTCCTTACTTTTTGTGTGACTAAGGACAAATTCTTTACTTGACAGCCTCAATTTGCTTATCTTCAAAATGGGGTTTATGATACCTGAAGTATTTGCTTTACGGTGTTATTGAAAAAAAACAAATGACATGATATATGGAACATGTTTTGAAAATTTTAACACACCATATAAATGTCAGTAATTATTCATTGCAATTTTCATTGTCACCACCACCACCAACTCACATGAGTGAGATTCAAGATTAGCCTCGTTTCCCAAAAATTAATAAAGACATAAGCATGAAGCCAGAGATTGGGACAACCTCCACTCTTAACCCAGTTTATTGAACAATAAACAAACTGGGACTTTGAGAATAAAGTTAGTTCCTTCTACAAGTCTCCTATCTCAATACCAGCCTTTCCACTACCCCTACTCCCAAATGCCCAGTACTGGAAAAGCCTCCATTCAACCTGAATCATTTAGCCTCTTTGGGTTTCAGTGTCCTTATTTTTAAGTGAGGAAATCCAGGATATGCATGGTCATTATCATATTAGCAAAGGCAAACATTTTCCATTTTTCTGATTGACTAGGGTAAGTCATGAGCAACTATGAACGTGCACCCAACTTTTGTGGCATATTGTCTGGGAAGAGGCTCCCATTTCCCTGCTGAATATAATCAGTAACCAGTCAACATAATAAAGCCTTTTATGCTGGCTGCTTTCATCTGTCTTTTCATATCACTTTAATGGAGACAGGACCCAAGATATATGATGAATGGCATTCGTTAAAACTGAAGAGAACTAAGTCCTTTTCTCCTAACTCCCTTAGGACTACCATTGAGATGGGTACCCAGAATCAGCAATTACTCAATTTTTTGACAGTCCTAATAAATGTTTGCTTGTTCTTAGTTCTCATCATTTTATGATTTTTCTTTATCAAATACTATGCCAAAAGGATACAAACCCTATCAGTTTCTACCAAATTGGAAAGGTATGGATTATGGGATTTGGTATCCACCAACTAAGTACTAACCTAGGTAAATATAGTGAGATTTGTCACCAAAAGACTGGTCACCAAATTACAAACTGTTTTGAACAAGGCAATATTGTGGTCTCGAATGAGTACCCTTACCAGTAAAAAGAGTCAAGTGATCACCCTCCAGGTCTCCCCCAATCTCACATGTATATGTGTGCAACATATACACAGGGAAGGTTAATTGATAAATTTATGGATTGTTTTTCAATTTACCCCTGTTTGGAAAACTGTTTAGCTGAGAGACTGTAGCTCTTGATAAGACTGTAGTAATAGACAATGATAAATGAAACTATTAAAGCTTAAAATGGGACTAAGAATTTTAGAACATCCTGATTTTGAATTTAACTAGTCTTGCTTATGAAAGCAAGGAGGCAGTGAGTTTAAATTTTAGTCACATGTTTAAGATTATATCACTAATCCATTTGTATTAATATTATATAAATCCCTGTTTCGTTTCACAAAGACATTTTCATACAATTACATATTTGATAGAACAAAGGGACAATGAGCTGCATAATATGACCTTAAATTAAGAGATAAGCTGTCTGAAATATGAATTTGAGATCCCTTGACCAAATTCCTTCTAAGGTCTCTTCCTGATCTAAGATTATAGGAGAACATGATTTTAGATAAATTTTCATAGTGTGGTCTGACATAAATCTGGTCATGTCTCTCCCATATACCAAATCCAGTATGGTTCCCAATATCTTACCAGCAAATATTAAATCACTTGTCTGACATCGAAGGGTTTCCACAAGCTAGCACTACCTTAACTTTCTAGACAATCTTTAGGAACAACAAATAAAATCATATTTAAGCAAACAAATTTCCAAGGGAAAAGAATTTTGGTTATCATTGCTAGTTCTGATAGTTTTCCCCTGAGAAAATGTTGTGTGTATTTTATAATCTGTTACTATTCCAAATAAAACAAATGAGTTTTTAAATGAAAGAAAACTTCTAAATCTGTGTGGAATGTTTCTTAATTGAGAAAAATCATTTTTCCAAAATTAATTAAAAAGAAACATTGAAGAATTGATTGTCTAAATTTAATATGTGCCCTGATCTTCTCATTCTTTCCAGTAGGTTAGATTCCAATTACAATAACTTTTGTATTAAGGTTGTTTAGCTTTGATTTTGTGTCGTTAGTTTGCTACTAAAACACAAACTATGTCATTATTAATAATTATATTAGATCTGTCAACTTGGCCTTAGAATGCTCTTCTATGCAAATAAATGAGCAAAGAAAACTATACTTGGGAAGTTCTGCAGCACACAGAAGTGGGGAATATGTTAGTATAAAGGAATTACATCTTTGTCATATTACCATCTTTATTATATACCAAGAGTACGATGCATAGTATGTTCAAAGATAGAATGTCCTATGCTTGCATCTTATTAGTGAACAACTTTGCACAATATAGGGTTTCTCTTGTAGGCCTTAGCAAATACTGACCAACAACTACCAGATCCCCTTTTTATACAGTTACCAGTATTACCTCTCCCCAAAACCTGCTTCTCATGACTCCACTATTCTCTCGGTAGCATGAGTCTTACCTCGTCTCCCGTGTTTGAAACCTTAACAATAGTTTATATTCTTCCCTTTCCTTCCTCTTTCATAGCTGATCACTTACAAAGTCTGTCCACTCTGCCTTAACCTCATCTCCAATTTAGCGCTTCCTCTCTCTTCTCACAATGGGTGTGCTGGTATAAGCTCTCATTACTACTCACCTGGACCACCACAGTCATCTCCTAATAGGCATTTTCTCATTCATCTTTCCCTAATTCTAATTTCATCCTTCATATCACTGTTAGCCTTTTTTCCTATTATATAGGTTTTGTCATGGCATTCCTTTGGTGAAAACCATTCAAATAGCCTCAAAGTACCGACCAAATAAAGTTTAAATTGCTATACTTGGCATTCAAGGCACTTCACAATCTGGTACCACCTGTCTCTATTAGTTTTATTCTGTTGTTGTTTTCTAACTAAGCTGGACTATATTGTGCCTTCTGTAATCTCTCGTCCTCTCCCATTTCTATCATTTTCCTCTTTTTAGGCAAAAGGATGAGATTTGGACATGGATGCAATAAATATTTCTAGAGTGACTACTTATTTTCTGTGCCTAGAATGCCCCGCTTTCCTCTTCTCCACTTATCAAAGTCCTGCTCATCTTCGAAATCCAACCATATTCCCCTTCCTCCAAGCATCCTCCCATCAGTAATGACTCTCCTCCAATCCAGGCTTCCCACAGAACTGGGTTTGCAATCTTCTTAGATGCTTATCACATATTATTCAAGAGAAACACTGGACTGTGATGAATTGGATTATTTGCATCACTGAAGGAAATACCCACGTAAATCAAAGCTTAGAGTATCGATACTACAATTGCATAGGTTGGTATCTTATACCTAATTAGACTAAAAGCTTCATGAAGGTAATGCCCTATTTAAAATTAAAAAAAACAACTCCACCAGGATCTAAAAAAGTTGTCTATACATAGTATTCACTTTATAAATATTTATTGAATTTCATTTGTAAACCGCATCCCACTTTCTATTTGCAAAGTCTATTTAAAAGTCCTCCCTGTCCCCTTTACATTGAGACTATGTTGGAAAAACTCAAGGTGTGGAATTGTCAGGTTTGCTTTAGAACATTTGAAAATTTTAGTTAAATAAAGGAAACCTTCCCTGGATTGATGTGAATGAAGATTTTTCCCCCATCTCAACTCATTTTCTCAGTAGAATCCATTAGAAAAATTCAGACTAGAATTTTTCAGCTTCTCAGTGATTTAAAAGTAATAAGCAAAAGCATTAACTTGCCTACCTATTCATCACAATATTCTAACAAGAAAAATATCTCAGATGCCATAGAATTTTTGAACTGGGAGGGATTTGAGAAGTCATCTACTCTCTCATTCTGTTTATGAGGAAATTGGGAGCTTGGTAATAGTGCACTGATCACTTGAGCCTGGAGTTAGAAAGACTCAAATTCAAATCCGGCCTCAGATGCTTACTGTCTGTGTGACCCTGGGCAAATCACTTAACCTCAGTTAAGTCTGCCTCAGTTTCCTCAACTGTAAAATGGGGATAATAATAGCATTTACTTCACAAGATCAAATGAAATAGTACATGTCAAGTGATTAGCATGGTGTTTAGCACATAGTAGGTGCTATATAAAGGCATATTCCCTGGAACCAAGAGGGGAACAGTATGCTAGGACCACATAGGACGCTTGTGGTTTAAATAATACATTTTATGTTGCTAATAGTAGCCATGGTACTTATGACCAGCAACTCTTCTGATTTAGTACTCCGTGTCTCTAGCCACTAGCAACACAGCAGTAGAGGCAGCAGTTCACGTGCCTCATCTTTTCCCTAGACTTCCTCTGAATAAGCTGACCCCTGAACGTGAAAAAAAAAAACAGGAGCAGTAACAGTATACCAAAATATCATGTGACTTCATAGCTTAGATTAATTTTGCACATTTCTTCCAAGTGTCTCAACATATTTTGATTTATCTCCATTTCTATAGATGCAAAATCCCATTACATCAAATCTCATTGCTATTACCAAGAATAGTTCTATATACAAAGTGGTTTTCACAACCCAGCTGATGGTTCAGGCAAACACACTTTGATGATCTGTTTACCATGAATTGTAGACATCATAATGCTATACAAGTGTTTCTTCTGGTCCCTGCCCTTGAAATAGTCATGCTTGGTAAAGAAAGAGCTTGATTATGCTCTGTTTGCATTCAGAGAGAAAATGAACATGAACACATCTTCCCAGATGTTCGGTCCAGAGAACAAAGGACTTAGAGAGACTTGATGACTGTCTTCAAGTAGTTGGAGTGTTGTTATATGGAAGAGGGGTTAGGTCTGCTCTGTTTGACCCCAATGAGTAAGGCTAAGAACAATGAATGGAAATTGGGGAGAGGCAGGTAGATTTGGGCTTGATAGAAGGAAATATTTCTCAACTTCAGCTGTCTGAAAACGAAATAAGAAGCTCAGGAAGTAGTAGGTTTTCCTTCACTAAAGTTTGTCCAGAAGTGGCTAGATCACTGCATTAGGGTAAATTGGACAAGCTGGTCTCTGAGGGTCCTTACAACTCGAAAATCCTATAATTTTCTGAAGTGGAAATTTAATTTATTGTCTTTATTTTATTCTGATCTCTATATCTAAGAAACTATCCTTTAAAATTTTTCTAACACTTTATTACTTCAAATATTCTGATTGCCTTAAGCAAAACCTACCTACACTTTTTTTGGTGGCACAGTGTATAGAGTGCTGGACCTGGAGTCAGGGTGACCTGAGTTCAGGTGCAGCCTCAGACGCTTACTAGCTGTGTAATCCTGGACAAGTAGTTCACCTCCAGCTCAACTGTAAAAAAAAATGGAGATAATAGCAATAGTAATCATTTCCTAGCATTGAAGATAAAGAGAGAGAATATTTGTGAAGCACTTTGAAAACCTTAAAGTGTTACATAAATGCTAGCTGCTGCTGTTGTTATTATTATGATTCCTATCTATTTATATCAACAAACGAGGGAAAAATGGTTTTTGGAAAAAGAAATGGAAAAGGATAAAAGTTTAAATCTGATGGACTGAAGAAAAAAATATAAAGTAGACTTCAAGGCAAAGGAGTCAGACACCTTACTTTTGTAATCAGTAAAATAAAATGATGGAGAAAGTGATCTTTGAGGTCCTTTATGGTTCTAAATTTATGATCTACTTAATATCAGTTCAGCAGATATTTATAAATGTGCCAGATATATACTTAGTTGGAATACAAAGAAAATTAACAGCCCTCATACTCAAGGTGCTGACATTCTTTTGGTGGTTAAATAATATATTCACATATAAGTAAATAATGTAGATCTACTTCTGTGTATATGCAAAGTAAAGAGCCAAATGTATCATGTGATAGTATTTATTAACAATAGAACAGAGGTTTCAAACAGTTCGAAGAAGAAGTAGAGGATAGTGCAGTGATACATCAGAAAGATAGGGTGGACATGGAGAGGTATCCTGGAGTAGAGAGGGAAGTCAGAGAATGGAGTCAATGCTTCCCAAATACTCCTAAGCCATGTACCTTCTGCCATGTTCCTACACTCCAGGCTGCCCTTAAATAATTATACATACAACATATATGCAGGGCAGATGGGAAATCATTTCAGAAAAGGAGGCATTAGCAATAGTTTGGACTTGGAAAGACCTCCTACAAGAGATTGGATTTTAGCATAGTCTTCATGAAGCCCAGGGCACGAAGAAGCAGAGACTGGGAAGCCCAGCATGCCAGGGATAGCCAGTAAAAAGCCGTGGAGATGGGAGGTGGAATGTCCTGTACAAAGAATAGCAAATAAACCAGCCTAACAACATTGTAGAGTGCGTGAAGGGGAATGAAGTATGAAAAGACTAAACAGGAAACTGCCTACTTGTTGGCAACTTTAAATGCCATACAGTAAACTTTGTATTTGATTCTGAAGGTAATATGAGGTCACTAGAATTTACGGAGTCAAGGAAGTGGGGTGGGAAACAGGTGGTAATATGGGCAGACCTAAATTTAGGAAGATCACTTTGACAGATGAGTGGACAGTGGATTGGGATGTAGGGCGGGACTTGAGCAAGGAAACCAATCAGGAGGCTATTACAGTAGTCCAGGGGAGAGGTCATGAGGGCCTGAACTAGAGTTGCTGGTGCCTATGCAATAACAGAGTAGATTATACATACCAGAGATGTTGTGAAAGTGGCCAAAAGTTTTGGTAGGAGACTGGATATGTGGGGTGTAAGAATGATTCATTCATTCATTCCATTCAGAATCACAGTGATTCTAAGAGCAGTAATTTGTCACACCCATCGCAGTGGCAAAGGCAACATCTGATTGATTTTAACCCTTTAATAAAGGTGGGGGTCAGGTGTAAGACAAATAAACAGCACACAGGATGGGTGCTTGCACAAGTTCACTCTTGATCTGGTCAGACAGGAAAGACATTAAAAGGGGTTAATAATCTTTATTCTAGTCTAGTTTCTCAGAAGAGGATTGCTGATAATGGGAGGATAAACTTCTACAGCTTTCCCTAATCACCCTTCATGCAGGGTCTGGCAAGAAGCTGGGGCAACTACCCCGATGTCTCAATGGGGTCAGTCAAGACAGGGACCCCTAAGTCCCCTCAAGCCTCAACGGGGGGGCCAGATGAAGCAAACTTGGATTTCCCCCAAGCTTTGATTGGGGGCTGATCAAGGCACACACAGCATTCGTGCATTCAACCCTAAAGTTCCCCATTCACTGGCCAATAACCACCTGTTTTATAGGGTCAACAGACAAAGAAGGCACATTGCCAGCAGTAGCCTCACAAGTTTCCATCACCTCATCCCTGTATCTCACCGTGCAGTTGTATTGGATGTTTGTAGTATTTATCTTTATATACTGCTGCACAAGTGTGCTGGAGATGTTTTGAACCAGAGTTCAGGAACTCATATCTAACATCTGGGAACAAGAGATTGTTAAGGCTATGGATCCTGGGAAACTGAACTCTAAGAAACAATAACAAAAAACACTTTACACACACTAAAATTCTCCTTACTTACACTACAATTCACCTTCCTTACAGCAGAGTATATACTAAAATTACAGATGTCCAGGCAAGGTGATCATGCTGATGGTGGAGTCTGGAGTCAGTGGAGCCCTGGGACCAGGATGGCTTGGGTATGCTTTCTCAGCACAAGCAGCTCAGCCACAGGTCTCACTACCAATTCTTAACTAGATTATTAAAGAGATTTTTCTATGCTACCTTACTTCAGATATTCTGATTACTTAAAAGCCACCTAACCTAGGTTAATTGACATAACAGATATAGTGGGGGACCTGAAATTAGGAAGCCTAGTTGTTGCGAGGATCCAATGAGATGTTTGTAAAGTGCTTAGCACCATGCCTGATGCATAGTAACCCTGTATAAATGCTTGTCCCCACAGGTCAAAATGTTTTTCACTTGCTAATTGACTGCCAAGAAGCTGGCGATCAGTTCTGCTTCATCTCTAGAAATACTTGTAGTTTGATCATTTGCCTTCCAAAGATATTTTTGTTTTAACAAACAAAATTCCAAGAATTTGAATGCAAGGATCTAGATGTCAAATAGTTCATTATAAAGTTCCCTTTAACTTAACCCACCTATTCCTACCCCTTTGGGGAAACTGTCCATACCAAAGGTTTTCATCTCTCCTTTACTCTGTAGAAATTTTGTTTTCCCCATAGAAATTATCCCCATAATGCCTTTTGACTCCCTGGTATAACCTGGAAGTACAAAGTATTTTCACTGACAGAAGGAGGCAGCATGGTATCCTGGTGTCCTTTTAGAAGAAAAAATTCCAGTGTATCTTATGATTATATAGAATATTCATTTATTCCATCAAAAATATTTGCTGACTATCTTCTATGTGCATAGCATTTTACTAGTGATATATATATATATATATATATGTATATATATATATATATATATATGTATATATATATGAGTACCCAATATGGCCCCAGCCTTCTAGGAGCTTTCAGTATAGTGGATGAAATTAAGCTTAACAGACTGAAAAGTTAAGCAATAATATTATGAAGTATTTCATGTCAGATTCACAGTAAACTAGAGAACAGCCTGTGAAAATTCTGAGGAATAAGAGAACTCTATGGATTGTCCTGAATGGGAAAGGTACCCTTGGGGAAGTAAAACTTGGGATAGAACATAAAGGATGGATGGGACCAAACACTGACTAATGTTTCCCATAATGGATAAACAATTATAATAGCAATAACAATAATACACATTTATATACTGTTTAAACAATTCTATACACTCATTATTTAACTTGATCTTTACAGTAAGAATGGAAGGTAGGAAACAAATGCAAGGAGGTTAACTGAATAATAATGATAATAATAATAGCACTTCCATAAAACCTGCTATGGGCCAGGCACTGTGTTAAGAACTTCACAGGTATTATCTCATTTGATCCTTGCAACAGTCCTGGGAGGTAGGTGCTACCGTTATCTCCATTTTACAGTTGAAGAAACTGAGGCAGAGATTACATGATTTATCCAAGGTCACACTGCTTGTATCTGAAGTTGGATTTGAACTCAGGTCTTCCAGACGCCAGGCTCAGTGTTCTATCCACTTAGTTGCCCCCTAGGCAGCTAGAACTAGAAAATTCATCATGCTTTTTTCTAAGTGACCTTGTATTCTCAAAGCAAATATCTTATTTAAGTAAAGGCACAATACCTTTTTCACCCTCATATATTATGATAGGATTATAAGTACTTTTGATTGATAAACTAAGAAGTAAGATATCCAGTCTGTTAAGAACGTCTGTGTAAGAAGCAGGGCTTGAACCTAGATGTATCTGGCTTTCAGGCAAGTTCTCAATCCATTATGCACACTGCTTCTCAGAGAGATTTTATGTGTGTGTGTGTGTGTGTGTGTGTGTGTGTGTGTGTGTGTGTGTGTGTGTGTAGGGGTCAGGGAGATTGGAAATGGATCTGTGAATTTATAGATATGGGGAACACCAAGACGATGGGACATTCTATCAATGCAAGTTAGCACTTTTGCTTCAGTCTTAGACATTTGTCTAGAGTGCTAAGAGATGAGATGACATAGCCAGAATTTGCGAGAGGCAGGATTTGAAACCACATTTTTCTGTTTCCATGCTAAGATCTTTATTTGCTATGCTACTTTACCTCCTAGAATAAGACCATTTCCTATGACAAAGGAAAAGCCTTTTATAGGAACCAGAATAGTCAATGATAGAGCAAGTTTAGCAGAGGATTAAATGAGGAAAAAAACAATTATTAACATAGCAGTTAAAGAGGAAGAATAAAGAAAAGCTACTACAGCTCAGGTATTATAAAGAGCTCTTATTTCTGAACTGGGAGAGAGGGTAGGTTAGAAGTAGAGTGCATTGGAAAAGACAGCTGAGTAGAGAAAGCAATTGGAGGGAACTAAAGGGCTCCCTTGAGACCCTAGGAGGCATCTTGCCAAGAAACACAAGATTTTATTTCTTGGCACCCTGGTTTCTCAATTTCCACAAAGCAAGCTATGACTGCTCTTAAAATGCTGCAATGCATGGTATTCATTTTCAATAATCAAACCTTTTTGAAGCCTTAACACATTATATCAGTAGTAGTTTTAGTATAATTAGTTTGTTGCTGGTGGTGTGAATGGAAGCAACCTGAGGGTCACTTCTCCTTACATCCTCTCAAATGCCTAATCCATATTTACTGAGTGGAATTAAACAAACAACCAGGATCTACAGTTAGTAGAAATGAACTAGGGTTAGCATCTCAAGAGACAAACATTCCCCAAGAGCTAAGCAGAAAATAAATTCACATCTTCCAGTTTTCCAGCTAGGTTTTGTGACTCCGTTTTCTCCTTGGTAAAATATAGTTGATGCAATAGCATATTTGCCAGTGTGCCTAGGAGCTCCATAAATATATGAAGAAAATCATATTTGCTTATGACCCTTCTTATCTAACCTTTGAACTAGATTTCTTTCCTGACTGCCCTCATGTTGCCCTATGAATGTCCTATCAAGGAAATCTCTAAAGACCCAGGATTAACTATACAGTCTACTGTACTCACTATTTTCAATGTCTAGGATTATCTTTAAACCTCTGAAGCAGAATTGAATTCAGAGATTGAGCAGGCAACTCCATCTCTCGCACAAATTCATTCAATAAATATTTGTCTGCCTTAGAGAAGAGATGAGAAAATACACCTCCCTCCCTACTTTGCCAAGATGGAGGGGAGGGGAGGAAATGGGTGTGGAACATGATATGTATTATCAGATGTGGCACATTTACTCATTTTGCTGAACTCTCTTTTGTGTTTCTTTTTTTGCCTTTAATAAGAGATAGCTTAGGGAAGATAGGATATATCATAAATAATGCTGATACTAAAAAGACACTTAAATTTACATACACACACATTCTTTTGAGCATCTGTATTGTGCAAAGCACAATGCCAGGCACAATAAAGAGCTACCAAGGCAAATAAGACATGTATCTTGTACTGAAGTTGTTTATTGTGTGTGGCACAGTGCAGTGGGGGAAAAAGAGTAGGTTTTATGTCAGAAGACATGAGCTGAAATCCCAGCTGGCAATTTGCATAACCCCTCTGGCCCTTAATTTCCTCATCTATGATTCGATAAACTTCTAGGACCAGTTCCTAGAAGGCAAATTAATTAAGTTTGTCTTCTATACAAATTCCTTATTCCATCCTTCTCTACAAATATTTGGAACTCAGTTTATATTCCTCCAATGTGGATATCTCTTGCAAGCAAATTTTCAATATATTCCCAAAACAGCTTATTAATTGGTCTCCTTTCATCAAGTCTCTCAGCACTGCAGTGCATCATACATGTGATCATACGAGGTGCATCTCTATAAGCACAATTCTGACCACATGACTTAACCAACTCCAGTGGTTTCCTACTGTCTCTAGCATCAGATCTAAACTTTAGCCTGATTGCAATCTATCTTTTGAATCTCCTTGTGCTTTAGACCTAACCAACACTAAGCACTCTATGATCCAGAAATACTGGCCTTCTCTCTGTTCCTCACATACAATAGCATTTACTTTTGGTCTTCCTGCTTTTGCACTTGCTGTCCCTCATTCCTGAAAAGTACTCTCCCCTTCCCCTCCATCTTAGAACATTTCCTTCCTCAAAGACATAGCTTAAGAAATATATTGTGCATGAAGCCTTTCTTGATTTCTCCATCTGGTAGTGCCCTTGATCCCTAATTGTTTTATATTTAGCTATTTTGTACATATTTGCATTTATTCATTCTATATCAATGTTATATATGTACATGTATGGGATCTGTGTGTGTTGATACTTGTATCTTCCCCTCCTTCAGAATATAAACTCTTTGCAAGTAGGCTTTATTTGTTCTATGTGTGTGTGTATGACCAGTACCTAGGACAGTTCCTGATATATAATCAAGCGCTTAATAAATGCTTGCTATTGAAAGATTGATTCTTTGCCCTCCACCATTCCCTTTCAAATTGACTACTCTCCTTAAGACTAAAGATGTTAACTAGGAAAATGTGTGAAATAAATACTGCTAATGTGTTAATAGGAGAAGGGTAAAGGCTGTTTGCAAGCTATGGAATCATAGGGCTTAGATCTAAAAAGGATTTTAGTGGTCTTCTATTGACCAGAATATTATCTAGTTTATAAATAAAGAATCTGAGTCTCAGAGAGGTAATATGATTTGTCTGAGGTTATAAACATGCGAAATAGCAGGCCTGGGACTTGAACCCAGGTCAATTCTCTGATTTCAGAGGCATTAATCTTTCAATTACACTGCATTCTCTCATTGTGCATTTATCCTTTGGGATAAGATTGTGAAATATGGACTTGATAGCACTGTTAAGTGGATTGGCAGCTGGGTGAATAATAATATTCAAAGAGTATTGTTCTCTGAATAGTGTCAACTTGCTAGGAAGTTTCTATTGAGGAATCATAAGACTCTGACCTTGACCCTGCTTTTCTTGCTCAAAGTCTCCATCAGTCTCGTGGAGGAAGAAATTATAATAATAGCTTTTATGTAGTTTGTACAGATGACACAAGCCTGTAAAGGATGGTTAATACAATAGATAATAGAATCAAAATCCAAAATTTTCTTGCTAGGCTGAAACCTTCAAAACTTACCAGGGATGATAAATGCAAAGTTGGCAGAGACCTTAGGGATCATCTGGTCCAAATCCCACCAGCCCCAATTTAAAGATCAAGTAACTAAAGTCTCAAAAAATGAAATGACTTTTCAAGGTAATATAAGCAGAATGTATCAAAACTGGAGATTTAGTGAAATGTTCAGGCACAAAACTCGGTTTTTCCCATGCTAATCTATATAAGTATGCATAATTTAGTATCAAAAATATATTCTGTAAGTATGTTTTGGAAAGACCTTGGGGGATTTTGTGGGCATTAATCTGAGTGTGAACTAACAGTATGATGTAGCTGCTTTTTTAAGTAACAAAAAGTTATGTTAATTAGATTCTATTAATAAAACATAGTATCCAGATCATGGATCTTAATAGTCCCATTGTACATTATGCTAGTTTGAGAATAGCTAAATAGGGATAGTGACTGAATCTGTGAAGTCATTAGTATATGGAACTCCCAAATGAGGGAGCCAACTCGACCAATACATGTTGGCACCTTTTCTGCAATTTATAATCTTAGAGAATTACCTAAGGCACTGAGAGGTAATGACTTGTCCAGAATCACACAGCCAATAGATGAGAGAGATGACAATTAAACCCAGGTCTTTCAGGCTTGACGGCCAGTGCTCTTCCTTCGTTCTGTCTTCTTACTGCTAGATATAGATATTTAAGTAATTTCTTTTAATTCCAGGCACCACATTTAAATATAGCAAATAGTATCACTTTCCACAGAAGTTATTTAGTCACTTCACCTGAGAATGAGGTAGATGAATAGTTATCTTAAATCAACCAGCAGGTGGCGATAATACTCTATGATACATATCTAGCATCCTTTTTCATTTGCCAGAATATCTTTTGGCAATGAATATTTTTTATCCAGTCAGCTACTGGCAACTTGAGAGGGGGCAAAAAAGTCAAAACATCATAATACCAATATGTATATACAACATCTTAAATTCTAAATGATCATAGTTTCTTGCAAGTATAGAAATGCACTAAAATATAAAGGCTTAGGAGAATCGGCCATGTCTTTCTGAAGTTCTAGGTTAGCAGAAGCAGAAGTGTTCACGTCATTATAGCTGGCTCCTACCTAGGAAATACTCCAGCTTAAATTGCTTTGTGCATTTAACTTTATGAGATGTCATTCTACTTTTCCTTACCATAAGCTGAGTTAATTCCTCATTACCTAGTTTTATCTTTACCGAGTTGTCTGCCCCAACAGATTTAAACCTTTCCACTTATCCCTAATGTTTTCAACAGCTTTCTTTCCTTTAGGGTATGAAAGAAAGGTGTTCCAAATGCCTGTGAATTCCGTAGCAGTACATCTAATATGAAATTCTTTAGGGAATGGGGTGGGAAATGAAACGTTTTGTGAGCTGCTTTTATTAATCCAAATAATTTTGGAGACATTTGCTTTCTATTATCTTTACATTAAGTGAGTGAACATAAGTCACCTTCACTTCTTCAGACATGTTAGCAATGGCAAAAGTAAAGCATCTCCTTGTCATTTCTTTTTTGTGACACAATTTTCCAAAAGAGAAAAGTGAAAACAAAACCCTTATATCTATACTTAATAAAATAGAAATTTTAAGTTGCACTGTGATCAGCTGATTATAGGTTGTACTCAATATTTTATTTTTCAAGGCGTATTTGCCTATCTCATTTATGTAACTCAAATAAATTATAAAATAGTTCTGAGGATAAGAAGGAGACAGTGAAGGGGAGAAAAAGCAAGTGAAAGCATAAAGTAAAAGAATGAAAAAGAAAGAAAAATCTGTAGAGGATTATAGATATATATTCCATGTTTTAGATATATTCCTAGTTTTATATGTATGTACACATACTATATATGTGCTATCTATAAACATAGATACATATGCATAATTATGCATAACTGTGAATATATACATACTATAAATATACATATTTATTTATACTGAAATATATGTCTATGGCATGTATCAATTCACTTTTCCTCACAGACAAAAATGTAGTTGGATCAAAAACTGACATGTGTCTTTGACAGAAACTGCAAATGGAGAAAGAACTGAACCCAGATTTTAAGAGTGGATCAGTTTACCTTTGGGAAATGGACAGTCCTATTATTAACACCAAGCTATGTTCTGAAACAAAAGCCTTATCTGTATAGTAACAAAGTACATATAGTTATTTTATATGACTGTGAGTGATGAGATAGCAAAGTGTCTGGGGAAATAAAATTTGAGTATGCTATAAAGACAGTGAAGAGGTGCATGGTTAGCATGGGTAGACTCTAATATATTACATATAAAGAATTGCACAGGAGAAAGGGTGTAAAAAATTTCATGAAGGAAATGCATGAACAAAAATAATTAATGAAGGTCCAGTCATATAAAGAAAGAGGGAGGGATACCTAGTGATCAACTTGCCTACCATGTTGGATTGTACACAATATCAAGAGAGCTGGATGAAGGCTGCAATCCTACAGGGTGTAGCCATTGTTAATAATTTAGGGGATAATATAAATAAGTCACATCAAAGTAGAAGACTTAGATGGATTATTATCTGCCTCATTGTAAGAATTTGCATCAGTGATCCACCCATTTACATCTCAGATCCACTGAAGTACTTGAATATGCATGTTTATGAAACCAAGAAAGGGTATTCATGATTTCCCAGACAATATTACTATTAATGATAATAGCTAGACTTTAATATAACACTTTATTTTTTTTAAATGTTATGTCATTTGAACCTGACAACAGCCTGGGAGGTAGGTGCTATTATATCCCACTTTTACAGATGAGGAAACTGAGTCAAACATAAATTAATGGCTTTTCAAAGGTCACGCAGCTAGTAGTTGTTTGAGATAAGGTTTCCATTCAAATCTTCCGGTATTCTATTCACTATGCCACACTGTTGCCTCCTTCTTTAAAGAGAATTCATGTGAGGATGACCTCCAATATCATTTTTAAAACAATTTGTCATTTTATATATGGCATACAAAATATTCCACTTTGGGGATAAACCAACAAAATATTCAGGCACAACTCCAAATAAATTATTTTGAAATAGTTTCAGAATTTAACAAGAGGTTAGTATATCCATGGCACAACAAGTTAAGAACCGTATCAGTGGTAGTAACTAACATTTTAGAGAGGGATAGAAAGGATGGGGACCAGACCTATTATTTTGTTGGAATTGAAAACTCCTATGACGGACATTTCCTCTATCAATGAGGCTCAGCAACTATTCTGGGGCACAAAGAAGGAACTCCTAGCTTGAGGAAGTTCTCTTTGCCAGTGTAAGTCGGCACCTTTCTGAAACATATAGTTCTACAACTCATATAGTTATTTGTCATAGAAAATTTCCTGGAGTACTAAATGTACATAAAGACACCTGAGAGCACATATTGACTTAGAAAACTACATATTAATATTAACAGAAATCTTTGATTTCTTATATTTGTATTTATTCTGCTATATATTTACATATAAATATATATTTATGTATAATATAAATATGTATTTTATTTATATTATTTAACTAATGTGTTATTTTGTATACATTGTATATAACATATAATATCATTATATATAAAATATAATATATTTTAATCTGGTTCAGGCCTCACTTGGGAGTGTCAGGGGTTGCATGTGGCATGTTTAAAACCTCTAGCCTGGAGCTCTGGGAAGCACAGTGTCCAGAGTTAGTCAGCAAGCAGAGTTGAGGCATGAGTTCAGGGCTGCCTGACTCTGAGGCCAAGGCTTTCTAGCTTACAGAGTATTTTTCAAATTACAACCCAGTGAAGCAAGTAGTACAAGTATTAATATCCTTGGTTTACAAATGTAGAAACTGAGGCTCAGAAAGGATATGTAAATTGCCTCAGGACATACAAGGAATAGCTATCAGGTATAGGATAGAACCCTGGCAGGCCTCCTGACTCCAGGTATAACCAGTAGCAAGGGGAAAAAAAGTAATATGGCCTTGATATATATGTAACCAAGAAATTCAGACAGCCAGATTTACCAAGGATGTCTTAACAGTGCATTGCTGGTGAACTCTGATGTTCAGCCCCAATAGGAAAGTGTATATATTCTTTAAGCTTCCCTTGCAGCTTCCAATCAGAGGTGGTTGGGGTGGGGAGGGGGGATAAATATGTCCCTATATCAACTACTGAGAACTCAGTAAATGGTGACATCATCGTTGACACAAATGATGTATTTTCTCATCTGCAATTTGACACTGTTTAATGTTTTGGTTTTAGGCACTGGGATTGGCAGGATCTGTTCCTGTACCCTCAATCCAGCCTCTGCTATCATTTTTTGCAAACTGTATTCAAGGCTACTGCCTACCACGTCTATCACCAGACACAGCACCATACAGTTCCACTCAACACACAAAAAGCAATGAGAAAAGCCAGTGGCTATCTGCCACCTCTCCCACTGAGTTAGCTTGTCATTCAGGAACTATGCCAGGGAAAATAAGTGGCAACTAAAGCAATTTTCTAGATAATTCAAGCATCATTTTAAAAACAAACGTTTGTTACAAGTAATCTGATAATTGAGACAGAACTGATTTGCAACCAAAATTATCCAAAATCTTGCCCATTTCTGGAATCTTTGTGTTGATTGTGTTTCCATTCTTGAGAAATGGAAGAAAAAATATATGCTAAAGCAGGTTAAAGCCTAAGTACTACTTTTACAGATGGAATATTAGGGGTGGCTAGGTGGTGCAGTGAATAGAGCATTGGTCCTGGATTCAGGAGGAGTTGGGTTCAAATCTAGCCTCAGACACTTAACACTTACTAGCTGTGTGATCTTGAGCAAGTCACTTAACCACAATTGCCTGCCTTCCCCCTCTTAAAAAACCCCCAAAATGGAGTATTAGTATTAAACGCAGTCAAAAAGATCTTCCTTTCAGACCTCACATCTAACGCTAAGTCACATGACCACAGACAGGCCCCTTTCCTCTCAGTTCTCAATCTTCTTATCTGTAAAACGGGGAAAATAATACCAATAGCATCACAGCATTGTTGTAAATCTCATGTGAGATAAGCTCTTTGAAAATTTTAGATTGCTATACAGATTCCTATTGTTATTGTAATGCATTATGAATGCAAATTTTCTATAATAGGCTAAACTTCTGTCACCTTTGAAGTATTTGATAATGCAATATTCTTTTGTCTAGACCTCTACCAATTCAGCAGCAGTCCAGCAACTTCTAATCTTAGACAATTGATTAAAGGTAACTGAGGGGTTAAGTGAACTGCCCAGAGTAACAAAATCAACATGCAAATGCAGGACTCGAACCTAGGCCAAAGCCAGTTCCCTATCTTCTGTGTTCACTGGTTCTTACATTTACGAAATCCTTTCTAGTTTATAAAGTATTTTCCTCAAAACCCAGTGAAAGTGGCAGCATACAATATGGAAAAATGATAATAGTAACTTATGAAACTTTTCTTAGCATGAGGATAGGTGAAGGGAATACA